>CM042146.1:13128853-13166353 GCA_023376005.1 Doryteuthis pealeii
GAGAGAGATGGAGAGAAGGATAGATATAGAGAGAGAAGGAGAGAGAAAATAAGAAGATACATAGACAAATGTAAATATGAAAATAGAGAACTATACATATAGAAAGTAAAGATGAAAATATAGATAAATAAAAATATATGAGTATAGATAAAAGGATATAAAAACAACACATATGCCGTTAAAGTGAAAAGATTTTATATCATTAATAGCTAATATTGAACAATATTTCGATTTATAAAGATAATCTTCAGAGCTTGTTTATACTCCTGACTTATCAATAGCGGAGACGAAAATAATATGAATTTAAAACGAAAACATTGATGTTGCTGTCTCTGACCGAGAAAAGCGTTGACGGTTGCTTATATTTGAAACTTCCGCATAAACTTTTTGCAACATCATTGTTTTCGTTTTGAATTCATATTATTTTCGTCTCCGCTATTGATAAGTTTGGAGTATAAACAAGCTCTGAAGATGATTTTTATGAATCGAAATATTGTTCATATTAGCTATGAATATGATATAAAATATTTTCACTTTAACAGCATATTGTGTTGTTTTCATATCCTTTTATCTATACTCATATATTTTTATATATCTATATTTTCATCTAACTATCTATGTGTATAGTTCTCTATTTTCATATTTACATTTGTCTCTATGTATCTTTTTATTTTCTCTCTCTTTCTCTCTATATATCTCTCTATATATCTATCCTTCTCTCTATATATCTATCCTTCTCTCTATATATCTATCCTTCTCTCCCTCTCTCCTTCTCTCCCCTTCTCTCTCTATATATATCCATCTCTCTATCCTTCTCTCTCTCTATCCTTCTCTCTCTCTCTCTCTCTATCCTTCTCTCTCTCTCTCTATCCATCCTTCTCTCTCTCTATCCTTCTCTCTCTATCCTTCTCTCTCTCTCTCTCTATCCTTCTCTCTATATATATATCCATCTCTCTCTCTATCCTTCTCTCTCGACTCATACCGTCGGATTCATTTCTTTTCTATTAACTTATATAAAAATATATAGAAATAAATACATAGGGAAAGATAGAAAGAGGGTCATGTGAACCAATCTTATGAGAATACACTATATTTCTAAAAGAACAAATGAAAGCATAATATGATTGGATAATAATTGAGATCCACTCAGAAATCCCTAAGTTGTTATGATTTCAAAATGCGAAGCAATTAGGAATCATTTGTAAAGAAAAAGAAACACAAAATATTGTAGAGAATTGAATGCGTAAACATCATTCGCACATAAAAATTCAACCAGATCAAAAAGTCTAAAACAGAAAACCAATTCTATTTTGTTCTAAACAAAAGATGGGCGGACCTGAACTTTCAGACTCCCCACCCCCCTCTAAAATTTTCGTTTTAATTTTTTTTCCTATTCTTTTAATGGATTATTATCGATTGCACACTAATCTATCAGACTGTGTACAAAAAAAAAAAAAAGAAAAGTTCTTTATTTTTCGAGTTTTCAAGGGTGCTCATTCCCCCGTATAAGTTTATAGTAAATCGATCCCCCATATCGGAACCGCCCGAACTGAACTTGCGCAAAGGTGTCAAAGTTAGGGTGGCCCAGAAAAAACAGAACCCAAATTATTTATTTATTTCCCCATTAAACTAAACTTAAATTTGAATACTACTGTGATTAGAATACGGACGGCCTAATAGCTCGACTAAAAAAGACGTATTTTAACGAATAGGACTACTTTTGTCAGGGAGGATATAGGTGTACCCGGTTTATTAATTTCATAGCTTATACGTATTTACCAAGGAAACACGTGGTGTAATGGTTAAAGTCATGGGAAATGGGCTCGTCGTCCCGAGTTCAAATCCTGGACGTGGTCATTGCATTTCACTTAGCACTAATACCCTTGGGAAAGGTATGAATCCCACTCTCCCTCCAGCTATGGGCAAATAGCAGGGCAGACTGGTTCTTTAACCATGGCTAGGTAACCATTCTAGGAGAAGGAAAACTGAATTCAAACCTGTTGAACTCCGCTTAAGAAATTTACCTTGTGTCGTATCCTGCTCGTGCGGAGGAGTTGGTAAATATATATATGCATTTACCAACTCTTCTACAAGAGTAGGACGTAAAACAATGACCGTTTCTTAAGCTGAGTTAAACAAATATTAATTAGATTTTTTTCCTTCTCCCAGACTGGTTCCCTTATCAAGCTTCAGGAGCTCAGTCAGCCCTGCATTTTACTCATAGCTGTAAGGAGAATAGTTGGATTCATAACTTTCCCAGTGGTATTAGTCCAATGTAAAATGCCTCGCCATTGATTTGAACTCTTGTCGCCGTGTCCACTTCCTTCGACGATAATTATCACAGATTATGCTAAATTATAATGTATCATAAGCTGATAGATTTTTGCCTAAA
Organism: Doryteuthis pealeii; assembly: GCA_023376005.1. Lineage (NCBI taxonomy): Eukaryota > Metazoa > Mollusca > Cephalopoda > Myopsida > Loliginidae > Doryteuthis > Doryteuthis pealeii. Next base: position 13,131,246 of record CM042146.1, read on the forward strand.
ATGTAGGTCTTCAAAATTCGACATATACGTGTATATATATTTAACAACCTCTCCGCTCAGGCAGGATTAGACACAAGGTCAATTTCTTAAGGAGTTTAACAGGTTTAGATTCTGAGTTTTCTTTCTCCTAGATTGGTTAACTATTCAAGATTTGCTTGGATGCATAACTTTCCCAAGGGTATTAGCGCTATGTGAAATGCCTCGTCCAGGATTTGAACTTGGGTCGACAAGTCTATTTCCTACGACTCTAAACATAACGTCACGCACCTCCTACTATATACGAGTATATGCAGTTTGACTGTAAGCATAACTTAGTCTCCAACTATGCGTGAGCATATATACAGAGAAAAAAAAACAACTATAAGACAAAGAAAAACTAAAAAGGAGAGGAAAAAAGAAGACAAATTCAAGATTGGTTTTGACATCATTTCATTTATTCGCAGCAAAGGATCCACACTGCTTCATCAGAAAAAGCGCATTGCTATGAATTATTTTATTCATTTGGTGCCGCGCCAGAAAACTGGCGCTTTTCTTTCTACAGAGAACGAGTAATTCACGAGAGGTGAACTTGAGGTCACATAGGGAGTAGCTCAAATTTATAAATATATAGAGAAAATATTCGTACGCATGCGCAGATTGCAAGCCGAATGCGATGTCAGTGATTAGGATGGAAGGAGCGGTAGAACGCTCTCTGCTCATATCTAACTCGATAAACTTTCACATCTACACTGTACACGCAAAATACTCATTATCAGACGTAAGGGAATATTGCCATAAATGTACAAATATTAGAAAATTATATTCTTTTATTATGAACAGAGGATATTTGTTCAAACATGTCGAAACTCAAGCTGTATTTACTAAGAGAGATGAATAATGGATTAAACATTAACTTTTAGCATTCAGAATATTCATTCCGGGTAATTTTCTATTGGTCGAAGCACCTGGGGAAAATAGTGGTAGAATTTCGTCCATAGCTAGAGGGAATTATGGGTTTATGCTTTCCGGGGGGGGGGGGTTAAAGGGAACATAATAGTGCGACTAGAGTTCGAATACACAACGAACTTTTGTCTATTTTGCTTCATTGAATACAGATATGTAATAAGTGTAAAATTGCTTAATATTGCTCAATTGTGTTTATACACAAGGTGCCCTAGATTCTATTATCCCAAGATCCTCTTAAGGGTTAAATCCGGCCTTGAGATTACTCCTTCATTGCCACTTTGACTCGGAGTGCTAGTACCTGTTTGGGTTACCTGTTTCTGGGTCAATAGATTATCTAGAATTCATTTGTATTCGTTAGGAATGTGTGAAAAAAAAATCATACTTGAAATCATAATTGTGTGCAAATTATCTGTATTAGATAGGAATATTTGATATATATAATTGTGCGCCTCCCCCAATCCCTTTTAAACCGCTACGCCATGGAGACTTTTTAAGCAACTATGTCTGGTGAGTATGGATGTTGGTGCACTTGCACAAACTTGTGTTTCATCAAAATCTGCTCATAAACATAAATCGAAACAGTTGATCCAAGTATCAATAACATACATGGTACTGTGGAGAATTACTCACGATTTTGAAACTGGTGTATAGAAATGAAACATAATATACTTTACTCTACTAATTCTATTAGAAAATCCTTGGGGTTAGACAAAAAGATGGCAAATAATTTGTTTGGAAAATATACTACAACATTGCCTGGGGAAAAAGAAAAGACCAAGAGAGTCGCACCAATCAAAAATAATCGATTAACACAATATAACTTGCCCCTCCCCCACAAAAATTACATATATGCCGCTAGATTTGTCTAAAGCTAAAATTGCGCTTGGTACCTAGAGCAAATAGTAAGATTAATGATAATGAGTTAGATATACCAATTAAGAGTTTCGTTTACTAGCTCATCGGGGCAAGAAGCTGACTCTCGCAAATGTATATCTATCTACGAGGTGTCACATAAAAGTATTGATACTATATATATATATATATATATATATATATATATATATATATATATATACAACTCCGCACGAGCAGGATATGACACAAGGTCAATTTCTTAAGCGGAGTTTAACAAGTTTGAATTCAGAGTTTTCCTTCTCCTATACTGGTTACCTAGCCATGATTAAAGAGCCCAGTCTGCCCTGCTATTTATCCATAGCTAGAGGGAGAGTAGGATTCATACCTTTCCCAAGGGTATTAGCGCTAAGTGAAATGCAATTACCACGTCCAGGATTTGAACTCGAGGCGACGAGTCCATTTCCCATGACTTTAACCATTACACCACGGGCTTCCTAATCGTAGATAATTTTCATCACATATATATGTCAGTTGATAGGGTTACATCTCTCTCTCTCATATATATATAATATATATATATATATATATATATATATATATAGATAGATAGATAGATAGATAGATAGATAGATAGATAGATTCACAGTGAAAATACAAATATATTTTTGCATGCGTGTGTATACCTTGTTTTTTTTTTATATCAAATTCATAACTATTATATCCAGCATTATGAACGTTGTCCCAACGTATTGGATATACTAACAAACACACATGTTAATTTAGCTATACGTATATTAATGTCTTAAATATATTAAGGTATAATGCTGAACTTGCACGGTGTGTCTATGTGTGTAATATTTCAAAGGAAAACACGACTTTTTGGCAGATATTACGAACGTGACTGAGGAAATAAGAACCACAGGGAAAACACATGAGTCTATAAATACATCGTGATTTTTGTCTTTCTGTAATGAGGGGCGTCTTGTATGGTGTAATGTTTACCGAACAAGGCTAACAGATCAGCGGTTGCGAGGTCGATTTTCACCGAGAATCTCATAATTCTAGTTTTGTGCAAGGTTGCGCTCAACTTTGTAAATAACTTCCTTTCTTTATTGAGCTGAATTACACGTCTTCTTATAGCAGCAATTTGTACGCCTTTTGGAACACTTCCATTAGTGTTTCCTTCGAACCTTCATAAATACGAACTGGAGTGAATTCATCGCTAACACTGAAGAAAACTCAGTCACACAGAGAGTATAATAAATCTATAGTTTTGGATGGTGATATTTAGATAATATACATACACTTGTTAGTTTGATCTAGAAATTAAGAATATTTCGTGGAGCACCTCATACATGCCAACTGGTTTATATATATATATATATATATATATATATATATATATATTATATATATATAATCCAAAAGTCCAGAGAAGAAATCTTCCTTACGACACAAGAGTTTTATTTAAAAAAAAAACTGTTGCATTTGAGAGCTCAATGTGTGCTCTTAATGTTAGAGTCACAGAGCAAATATATAAGTAAAAAAAATAACAAAAGACTTATAGATTTAGCTTTATAGTCTATTTCAGGGAGCTTAGACAAAGCTCCCTGAAATAGACTATAAATAGTTTTATAAATAGACTATATTATACATTTATTTGAAAAATATTTTTTTCAAAGTTATAAGCAAATTAAATATACTAGCAAATTTATGCACCCTCCTGGTGCAAGTTTTTAAGTTTTAATATAATAAAATATGATATTAAATTAGAAAGGCTAATGAAACTGAATAATAATGCAGATAAAAATATTTGGAACAGAGGGGGTATTATCGAAAAATAGAACAGCTTTGAAACTAACTCTTCCATCATTTTACATTACTCCCGTCTTTCATTGGTACATTTTCCTAATTTAACTCTTTACTTAAAATAGGAAGTAAAGGATAATATTAGTTATTTCTTTTTCTTTTAAGATTTATCCCAGAGATATTTGCTCATATCCAATAAGATAAAACTAAACAATTAGAAATCAATAAAACTTAGCATATATTTATTAAAATCAATTTTTTAAGATCAATATGCAAATTAGCCTTCCCGTTCACACTGTAAACCACTATTTTGTTGTATATATAGATACAATTGCGTATTATTAGCATGTAGATATGGTCAAAAGTCTTAATAATGTGAAACAATTTTATTATTAATTGAGGTTTAAATAAAAATAAAATCATGGAGAATGTGATGTAAATAACTAAGGGAACTGTGAATTGAGTAGTAATATAGTTTCGGTTACAGACAGACAACCACACAATCTCCATTATAATAAGATATTCCAAGAAAAAATAAAAAGTTTATCATTAAAATGAATTGAGTTGAAATTGGTTAAAGTGAGGGGGCTCATCCATTTCCAAAGAATATTATTTCAAAAGTTAATGTAAAGTTGAATAAGAATCATGAACGGAAAAAGAGAAAGATAGACAGGGGGTAATGAAAAAAAAAAAAAAAAGAGTTAATTTAGATATGAAAAAGAAGCAAAGAAAAATTAACAGAAATAATTGATAAGAAATAAGCTTCATATCCCTTTACATTTAAAATTGCCCTTTACGATATCAACTAATTACTGAGAATATAAAACTAAAAAGAAATATTAACCTAGAGGCATCAATGTAATTTTGACATATCTGAGTAAGTATCCCCATATAATAGCTGCGACATTTTGAAAGCCGCCCTGTCGGCCGGGGCGTTAGAATGCACCGACTGCACCTCTGCAGAGGGGTAAGACTCCCCCAATGGGGCCACCTGTTGGCCGTGGGTGGCGACCCGTGATGCTTAAGGATAGAACCCGGGTGGATGAGCAGTTCAGGACATGCAATACTCCACTTTGGCCCTATCTTGGGTTAGACGGGCGGTCGAAGAGGCCCCCTCAGATCAATCAGCTGGTCACATCAAGCCCTAGCACCTATATGATTTTCCCAACCCTATTGCCCTTATGGCAAGCCTCCACCCCTTGTTATCATATAGGTGCTAGAAGGCGGTTGCTGAGGGTCTACATATCCTGGGAATGACGTAAAACTCTATCTGATGGTGAGGTTCCAGTTTTGGAGGTTTGGGGAATGTGGAGCACCCCTTCATCACCATTGCTCCCTGGTCCACTCTGACCCGGAGTGGTAGTACCTGTTAGGGTCCCATCTATGGGTTAAATAGAAAAATCTATTTATAAAAAAATGTATTATCCATTAAGAATTGATTCATTTCAAAACTTTATCGGCATTAAATGACCCACTGAGGTTGATATGCCGTAAAACAAAACAAACATTTTGAAAGATAACAAGTCGACCCAAGGTGAAGTCACATACTAACCACCTGTTCCATATTAGATTTCTGAATTTAAGCTATACTGTGTCTGCTGAATACTTAGGAGGGTGACACACTAATTAGTAGCAGATTTGTAAGAAATGAGTACCCCACCCCGCCAACAACAGCGATCACTGTGATACCTTTCACCAGACGTCAAATCACTACACCAGGTAACAACGATAATTGTCAATACTTATCTTTAATTAGGAAGTTCTGTTCCTACTTAGGTGATTAGTTCACTTCTTATTTGACCAAATCTGATCTTCAGACTCTATAGATAGAGCAGAGTAGATATTGTGCTGAATTAATTAGTATCGCTTTTTTAATAGTGCAAAGATAAGAGTAAGTAAAATGATGGAATGTCTTGATTAAAAAAAAGAGATAACAACACAACAGCTTTTAAAAATTCACATTCGATTTTAAAATTGTAATAACAGGAAAGAAAAAAGTAAAGACTCAACAGAAGAACGTAACGGAAATATATTGTGTGTTAACGTTGTCGGGAAAAATATAAGAGGCGCTTATCCTGACGCAGGGGGAGGGGCCAGTAGCGAGCTTTAGTTGGGTAGCCACCAGACCAGGTAAATAAAGTGGTTGCGAAATTTAGTGGGCTTTGCAGCTAACCACTTCAAAAAACGCGACCCACTGTTACTCGTACTGGGTCAATTAGTTTGTGGGAAAGAAGTAATGTGGAGTTGACTGTATAAACAACTCGCTTTCAGCTTGTTGTGTTGTGTTGTGTTGTGTTCTCCCACCTCGCCTTAGATGGCAGCCGGACTTAAAAAGGCCTAGGTATAAAACACAACGAGGGGGTGTCAGGTTCAAGAAAGGGAAATGGGACAACCCAGTCGGCGACCACCTCACCACCAGGTTATAGAAAGATGGGGAGGAGAAAAATAATTCTCACAACGTACTTAGCTCTCGAAGTAGTGTCCAGAAAATGTTTTAAAATTCCTGTATGTTCAGTCGATGTAGTTAATTGTTCCTTTGCTTTCGTTTGACATTCTTATTCAGTTGGACTTTTGCATGAAAAAATTATAGTCTGAATGAATGGTTGAACATTCTGATAAGCTTGGTTTCACTTTGTCTTATCATGACATTCGGTATAAAAAAGGGAACTAAATAACGAGATTACTGAATATATTTGTCGCACACTTGTATGGACAGGGCACAAGGCCTCGTTTTAACGTGGGCAATAACGAGATTACCGAATAATTCTTTCGGCAATCATATGATATTTATAAAGGTATGTGATTTATACCAGCCAATCAGCATCTTTTTTCATGTTCCTCCTGGCGAATCATAGAATCTAACTGATTAAGTAATGGAATGGAATACTTGTAAAAATCATTTTGTAATTACCACCTTTTAAATAGATGTTCATTATATATCGTTTAGTTCTTAATCAATTTTAGCATTTCAATATTAAATTTTTAAATGATATATCTTACTTAGTTCAAGCAGAGTTACCTAATAATCAGGTTAAAACAGGCTCTGTATTGCTGTATAATAATTAACAGAGTAGTCTCTTATCACTATTACCGTGTAACGTCGAAACCCCACGTGGTGTAATGGTTTGAAAACTAGATTAGCAGACCAGTGTTAGCGAATTCGATTTTCGCTGGGTGTTCCAAACTTCTGATCATGTTCCACAACCAAATTAAGCTTAGTAAATGACTATTAACTTTCATGTATTAACCTATACTTTTGACATTGTGTCACAATTAATCAAATCTTTGCAAATAATTATTTAGTCTGGGCGCTTCCATTGGTATAATGGTTAGACAGTTGGATTAGTAAGTACTTTTTAGTGAGTTCTACACGTATTTTATAACTGATTTAAGCTTAGTAAATGTAAATTAACTTGTATGTATTTACCTAACTCCTCAGCCACGAGTAAGACACAAGGTCAATTTTAAGGGGAGTACTGATGGTTTGAATACAGATGTTATCTTACCAAGACCAGTAGACACAGTCTATTATACTTACTAGCAAATATATGCACCCTCCGTAGGGTGCAAGTATTTAAGTTTTAATATAATAAAATATCATGTTAAATTAGAAAGGCTAATGAAACTGAATAAGAATTCAGATAAAAATATTTGGAACAGAGGGGGTATAATCGGAAAATAGAACAACTTTGAAACTAACTCTTCCATCATTTTCCAGTACTCCCGTCTTTCAGTGGTAAATTTTCCTAATTTAACTATTTAGTTAAAATAGGAAGTAAAGAATAATATTACAGTTATTTCTTCTTGTTAACGGTTTTCTTTTAAGATTTATCCCCGAGATTTTTGCTCAAATTCAATAAGATAAAACCAAACAATTAGAAATCAATAATACTAAGCATATATTTATTAAAATCAAATTTTTAAGATCAATATGCAAATTAGCCTTCCCATTCACACTGTGAACCGCTATTTTGTTGTATATATAAATACAAGTGCATGTTATTAGTATGTATATATTGTTAACAGTCTTAATGATGTAAAACAATTTTACTAATAATTGAGGTTTAAATAAAAAAATAAAATCATGGAGAATGTGGTGTAAATAACAAAAGGAATTGTGACTTGTATAGTAATATAGTTTCGGTTACAGACATACAAACCCACAATCTCCATTATAATAAGAGATATACCTACATTTTGAGAAGGGGAAGAAATTGGTTCATATGTTTATAATGGTTTCATTACCAAAGCATTACCGGGAAGTGAAATGCAAACAGCTTCGTCCCGGATTTGTACTCGGATTGTCAATTCCATTTCCTACGACTGTAACCATTAATTAAAAAAACAATGAGGACTGTATAATGTTGCATGTTCAAAGTTTGAGTGTATTTATTCTATGTTATGACGATTTTGGGTAATGTGACGTAAGCAGTGACGTAATTTTTGTTACAGACACAAACCGGAAGCGAATCTTCTTTATTAATAGATATGAATGTATTTTTTTTAAATGTCATTTATAAATTAAATCAATTTAAATTAAATAACATTTCTGCTTCTAGATGTATTCGAAACCGCAATGCACCCATCAAAAGATGTTAAAAAAAGCAATGAAGATCTGGCTAATTACAGTAAATTAACCTTTAAGATGAGTTAATATGTTTTATATATTAGGGTAGTGCAAGGCGCCACACCCTAGCGTGATTGTTACCTAATGCATCTTGCAGAGATACCTTTGCAATAAGTTAGACCCGCACTGGAAGCACCGCGAATTATTTCAGATTGCAATCATATTATAAAGCCAGCAGCTTAGTTCTGTAAAAGTGGATTAACTAAAATGTCAGAGAAGCGTGCCAAGGCCACATGCCGTCACGTGACACTATAAACAGGAGCGGGGGCGTTATTTAGAATGAATTTTGAAACTCAATCTGAATTTCTTAAATGTAAATATAATCTAGTTACCTGTCTATATTTAGCTTACCTATCCATCATGGACACAATGCGACACAAGGTAAATTTTGAAATTCAGAACAGCTGTGTTTAATTCAGACTTTTCCTTTTCCATGACCTGTTGCGGTAGAAAAGCTAAAAACAGAAAGCTGTCCTTCTATTAACACCTAGATGAGGGATAAGTAGTGAATTTGCTTTGCTTTGCTTTCCAAATAGCGTTAGCGTAGAGTGAAACGCAAATAGTCTGGGACAGAATTTGAACTCGGTCCTTAGAGTTCTTTTTTCTTTTTTTGCAATGAACGTTAGACAATGTTTAAACGTGTAACTACGTAAATCAAATAGGGTTACCGAATGACGAGTCACCCGAGAGCTATGTATTCATGCAAACTTAGACATTTAATTTGGTGTGGAAGCAGACCGATACTAACTAGGACCCACTGTTTAAGCTAAAATTATGTATACGACTTTCGGCCAGAACTGATATATATTTATCGTAACAGAAGTAAAAAAAAATAATAAGGTTCTACATAGCGCCGTGGCTAACATGCTGGTCTGCATCATCATAGTAATAATGTCCAAACTCCAGTCGTACTAATACGTTCACTTTTCCACTTGGAGAAGGTAAAAAAAAAAACATGATCCCTTCAGCTATGCATTAGATAGTAACACACCTGTTATTCGGCAAGAATTGCTTTGTTATTGTTGTACCGGCCGTTCCTACAGTGGAGAACATGCACCGGTTCTCACTATAAATAGTGAGACACCGAGTGGAAAGGGAGGACTGTTCCCGTTAACGACAAGCTAGTCGTACATGTACCATTAATTGTAAATACACTTGTCTTATTTTACCCCATCTCGACATGACTTCTTTTTACTGTTGGGACTAACATCACAACAGTTATTAAATAACCCACACAGTTTGCTAGGCCAATAAACAAAGTAAACAAAACTAATTTTTTTGTCTCCTGACTTCTGACCATAGAAATCCGAAAACTTCAGTTTATAATACATATTTAGATATAATCCATCTATTTCCATTTGTATTGACTAGCAAATATATGCACCCTCCGGGTGCAAGTATTTAAGTTTTAATATAATAAAATATCATATTAAATTAGAAAGGCTAATGAAACTGACTAAGAATGCAGATAAAAAGATCTGCAACAGAGGGGGTATAATCGAAAAATAGAACAACTTTGAAACTAACTATTCCATCATTTTCCCTTACTCCCCTGTTTCATTGGTAAATTTTCCTAATTTAACTATTTAGTTAAAATAGGAAGTAAAGGATAATATTACAGTTATTTCTTCTTGTAAATAAATTTCTTTTAAGATTTATCTACGAGATTTTTGTTTATATTTCTTAAGATAAAACCAAACAATTAGAAATCAATAATACCAAGCACATATTTATTAAAATAAAATTTTAAATATCAATATGCAAATTAGCCTTCTCGTTCAAACTGTAAATCGCTATTTTGTTGTATATATAAATACAATTGCATATTATTAGTACGTAGATATGATCAACAGTATTAATAATGTAAAACAATTTTTATTAATAACTGAAGGTTTAAAAGAATGAAATCATGGAGAATTTGACGTAAATAATTAAAGGAATTGTGACTTGAGTAGTAATATAGTTTCGGCTTCAGACAAAAATGCAGTCTATCTCCATTATATATAGATGTCGATAAATTATTTTCGTATTTTATCATTGTTAAAACATTTTCAGTGTTTTTTTTACTAACAATCTTTTAATATTTGCTGACCCCCCAAAAAACCAGAGTGATTTAGCTACTCCTTTGACAATAGCATACACATATATACATGAACATTCGCATATTTCCCTATGCGCCAGGCATATACGTATACTTACTCATTAGCGTGTCCCATAATGGGGTAATGGTTAACATGCTAGTCTCGTGGTTGCATTGCTGCTGAATAGCGTGTTCGATCCTCATTAGATGCATTATACATGTGACCTTGTGTCTCATCGCACCCACAGCGAACAGGGTGTGTATATAACTAAATGTTTACTTATATATCCTCATACAATCCCATCTAAAGTGTAGAATAATCATACTAAGTCCAATTACCGTCGAATTGACAAGACAGCAAGCAGTCGTAACTGAAATATGATTCTGGTTTGCTGCAAAGACTACTGCAAAATGGCAGGATTTATGGAGCCTCAGAAGATCATACAAACCAAGCAGCCAATCAGGACTCAGGGAATGGAATCACCCAACTGTATGAGTGGACTGTTCTGAATTCCCATAAGTACCAGTTGTCTTGACACTGGTTCAGTGGTGCTTGGCCAGTTACATTGTTCAAACCAATAGTTGACTGACTGACTTCAATATAAAGCATTATATATATATATATATATATATATATATATATATATATATATATATATATATATATATATGCTACAGTTCCTTCTCTAAAATCGGTTGCTTGGCGAAGGCTAATTAACCCAATAAAATACTTATTAACTAACAGCAAGGGAGAACATATAGATTCATGCAATTCTCGTGGCGCATATTAGATTTCTTACTTCGATTATCGTTATGCTAAGCGCACTTATATATATTATATATATATATATATATATATATATATATATATATACCAACCCCTCCGCACGAGCAGGATGTGACACAAAGTCAATTTCTTAAGCGGAGTTAAACAGGTTTGAATTCAGAGTTTTCCTTCTAGACCGGTTACCTAACCAAGGTTAAAGAGCCCAATCTGCCCTACTATTTACCCATAGCTGGAGGGAGAGTAGAATTCATATCTTTCCCAAGGGTATTAGCGCTAAGTGAAATGCAATTACCACGTCCAGGATTTGAACTCCGGGTGACGAGTCCATTTCTCATGACTTTAATCATTACACCACGCGCTTCCTACTTTTATGTATATAGGTAAGTAAAAAGTAAAGTCGTCGGGGCGGCCTATTGTCGGTATCAGCCCTGACAGCGAGAATCTATCCCCTTATCACTTGCGCTAGACCAAGGAGATTATTGTTAGCGTCTGTGGTGGAGCGCCACACCTACCATCAGCTACTTACTTTACCACACAGATCCCTGTGCTACTCATACGCTGAGTTGGCGAGGACCAGTATCGAACTAGGAACCTTGTAGCTTCTAGCCGAACGCTCTACCGACTGAGCTAACCCAGCCCGTTGAATGTATACACATGCATTATTTAACCTAAATATTTGAATGTAGAGATAGATGAGCTTAAAATGCCACCCTTGTCATAGAATATTCAACTCTCATTAACAAGAATAATATCGCAATAAATGTAAAAAAGAATTTAAAAAAAAACAGACACTAATAGCTAACATAAGAAATATATATGTTTGTCTGACACCGCTTACCTGAAAAATAGTTGTTTTCTTGATTATAAAATAGATTACGCTTCCTTAATTATACGCAATTTCGTAATTAATACAAATAATGATATAATAACTATGATTATTGAACTTTCAATAATTATATACGATTATACAATTGAGAAGTCTACTGATTGAGAGACTCTTTTGTGTGAGTCTTTGGTTTTTTTCATTATGATTAATTATAGCAGGTTTTGATGTTTGTCAGGTGCGATTATCAGTAGCGTTTTACTACCCGGTCTCCATTAGCTGTTTTAACAGTGCTATTGAGAAATCTAGTAAAGGGGTTTCTTGGTTTGGGTTTTATGGCATGTCCGCCCATTTGGTCATTTTATGACGATTACGTCTTTCTTTTATTAATTCATGACTACTGACTATTTTTAAAATCATGCTTATATATATAACCCATAGATTGGACTCTAACAGGTAATACCACCCCGGTTCAAAGTGTATGTAGGAGGAATTGGGATGAATGTGTATTCCACATTCTTTTGGGCTCCAGAATTGAATTTTCACCATCATATATAGTGCCCTAGTTTTGATATTAAATGCCCTCAGATAACGCATTTCTAGAACCTCTATAAGGGCAATAGAGTGTGGAAAATCATATATGTGACTATTTTTAAACTCATGTTTATATATGTTGTGGGGTTTCAAGGGGTCAAAATAAGACGAAACGACGGGTAACAAATGTGGGGAAATGTATTAACAAAAGAGTAGACAATTTACTGTAAAGAAAGTGGGAATTGTGTCCGACAAATAGAGTTATGAGCTGACTCGCATTTGCCTTCTCTCAAGCCATAATTGTCCCTGTTACTTATAGTTACCGTCGGCGCATTCCATTAGTCTATAAGGTATATCACCTATAACAATATATATAACCCATAGATGGGACTCTAACAGGTAATACCACCTTGGTTCAAAGTGTATGTAGGAGTAATTGTGATGAATGTGTATTCCACATTCTTTTGGGCTCCAGAATTGAAACTTCACCATCATATAGTACCCTTAAATACCACCAGACAACGCCTTCTAGAACATCTATAATAAAAACGATTGCGCCTTGCCATAAGGGCAATAGGGTGTGGAAAATCATATATGTGCTAGAGCTTGACGTGAATAGGCTATTAATTGGAGGGGGCTCTCTGACGACTATTAAATTTATAAAGTGGTGAAAAAGTGAATACATTTAAGTCTGTTTGAAATCAAATATCTCTTCGTTGCCGCGTTAAAAAAGTAGCCATGACTGAGGGCATTTTAAATGTTTTTTTAAAAGTTTTATTATCGTCCTGTTAAAGGATCACGTTCTTTCTCTTATCCAATAAAGCTCTCTGAACATGTATTATGCATCGTCGCATAAATACCGAAAGCAGATTATACTTCAACCACTTAAACACTCATCAGTAATCTCTACAAAGATTTCCTTGCCTGTACTCTTCAGTGTTTGAGCATCCATTAAAATGTCTCTTTCATGGTTTTATGTACTGGCCTCGTACAGGGAGTGAAAAACTGAATATGCCAAACAATGGGTATTATCTGCGTTATTCGGACTATTGTCCCCATCTTCATTGTTATTTGTACAACATTTCGGCCGATATGCCCTCCGGCCTTCTTCAGGTATATCTTGTCGGACTCGGGAACCTTCTCGGACTACAGCGTATGGGTAGCTCAGGGTTCTGTGCTGTAAAGTGAGGAGCTGATGATAGGTGTGGTGCTCCACCTCAGATACTAAAATAATCTCCTTTGTCTAGCGCTAGTGAAGAGGGGATAGGCTCCCTCAATGTATAGCTGATATTTCGCAAACAAATACTGTCATATCCCGGATACAAATTTCTGTTGGGTGTCGTAATCCTCTCCAGTAGATATATTTAGCGTATTATAAATTCCAACGATATGGCAATATAATACTTTTATAAAAAGAGATGCAGAAATGTTGCAATATTAAAAAAAATCAAAATTAAACATTATAAAACCTTATTTATAGATAATACATTTGAATTGGTGCCCTCATACGTATACGCCTCTAATTACTCGCCAAACCTTTTAACCACTATACACCTTTTTCATGGGATTTTATTCTCTCCTAGGGAAAAAAAGGACTGGGGTGTTGGTACGCGCGAGCAGCTCTCACGTGTTTGCACATTACATTACCGGCAATTTAAGCTAGACAGGAGACGGCTGTCTACATTTAGTTCCTCGGATTAAAAGCAAACACAATGCCAATTCAAAAGGAACCAGTTGCATCGTAATGACGTACGACTAAATACAGTAACATCGGAATCACATCACACAGCAACGGCACTTGAATGCGCCTTTCTTGAACATAGTTTTCGTTTACTAAGTACTTTTTTTTGTTTATGTGTGTGTGTGTTTTATTTTTTATATTCTCTCCCTCTCTTTCGTGTTTTACCGAATCTTCTATTCAATGTTTATCGCTATTATTCTCGTCTCTGTGCGGAGGCATGAATGTGTGTTCATTTGGTTAGCTACCGAGAAAATTCATTTTCCTCTCTTTTTTGTTCGTTTTTTCGCTAATTTGCGTATTTATTTATATTTCATTACATGTACACCATTCATGGTTTTTTTATTTACTTATTTCTTATTTTTTTCTTATTTAACTTAATTTTTGTCGTTTTCCTCGGGCAAAAAATAAATAAATAAATAAATACAATAAAATAAACAAAAGTTAAAGCAAACAATATACACGTGTACAAAATACACACAGATTTCCTTGCTGAAGTAATGAATGTTGTTGGGATTTTATTTTTCTCATCGGAAAAATATAAGCCAAAATTAGATTTAGTATATCTTGCAGCCTGATGAATTTTAATAGGGATTTATATACTTCAATTCGTTTATCTCGGTTGCACTGAAATAGGATGTTACCCTCGGCTGAGAATTGAGTTAAAAAGACAAGTTTTTTTTTCATATCAGTAACAATTGCTAATTATTTAAGAAAAATACACCCTGTCATCATTGCAAAATAGTTCAATATCTAAAATGTGTAATAATCGATTTAACTCTCTCTGACATGTTTTTCTTTTATTCGTTTTTTTAATCTCTTTATTATGTTCGATAGAAACAAATTAGCGTTATCGCTTCCCCATGCTCACCCCCTCTCTCTATCTTTCCCCTACTCTCTTTCTTACTATATTTTCTGTGGAGAATGTCGTTTTTCTTGCTATTGAAGTAAGTATGTCAGTCAGTCTACTATTAGTTTGAACAATGTGACTGGCCAAGCACAATTGAACCAGTGTCAAGACAACTGGTACTTATGGGAATTCAGAACAGTCCACTCATGCATTTAGGTGATTCCATTCCCTGAGTCCTGATTGGCTGCTTGGTTTGTATGATCCTCTGAGGCTCCATAAATGCTGCCACTTTGCAGTAGTCTTAGCAGCAAACCAGAATCGTATTTAAGTTACGATTGCTTGCTGTCTTGTCAATTCGATACTCAGGATTTACATTTTTGCATTACATTTTGAACACTTTGGCCGATCTCATTTGAAAGCAATGAGTGTTGCGAGAAGACAACGGTCGGAAGATTAAGGATCACGAGTATTAATATATAGATTTTTGAGTGCTTCTAGCATAACTGTTAACATTCTAGGGAAGTCAACTAGGCTAGTTCGAATACTGAAGGAGACTGCATTTCACTTGACAAAGATATAAATTCAAATTCTTCATTCGGGTATGGGGATTGAAGTCAGTAAATCTACTGTTGGTTTGAATAACAGCAGCTAACCAAGTACCATCCTAAGCAGGGTCCAAGACAGTGGGTATATATAAGAAATCAAGAATTACCCATTCATGAATTTGGGTGATTTGGGTGATTCCATTCCTTGAGTTCTGATTGGCTGCTTAACTGCTTGATTTGAATGACATTGTGGAGTCTTATAAATATCCTGTCATTCTGCAGTAGACTTTGTGACTATTCGGGTTTGTATTTAAGTTACACCCGTTTGTTGCCTTGTCTTCCCAGTTCGACGGTAATTGTAACTGATTATTCTTCATTAACCACTTTTTGAAAACTCATTTTTTGATAGATAGATAGATATGACTCGAATAGACATTTCCAGTATGGGTCAGAGTGGATATGGGAGTAATGGCAATGAAGGGGTACTCCACACTCTACAGACCCAGATTTGAATGATATTGTGGAGTCTTATAAATATCCTGTCATTCTGTAGTAGACTTTGTGACTATTCGGGTTTGTATTTAAGTTACAATCGTTTGTTGCCTTGTCTTCCCAGTTCGACGGTAATTGGAATTTTAATTATTTTCAATGGGTAATAATTATGGCAACTTGGACTCTTTACTCTTGCAACATGTCTAGCAGAAGGAAAACTGAATTCAAACCACTTGTAGACCTGGAGAGGGATGGGCTCCACCAGACTATTTTTTTTTTTGGGTCAAGATATGATACGTGAATAGCGCCTACATGTCAAAAAACAGTTTATGGGTCTAGTGATTGATTGAAAGATTATACACATATTTTATTTATTTTAGAAAATGTATAACATTGACACAACTTAGAATTTACTTACCTAGAAATAGCGTAAGCAGTCAGACTGATAATGTTTTAGAAGATTGATTGTAAGATAACGTAAATATGTTATTTTCTAATCTAAAACGCACTGAAAGATATATTCCAATATGTGTGGAGACACATATCGGGAAATGTCTAGTTTGTGTGCTAAGTTGATATCTTGAATTAGAATTTTATCAAAATAAACCTGCAAACTGAGTGAGTCGGTCGATCTCTCTCTTTATATATATATATATATATATATATATATATATGTAAAAACAAAATTTTTTTGTGATGAAACAAAGAAAATACAGTGCTCAATTACAAATTGTAAGAGCTAATATTTATTTATTTTACAAAGTTTTCACAGATCAATGTTCATTATAAACAGCGACACAGGTTTCATGCTAAATAGCAATCATCAGGCCGTTGAGCAAGATCCCATGGTGTTTGTTGAAGTTCTTTACTCAATGTCCTTTGGACAACATCAGTGTTGAGTAAAGAACTTGAACAAACACCATGGGATCTTGCTCAACAAACTGATGATTGCTATTTAGCATGAAACCTGGGTCGCTGTTTATAATGAACATTGATCTGTGAAAACTTTGTAAAATATATATATATATATATATATATATATATATATATATATATATATATATGTGTGTGTGTGTGTGTGTGTGTGTGTAAGACATATTCTATATGTCTGCCTGTTTATATCTACAACGACCTAGTATATCTGTGGCTGTGGAAGATATTTCGCAGGTAAATATGTAATTACGCGTCATCTTCAGAGAGTGAATTAAATCTGACCAGAAAATGGGTAGATTTTTCAAAGCGTAGAATTTTTATGTATTCTTTTATTATTTTTTTAATTTAGGGAATGCAGAATTTCCCTGTTAACTGTAAGGTATTAACTGTTTAAAATTAAAGCCAAATAGATTGAAATAAAAACCTTTTTTTTTCTCATAAAACATTTTGTTGAACATTAACATGAGAAAAGTATTTTAAAAAAACAATAAAGAATTAAAAAATGTTTTACAAAATAACTGTGCAGTGACATATATCGTATCTCACAGATTATTAAAAAATATTTTAAAAATATTTTTATATATCTTATTATAATGGAGATTGTGTGTTTTTCTGTCTGTAACCGAAACTATATTCCTACTCAAGTCACAATTCTCTTAGTTATTGACATCACATTGTCCATGATTTTATTTTTTTATCTAAACCTCAATTATTAATAAAAATTGTCTTACATTATTAATACTGTTAACCATATCTACATACTACGCAACATGCAATTATATTTATATATACAACAAAATAGCGGTTTACAGTGGGAACGGGAAGGCTAATTTGCATATCAATATTAAAAAATTGAATTTAATAAATATGTGCTTAGTATTATTGATTTCTAACTGTTTGGTTTTATTTTAATGAATAAAGCAAAAGTCTCTTCGATGAATCTTAAATGAAATCCGTTAACAGGATAAAATAACTGTCATTTTATTATTTACTTCCTCTTTTAACTAAATACTTAAATTAGAAAAATAACAATGAAAGACGAGAGTGATGGAAGAGTAAGTTTCAGTTGTTCTATTTTTTATTATACTCCCTCTGTTTCAAATCTTTTTATCTGTATTCTTATTTAGTTTCATTAGCCTTCCTAATTTAATACAATATTTTATTACATTAAAACTTAAATACTTGCACCTGGAGGGTGCATATATTTGCTAGTTTTATAATATTTATTCTTTATAAATTGTATTTTTTAAATTTGTTTATTTTCATTATTATTCTGGTTTGTATGTGTTCTTTTATTTGTTTTTAATGTTTTGTCTTTTATAAATTCATTTTACTTTTTAATTATTTTTAACATTGATTTTTAATATACCATTGAGTTATACCCATATATTTTATGCAGCATTTAGGCTAGAGAAAGTGAGGTATAAAAGGGAAGTAACTGAATTTGCTAGAAACAAGAAGCAACTTTAAAGAATTTCACATAATTTTCTTGCAGCCCACACTGAATTCTCAATCTGAAAATCATTTAACTTTAGTATATAATAAATATATTTTAATTTTTATAGAATTGATAACTAACCCACAATAGATAAACTACAAATAATGACAAAAAATATTGACAAAATCCGCATGTTATCTTTCCAGTGTGTAATTGTGAGGTAAAAGTTTGGGTTTTGTCACGTGGGTCGCTTCTACGCATAGAGTATGAAGACAAATCATCTGACGATCACTTTACACTATTCTTGTCATGTGGTCTCTAAAAACTCATGCCTCTGAGAATAAATAATTACTATCATTACAGATAAAAATTCAAGAAGACATAATCCGATAGCATAAATACCATCTCTCGATTATAATTTTATTATATTTTAATTATCTTTCTTTTCCATGTGTTTTATTTTAATTTGCTTCATTTTGCCAAATGTGTCACAGATAAAAGCAGGTCGAGCAAAAATGATCAGCGTTACATCATTATTATTATTATTATTTTCATTATTATTATTATTATTTTCATTATTATTATTATTATTATTGTTGTTATTATTATTATTGTTATTATTATTATTATTATTATTGTTATTATTATTATTATTATTTTCATTATTATTATTATTATTATTTTCATTATTATTATTATCATTATCTTTGTTATCATTATTATTATCATTATCATTATGTTCATTATCTTTGTTATTATTATGTTCATTATCATTATTATCATTATTATTATTGCCGACAAAAGAGTAAGCATTTCGGTATTCATTCCTTCTACAAAGACATAAAATGAAATAAAATAAACGAAGATCTTATAAAGTACAAAATGCATCTTTTTTCTTTCTATCAGTGATATTTTCCAGATTTACAGGTCTGGCAGCAACATTATTTTTAGAGATCTGATATTCATATTATCCTCCTCATGAATATACATAAACATAGATCCAAATATATTGTCTAATAGATAAGATAAACTAAGTCGTTTAAATTCGGCCGTATGTTAAACAAATTCGTTTACCAAATAAAGAGGGAAATAAAAAAAAAGATTAAAGATATACAATCATAACGCAATAACACCCGTCCTTATCTACGTTTCAAATAAGTTAATTAATAAGTTAATTAATCATATATTAAAAAGAAACAAAACATGATATGTAATCATTTCTGGACAATTACAATAGCATGAAAACAAAGCACTAACATTTAATTATAATATTTTGCAAACTTACACCACAGTGACGCTTTCTAGTGATGTTTCTATACAAGGTGTGTAAAAATATTATCGTGATTTTTTGTACTTTTTACACACCTTGTATTCGGAAAAAAATAACGTCCATTTATTATTCTTTTCAGAATACAAGGTGTGTAAAAAAGTACCAAGATTAAAGCTGTATTGACCAAGATAGAAATGAAGACTGAAAGGAACAATTTTTTCAGCATACAAGGTGTGTCAAAATGTACAAAAAAAATTTAATACATTTTTGAGACACCTTATATATTAACATTTTATTCTCAACCGGTAAAAGAAAAAATACCTTACATTGAGCTAACGCATAAAATGAAAAGGAAATATATATGCTATGTACTGTTGACGACAAAATATCGCTCTATCTGCAAAAGAATAATACTGAATTTATATGTCCAAACCAAACTTTTAAAAATAAATAAAATCATTTAAAATATACATAAAATAGAATGATGACTTCTTCAAGAAAGAAACACTGCAAACATATTTAACTAAATATTTATATAAAATTTAAATGCAAACAATATAAAAGATCTATTTGAAAAAGTTAACAGAGTAAAGTCTGTCCTACTTGAAGGAAATTAAATTATACCATAGAATATAGACAATAACCTAATCAATACCATACAATTGTTAAAACCAATTACTACAAAATTTTAAATATAGATACACAGCATATATTACTACCTAACCGCTAGGCATGACATAACCCCAGACATGTTGATATGCCGTTAAAATCGGCCAACTAACCAACAACTTTGGTAAAAAAAAAATATATATATAAAAATCTAATGACAAAAATGTATCTTGTGCTGCTTTTGGTGACAAAAATATCGTTCATTCTGCAAATGGGTTAAATAATGAATTTATATATAATATTTATACCCAAAATCCTTATCAATAGATAAACAAATATAATAGACTAGAATAATGACTTGTTTACGAAATAAACACTGCAGGCATATTTACCTAAATAAAACTTATCTAAAAATATATATACAAAAAGTGGAATGATTCATGATGGCCGTCGCAGAAGATAGATTGAACGTCCTGCAATAGGAATGGCCTCAATTAAACTAGGTGTCTTTTATCCCTACGGTAGATGCCAATACATTAATGGATGATAACTTGATATATTAATCTAATTAGGGTCCTGACCAGTCACGGAATTTTGTTTAGCTGCACGATGTATTGCACAGCAACATCATTATTGAATTATGAAAATGGTTGTCAGCCTAGCTGAACGGAAAATATCAAGAAATAACTTTTTTTTTCTTTTTTGCTTGATTCTCTAAATTTAGCACTGTCCAGAAACAGTAACAAAAAACGTTTTAATATCAGTTAGTAGGAATAATGCTGGCTTATATATACACTATCTATAGATTTGTGAATAACTTTAGCGTAGAGTCAATACATAGATAATGGTATTCCAAGCACTCTCTACAAGATAAAGAGATTTTAAAAATTCGGCTAGAGTGCGATCAGCATAAAACTCCAGTCATTTTCAATAAATTGTCATATAAAACAATTATCGACACTAAAACCACCATCAGAGACGGTTAACCTAATTCGGGATAAATCTACTTGTATCCAATTCGTATTGATGGTTTTATAAAAAGCATATGTATCGTCATTGACATATCATCATAGTTGACGGATACAAGTAATTTTAAATCAGTACTACTTGGCTAGAAGTGTCAAGATGTAGTTCAATTATATATATATATATATATATATATATATATATATATATATATATATATATCGGGGACTGGGTATTTATTAACCCCGTTTGCAAGGGGTACAATGGGAGACAAGATGTTAAGTATGAGACATCCAGCCACAATCGAACTGGCTATTCATTTACTACACACGATGGGAGTCTTTAATTTACCCACCTGTTCGTCGAGAATAGAACATGACAGTAGGTCGACAGAATGGGACATCCCTTAGTGATCTGCGAGACAAGCATGCAAACAATTACTGTTGTGCAACTCATTTGTATTAAGAATATATATATATATATATATATATATATATATTATTAATGTGTATGGTTGGCACTAGTATACTAGAAAAAGTAATAGTAATCCAACGTACAGTGTTATTAGAAGAGTGCTCAATATCTGTGATAGAGCGTTGATAGTTCAATGAGAAATCAAAACAAATAAAAGTGTTTGCTTTTATTACTTAATTACGGGAACGTAATTAAATAAATAAAAGCAAAAACTTTTTTTTTTTTTATTTCTCATTGAACTATATATATATATATATATATATATATGGACTCTCTCGTCGATTTTCGACGCATGAGGGCTCACACACACAATGAACACCCACACAGTGATTTGTTTATAGTGGTGAAGGCTTGTGTTGGAACATCCACACTTTTTGGCACAGTCGAAAGAATTGGTGCACCAAGGGTTGCCACAAACCCAATCAACGACCGACCTCAGGAATTTTGAATTCAGAGTTATCCCTCTCCTAGACTGGTTACCTACTCAAGGTTGAAGGGCCCAGTCTGTCCAACTATTTAACTCATAGCTGGAGGGAATTTTGAATCCAGAGTTATTCCTCTCCTAGACTGGTTACTTACCCAAGGCTGAAAGGCCCAGTCTGCCCTACTATTTAACCCATAGCTAGAGGGAGAATATATGGATTCATACCTTTCCCAAGGGTAGTAGAGCTATGTGAAATGCCAACAGCTTCGTCTAGGAATTGAACTTGAATCGACGAGTCCATTTCCCACGACTCAATACCACTAGCCCATGCGCCTCCATCTCTCTCTCTATATATATTCTATTCATTTCTCTGTATTCCGTGTATTGTTTGGGTAGTGATAGTGATACCATATAAATCAGTCATCCCTTGTCTTTTCAAAAATTACTATCATACACTTTAATTGGTTTACATTCTCCATTCCAAACAACATTTCCGCTTCATATTGATCTTTATCGGTTTGTCTTAGGACTATCTTGATGGTCAAACATGAAATACATTGCTCTACTTGGCCGATTGCCGTCTACAAATACTTAAGTGGATAACACTTGATTACCCATCTGAAACGTTTATTAAAGTAACTTCGTCTTACGCGGGAAAAAAAAAACAGTTCGTCAGTCCTCTCGAGCAAATTTATAGCTAACAATGAATGCCCGATTACTCAAAACGGGTCGCGTTCGTTGAAGCGTTGATAAATATTATAAACAAACGCAGGCTATGCCCAGATTTATTGGATCTAATTTTGTTCGTACCAAATTCTTTAATGGCGATGATTAAATAGAAATTATAGTTATATTTTAAGTAGGATAGTTTCCTTGTTTTTATATTAAGCTGAATTTTTATATTTTTTATAGCATTGCCCGGGGGTCATTCAATAAATAAGGAAACTTTTTTAATACAATTTTTCCGTATTTTTTCCCGTAAATTGTGTGTGGCTCCCGCTATAAAATAACCATGAGTCTATTTCGGCTTGGTGGGAAACCGGAAAAATAATGCTCTTTCATTGGGGTATATTTATTAATAATTAAGCTGTTAATCAATTGATATAGTGATACCTTGTCTTACGAGTGTCCCATCTTTTTTCGAGTTAGAAGTTTTCACTGTCATTTTTTGTGCATGTTGTGAACTAAAATTTGAGGTACGAGCAAACTCCAGATACCGTATTTTTCCCGTAAATTGTCTGTGGATTCCTGCTATAAAATAACCAAGTCTATTTCGGCTTGGTAGGAAACCGGAAAAATAATGCTCTTTCATTGTGGTATATTTATTAATAATTAAGCCGTTAATGAATTGATATAGTAATACCTTGTCTTACGAGTGTCCCATCTTTTTTCGAGTTAGGAGTTTTCACTCGGTCATTTTTTGTGTGTGATTGAGAACTAAAATTTGAGGTACGAGCAAACTCCAGATACGCATACGTTTATAAGTTCTCTTTAAAAATTTCAAATTTTATTACTCCAAAGAAAAATATCATTTATAAAAAATCAACATTAAAAGATATTACAGCACATAATTCATTGTATTTTATTCTATTATGTCTTTATATAATACAATGCCATTCTTCCTAAAAAAAAGTGTTGTTTTTTGTGTTTCTTTTTAAGGTGGAAGCTGAAATGGATTAATGGCATTTTAGTTGATTTCAATATGAATAATAATATGATATATGAGGAAATGGAATTCTGAGCAGAAATAATTAAATTGATAAGTCATGGTAACACAGTACATTAAAAAGCCAGGTTTTTAGGTTTCAAGGTTTGTCTACATTAAGATATTGCGTCTGCAATATTAGTCATGGGAATCTGGATTTTATTTATTTTGTGTTCAAATTCAATCCAATGAATGCCGTAATTCTAAATACCGATCAAAAACCGCCCGAGAGAAAAACCATTTGGCACTTTAAAAAGCGATCTTGGAAACATCAAAATAAATTTCTTATACAGCAATTTTTTTTTAATCAATTAGTCTTGAGTAATTGGAATCTCCTAAGCTTGTATTTTAATTATTGCCTTCACATCGGCCCTAATTGGTGTTATTCAATCTCAGAGAAAAAAAAAATAATTGATTTAAGTCGTTATCGCATGGAATCTATATTTTGCCAATTTCAATTTAAATTCATATTAAGACGTGTTAGATAATCGACTTTTATGAACATTTGATTGAACCCATACGCAATACTTGTGAACTCTAATTTTGATTTATTATTTTTTGTTCAAATATTTATCAGACATTATTTCTGAATTTTTAAAAAATATTTTTACTGACGTATTTTAACAGGATCTCCAGTTATTAGATTCTAAACTTAAGGATAAATTTCACGGCATTGAAGAAATATTTTGCTAGAGGTATTTTTACATTTTCCCTCATTCATAACTAGTAAATTGCTGGCAAATATTTTTAACAAGATTGCACATCTAATCCACAAACACTGTTAAATATCTGACCACATATCATAATAACAGAGAGTGGGCGTTTGTAAACGACAGTGATTATCACGAAATGAATTATTGGAATAATTATTTGATAACAAAACTAATTATCGAATTGTTTGCATTGAGGGTTCGGAATGCCTCAGTTTGTAAAAACGGAGATGGATATCGGGTAATATTATTTAAAACCAGACTGGGAGAGTGAGCGTTAACTTGTGTTCACAAGGCATCGATTAATTCAACTCCCTCATGGATACGTTTAAATAACGGGACACACGTAATCTCTTATACAAACTCTTTACCCAACTCCTCCTTCAAAAATCGTGTACCTAAATAATTGTTCCAGGATTTCCCTAGAGGCAAACCCCAACTGTGTTTATCCTATTTGTACTAGAATGTAGTGGTTGAGGGTCTTAGTGTCCTGGATATAACGTTGCAGTTTATCTGATGGTTAAGATTCAATTATGGAGATCTATAGAATGTAGAGTACCCCTTCATCGCCATTAATCCTATTGAAGTCAGTAAGTCTACTGTTGGTTTGAATAACAGCAGCTATGTACCACTTAAGCAGTGTCCAAGACGGTATATATAGAAATCAAGAATGATCCATTCATGAATTTGGGTGATTTGGGTGATTCCATTCCTTGGGTTCTGCTTGACTGCCTGATTTGAATGACATTGTGGAGTCTTATAAATACCCTGTCATTCTGCAGTAAACTTTGTGAATATTCGGGTTTGTATTAAGTTACAACCTTTGGTTGCCTTGTCTTCCCAGTGCGACAGTAACTAGAACTTTAATTATTCTTCAACTCACAGTTCCACTCTGACCCGGAGTGGTAGTACCTGTTAGGATCCCATCTATGGGTTAGATAGAAAAATGTTTTAACAATGCAATTTTTTTTTAATACGAGTAACTATCAAAAATGAGTAAAAGCAAAACGTCTTCGGCATAAAGTATTACAATGAGTTTACATGGCGTAAATCCAAACCAACCAACCTCCCCCAGAATAGTGACAAAAGATTCTGAACGCAGATTTTCTAGGAAGGTAGAACAACCAGTAATATCCCGATTTCAAATCTAGGTTTCGGAGCACTGGCATCATTTTGTATTGTCGAAAATGACCGAGAAACTTTCATTTCCACTCGTATTGAATGATATAGTAGCATAATACGTAGATACTATTCCACAATTTGCTACAGAATCTATGAAATTCATTTAGCAATTTCCAAAATAATTTTTTCAATGTCCTTTAAATCTTGGTTGAGCAGATTATTGTGTGTGTGTGTGTGTGTAAACAGAGAGAGAGTGGGAGGGAGAAAGATTATACACACAGACACACACACATATAAGAACCCACATAACCCACCTCAAAGAGGTTCTTTTCACGGAATAGATGGACTTGCTACTACTAACACACTCCTCTACCCAGATAATAAAGTATGACAAAACCTCAAAAAATATTCCAATTTCTATAATTCTTTTATAATGCTCTCTTAAAAAAAAATTAAATAAAAAAAACTCTAAAAATAATTTCTTCAAACAAGATCGAAACTAGTTGAGAATAAATGATATATAAGAAATATTCCTGTTTGTCTTATCACTTTTTGTTTTATATATATAATATATATATATATATATATATATATATGTGTGTGTGTGTGTGTGTGCGTGCGTCACTGGTTAGTGTTTGACTGTTCCACTAAGATTATTTATTTCATGAAAGCGATATGTGTGTGTGTGTGTGTGTGTGTCACTGGTTAGTGTTTGACTGTTCCACTAAGATTATTCATTTCATGAAAGCGATTATCTTATCACTTTTTGTTCATTATATATATATATATATATATATATATATGTATATGTGTGTGTGTGTGTGTGTGTGTGTGTGTGTGTGTCAGTCACTGGTTAGTGTTTGGCTGTTCCACTAAGATTATTTATTTCATGAAAGCGTTTTGATGAAACTCACTATCAGGTTTTCAAACATCTATTAATACTTAAGTTTCAGGTAAATTAAAAAACATGTTTTCTTTATTGAAAAATGAAAACGGAAATACTCTCAACACGTCAGGTGCGAATATTCAGAGTCATAATACTTTAAATCTTATTCTTACATTTATGGCCATATTCAGTTTTCTTGTATATAGTCTCTGATTCCTAAATGTTTTTCACGTCTTCTCAATCATCTGATATTACTATCATAATAATATTTTAATATTAATTAAACAACAAAATGATCTGTAATATAAAATAAATTATTGAATATGTGCTCTATAGAGCTTAACAAATTTTAAGTATTAGTAGCTTTAATATTTTGATAATTTGATCTCTCCTCCAGATACTTATTATCAGTTCAATCTTGTCATCTGCTCTCATTGTGCTTCGCGTGCATGTGGACGAGCACAATGAAGATGCTTAGGAATCCCGAACGTGTCTAATTTCTATATTCTGTGTTTCGTTTTCTATTACGATTCTTAATTGTCTTTTATAGGAATTTCTTCTCCTATTTTTGGACTCTTGATTTAACTATTATCCCATTATTCATCCTCTTCGTTATTGTGGTAGAGATTAAGCTATAGTATCAGGTTATTGCCACAGATTCAATTCATCTCTGCTTTACAAATAATTTAGATATGTTTACATTCCACCATCGGACGACATATAACTTGCGATAAGAGACGGAATCGATCAGTTAAAATTTATATTACAATTACATTAGATAGAATATTAAATGAAAATAAAAAAATAATGAAAATTATAAAACGTGAGAAAAAACAAAAAGATAAATATAACTGAAGAGCAATGTGATATGTAATTTAGCTCAATATGTTAGTGGGACCGCATCTCAGGAATCAGAGTCTAGTGGAAGTGCATTACTCGCGAGTATCGCTACATAAATCATACTCAGTATATATACTAGTGCATGCGATATATGGAGAGTTGTTTATATATGTATATTTTGGGTATTAATTAATGGTTTAGTAGTACTAGTGAGGGAATAATAGAAGCTAAATCAAAATGCAGCCTGATGCTTTCATATAATCTGCTGCGTGATAATGATGCTGTTGTACATATTAACACATTGTGACATATTATAAACCTAATGGATGAATAAATGTGCAGTGTTATTAATATTGCATTATCGTGGATATTGTCAACATGAGTGTCCTAAGATAATGATTGGTGAGAGATGAGTGTTTAGGACTTCTGGTTCTTTTAATCTTGGTGCGACAACCATATATTTGATTATGTGTTATGGAAGTGTATCTTATATTATGAGTGTATAATATATATATGTTGAATAATGAAGTGTTAATAATCTAGCTCAATATAGTGTAGGTGATTTATGCTCACCTCATCTCTGGGTGACTTATGAGTTTATTAAGTATATATTGATAGTATTTATTAATAATATGTATATTAATAGAGTTAGATAAATGGATAGAGTGTAATAATACTAAGATAGAATACAGATAAAAGATTGAATAACAGAGGGAGAATATAATATGAAGAGAATATATGAATACATAAACTGAAGACTTACTGCATTTACCATCACTCTCGTTCTATTTTCTAATGTATTTTTACTATAATGTAGAGGATGTATTATAGTAAAAGATGAGAAGTATATATAAAGATGATATTACTTGAACATGAAAATGTATGTGGTTTTTTCTGTTAATGATTATTCATTATTATAGAAAATTCATTGAAAGAGTATATTTTGAGCGAGTATATTTACATATAATAATTTAATCCGAAGTAGCATTGTATAGAGAGTGTAAGAATAAATCAAATATAAATACAGTAAGTGCTTAATATTATTTAAAATTCGAATTATTTTATATATGAGGTTGTATTTTATATGGCAAAATATTAAGCTCTCCTCCGAATCACACTGTATAAACCGTTACTATATTATTAATTGATATTAATATTAATAAATATATATAATTAGCTATGTTTTCAGTAATGTAGAACATAGGTTTTAAAACAGTTATAATAAATGTAAATTCAAATTTAATTATTAATAATAATGATGTTAATAGATATATATAAATACATATATTCTAATGTGAAAAATGTGATGTCTATAAACTTAAAGTGAATATATGTGAATGATGTTAGTAGTTAATATAAGTGATTCGGTATACAGACAGTAAAAAGCACATTCCATATTCATATCTTATTATAATAAGATGAGAGTTATATAATATATATGAAGTGTATATATATTGATAATAATAACACATTCAATTTCGACCTATTAGTGGTTATCATCTGATCAGCAAAGGTGGATTATATGGTGACATAGTGTAGAGACTGCTCACTTAAATATAGAGTTAGTAACCTATATCGGAAGTAGTATATCCTACTAGACGTTACAATAAGCTATGACTAGTATGACGTAATAATTTGCGTCTTATACCTCGATTACACAGCTTAGACCATTTACTTAACATTCTTACGCTATTGTTTTTGGAACTATATATTATTAATATATCCGGAACGGTTGGTTTTTTATTGTACTTTCTACACGAATCCAAGTATAATTGAAGGTTTTAAGTGTAATAATAAACAAGAGCAGTGAATTTGTTATAGTATTTTATATTATTTATTTATAATATAATATATGGAACGTGTTTATATAATAGTAACTCTGATATCTAAATATTCTATTTGAGCATATGTAGATTGTTTAGTGATTGACTTTAATTAATTATGAAGATCATATACTAATTATTTGAGATATTAGGATATAGTGTTAATAATCAATGAATTTAGGCGTGGACATATATATATTTATTCAAAAATTATGCTATATTAAATGGCATGAATACAAATCTTAGAGAAAATATGTACCTAATATCCTTCTTGATATATGTACATTTTTAGAATCCTATGTAGAGTATTGCGAGAGTGTCTAGTCATATAAAGGTTATAGATCATAGGAGATGAGATATGACCTACATAATTATATGATGTGTTGCTTCTACTTACTATCTAATATTATATATATATATATCAGTATATAATAATATAAATGTTAGTAGTTTTAATATATATTAGATTAGTTCAGGTGTACATATGATATATATATATAAATGATGTTTAAGGTATTTATGCCCTCACTAGTAAATCATAAAATAAACATATATAATGAATATATGTATAAGTGTCGTGAGATGTATGATTATATATATTTTAGTCTAATATGATGGTAATGAGAAATAACGCGCCAAATAATTAAAAAAAATATATTATAAAACAGGAAATATCGAGCAAAGTTGAAGATGATCTCCTCGATGTAGTAAAAGATAGATTACTTTTTGATTTAATTTTTAAATATAATGACATTATTTCTTGCAAGCTTATTGGGATTTCTGGAGATCGCTGATGAATCCTTTAAGGTAGTAAGTGCGTCCGTAAATTATAAGTGAGAAGAAAGAGATTCCGATGAAATATGAATATAGGACATCAATTGATTGAGAATATGTAACCATAATAATTGAAGCAATGTGAGAAAATAACGTGATGGTATGTGACCGAATAATTCATTTCAGTTTGTCTTCGGAACTGATTTTGCCAGCAATCATAATTAATGATAAAAATAATATGTTTGTGAATGAAACTGCTTAATCAACGCTAGACATGTGAAGGTAGGCCACATACATATAACCATCTGTGGCAATGGAAGTGACAGTGAACAAATATATATTCATTAATTTCTACAACAGTGAGAGTGATTTTAACTATTTCTTTTAGGTTAAATCTTAATGCTAAGAAGCATTTTCCCCTATTGTTCTAATAGCTTCGGTATACATGCATTGATTACCCAATGTTGAATGGTGACAGTTACACATATGATGTTCTTGGAATTTCCCAACCCTATTGCTCTTTATGGCTAAAAGTGCCCAACATACCCGGCTTTATGCTGTATGGTGTGCTAGTGATAGGCTGTGACTGTCGGGTCTACAATATCCTGTGCGAAATGAGACGTTAAACTCTCGTATTGATTGGTGGAGTCCCAGAATTTGTGTGGTAAGTTTTAGGATGTGGTAAAGCACCCTTAATTTATAACAAACCAATTGATCCCATGGTCCTCTTTTGTACTCCGGGGAGGTGGTAAGTACCTGTTAGTGTCCCAAACTATGAGAGGTTAGATTTAGAAAAAATGTATAATTTATAAAAATATTGTATTATCCATTAAGAAATTTGAATTAATTTCATAAACTTTCATCGGCATATAAGAGTCAACCCACTGAGGATTGGATATATGCCGGTAAAATACAAAACAAAAACAAAACAAGTGTTCTTTAACTGACGAGCGGAGTGAGATAGACACAGGTAGATAAAGAGAGATGCATAAAAACTTACTTTCTTGGCCATTTGGTGATTCATAGTCGGCAATTCTATCTCATTCTCCCTTAAAACTTCTCCTATTTCTACTTTCTTGGCTAGATTGGTGACGTACCATCTTGCATTCCATTTCCTTTCTAGGTCTAGTCAATTGATGCCTTAAGACAATCCAATCACATCACCAAAACACATCCATTATTTATTTAACACATTTATACTTACTTATCTAAATAAATTTCTCTACGTAAACTACAACGACGCGACATGTGCAAGTGACCCAAGCTATAAACAGATACAATCTTCTCTTGCGACTGACGCCAAAGTGACTAAAAAAACTAATCGTGGGTTAACTTGGTAACCATATCTGTGACTCCACGTACTTTCGCGGGCTTTCTGTAAATATTCCATGGAATGCACCGCCCAGATGATACCCTGAAAAGAGCACATCCCTCAGAAATACAGTGGACGGAGTTTAGACCAATAATCTAGCATAATGATTATGTAACACTATTATGCGTTAACTTGCTACAATTCCATTGTAATTCATTAACAAAATATAGTGGTGCCAGTACATTGGTGTACGGCCAGATCCAAGAACGAACCTATGAAATCACTAGGAATGTTTTCTTAATGGTTGTATATAGCATACTAGACGTGGAAATGCGGATAGCAGTTCATGTCTTAAATACATATTTGGTAATTCTTGGATTATTTAATAACATTTTATCTCTTGCAGAGAGTAGCCTAAACAAGGCTCTAATCAGATAGGCGCGGTCCATGATCAAGCCATACTGATAAACAATCAGCAACACTACCAACATTCACGATGGAAATAAACGGTAGATAACCAGCCGTTTCGCACGAATAATTCCACTCAGACGGATCTCACGTTACATATTCACATCTTACTTTTAATGTACGCCCTTGCAAATGTATTATCTTTTTTCATAAAGAATTAGATCAGGACATACTACTGCCATTCACTCAGAACAACAAACATATTATCAAATTCACACACAATAATATATATAAATGCACAGATATATATATGTAAGTATATTGATGAATATTGAAAAAAAATCCAACAGGTTTAATATAAGATAATAGTAGTAAGGTTTATTAGGCCGACGGCTGCAGTGTTAACGTTATCTATTAATATAGAATTTAACTTCAGGGCATTATTGTGATATATGGAAATGAGTGATAAAAAAATAAAAATAAGATAACTCACAAAAAATATCTTGAGACAAACCGTCAAATGTAGATGAGTCCATTTGATCTTTATTATTTCGGTTAAAATATTTTGAACAGTTGAAGAAAGATACGCTGAACAAAAAGATTGGACCGATGTTTGAAATCGTGGACCCAAAGCAATTCTCTTTTATCCGAGTGAATAAAATGATTTAATTAATAGATCGAAACCACTGTCCGACGCTTCGTGACACCAATAATCTATACCACTATATTTATCTTATTCACACCTGTGTTTTATTTTTTTCAATTTATTACTTAAATATAACTATACTAATACTATCGAGTACTGAGGTAAATATCAACTTCCTTTTATCTATCACCACCAACCACACACAACTTTATATATTTATATTATACTATTACACTAACCATATAACATATATTCTTATTATTATTTATTAGTACTTCTACTACTACAGGCTATTGATAGCCAATCATTTTACTTTATTAGAATTTAGTCCTTTCCTGCGAGCGGTTTTTGCATCGAATATATACATATTAATATTATATATAATATATTATAATATATATTATACACATACTATAATATATATATATATAATTATATAAATATTGTATTTTATTCTATTTGGATTAAATATAATTGTACCAGAGCTAAATATACTTATCGTATGCCGTACCGATATATCTTTGGTAGTATTAGATTTTAACAACCAAACTTTATTTGATTTTAATTTTTCTACAACCACGTATGGAATTTATCAATAAGTTAACCTAACCACACATAAATTAATATATATTATAATAATATATATATATATACACAATGAAGAAAGGATCGTCACCTAAGTAACACTGATCTCAAACCTGTTCAAGAATATATCCGTAGCAACATACATCAACAACAAAGGTATCCAATACATATATAGAAAATCATTGTATCATCATTTTAATATGTAAATTGTATTGTCTTACCTCAATTTTTTAAATTTTGCAATAAGTTGCGTGTTGAATTTCAATCGGCCATTAATAATGCGCCGGGAAAACTTCATACAACAGTAGTAATGCTCAGTGGAACCATACCGGGAAGCTACATCGTGAAACGGTAGTCAAAGCTCATGTACTAGAGTATATAGCACCGGAGTGAAGAGCTGAAAGCGGTGAAGGCGGAGGTGGCATGAAATCAAATTCTAAACCGTGAGTTCCCACCAATCCCGGCCGACAATTAATATGCTGATCTCTTGTGTTTTCTGGCTTATTGGTATTCTATACTTGGTATGAATTATATATAAAACTTGTCAATATGTAGTTAGAAAATAAGTAAACAAGAATTATCACCAGCCAACAACATTATTATTAATATATAGATTTAAGCAGGCTGTGAAAGAGAAGTACGTGAGGTATCCTTTATATATTAGTGTAACAATAAATAAAACTTAAGCGAATAACCGATAGAGAAAGAACATACATACAAATCCACCAAATTTTACACATTATTATAACTACCTTCACACCCCAACCACCCCATAAACTATCTTTTCCACTTTTCAGACACATGAATCACTCAGGATTTTAAATTCCGAAAGACCGTTTTTCAGTCTATATTTCATCACATCATTGGTATTCACCCAACTTTTTAAATAAAAACTCATTATATATTTAACTAACATTTTTCAAATATAAGATACACGTATACACGATACCTAACTACTCTCGAACATTTCCGTGTGCTTATAATTTGAAGTAATGTGATAAAATGGAAATACGGATCCACAATTTCCCAGAAGCTCCCAAACTGACTCATCACACGTTTAAATCTACATATATAATATAATATCTGGGTACTAATGAATTACTCAGCACACTACCATTCACCAGACAGCTACTACTATAAACAACAGAATTAAGCAGCGGCGAATTCTGCCTAATAAAGTCAATAAATCAGGAACAATCATATAGATGTGTTAGGCTATTGAATCATAACATAACTTCAATTCAACTTATAAATAAATAAAACTAAAAAGCATTATTCGGAAGACAGAATTACTTTGTTCTTTGGTAGAAAATTGAGTAAATATTTACCTGCTTAGTAAACACACATCTCAACTTAGACTGATTCTGCAGTGCTTCTCAGTCTGCTATAATTTTGAAGATCAAGAAGATAATATTACTTTTTCCAACGTCAATACAATATAGTATATTCATTTAAAGTGAATTTAGAATATTTTATATTTTCGAATAATTTTCACTTATGAAGGGCTGTGTCTGTTTTCAGTTTGAAGAATAAAAGTTTAAAAAAATAGTAAAATAAGACAAACCACAATAATATCAGCTATTTTTTTATCAATATAAAAATTGTCCAGAGGACATTAGACAAAGCAAATATGTGTGTGAAAACAGATTTTATAAAACACACACAGACAAGAAATAAAAGAGAAAAAAAAATTCATTTTCAGAATTATTAATTCATTATATATATATATAAAATATAATATTAATTATTAACTACAATATTACATACTAACTAATATAATACTCAAAGTATAAATATTAATATTTTTAGTATAATAGTAATAATATATTGGTTGTTTTGTCAGCTTTCGCTTCATATTTTTGCCGTTTATTTATCAATTAACTAATCGTGATAGCAAGATTGTTCAGAATTATTCATCAAGATAATATAACGACATATAATTAACAAAAAGACCAAAATTTGTAACGTTTTGTCTGCGTCTCAGCATAATACGTGTTAAAATGAACTTTGCCAGTCCTTGACCTTTCTTTATCAAACCGCGTTTTGTAGACTAAGGATTTAATCTGACAATCTCAATGTCATTTGTTTTGTTTTTCCT
>CM042146.1:13171353-13183853 GCA_023376005.1 Doryteuthis pealeii
AAGCTGTAGCCATGCTATTACTACCGTATGGATTCACCACATGGATTCTAAGGAAATGCCTGCAGGAAAAACAAACAAGATAAATGGCGACTATAGAAATATGCTGGGTGGTGTTTTGAACAAAAAGTGGAAGCAGTCGCCTACCTAACTTCAGTTGTGCGGTCACTCACCTCACATCCTACAAACCATGACTTGGAAGATATGATGTAAAATGTTGAAGTTAGAACGACCTCAAAAGTGACGTTCTTTTATGGGCAACTATACATAACCACACTAGTTTTATACTTAAAAAAAAATGTAATGCTTTGGTGGTTTAGTTATCATACCCTAAATGATCACTCGGATAATTCAGCCTTTACATATGTTGTGTCATTAAAAGGGATACAATCAGACAAGATGGCAGTCGAGTGGAAGGACAGTCAACACGTTCGTAGATTTAAGATTAAGGGTTTTATTGTAGAGAGATACAAAAAAAAACAGACAAGGAATAGTGAGGTACGCTACTACGGAGAAATTGGGTTCATACATTTAAGGGTATTAGTACCATGTGAAATGCAAACAGCTCCGTCAAGGAATTGAACTCGGATCGACGAGTCAATTTCCTATGACTCTAACCATTAGACCACGCGCCTCCAATTGCCTTTAATATATGTATAATGATACATTCAGTGAGCAAATGAAACTTGATATATCAAGTCTGGTGGTCAGTGGCCTATCAAACCAATAAAGATATCATTGTGTGGGAACATTGACAAAACAGGAGGGAGGAAGTGGGTTAATAAGATAACAATGAGAGTGTGGCTGTTTGTTGTTGTTTTATTATTAGATTAAGATATCCAACTGACGACACAGTAGGGGGCAACGATTAAATTACCATTTGAAGACCCGTTGTACCAGCTGTATTTAGATTTAAGTGAAATATCCGATATCAGGAATTTGACATTCGTGCCGGGAGGGTGAGACATAAAACAGCTAAGTCCCCGAAGGTCTTTTATACCAGGCAAAATCCTACCCCCTTTCTTAAAAGCAGTAAGGGGTTGAGTTTATTGTCTTGTAACTGAGGTGACCTTGATAGGGAACGAGGTCAGAACTAAGCAATGTTTGAACCTACTAGAGGAGGGATCCGCTTTCTGTGTGATATTGCCACATTAAACCGACTGTGAATCATTTAACGGTTTAGAGAAAATTGGATGTTAAAAATGACGTCATTAAGATATTGAACTGTAAACTGCTCTATCTCTCAGATCATTTTATGTGTAATACTCTAATAGATATCTGACCATGATATATCTTTTTTACAGGGCTTATATATATATAAGGAAGCGCGCGGTGTAATGGTTAAAGTCATGGGAAATGGACTCGTCGCCCCGAGTTCAGATCCTGGACGTGGTAATTGCATTTCACTTAGCGCTAATACCCTTGGGAAAGGTATGAATCCTACTCTCCCTCCAGCTATGGGTAAATAGTAGGGCAGTCTGGGCTCTTTAACCTTTGTTAGGCAACCCGTCTAGAAGAAGGAAAACTCTGAATCCAAACCTGTTAAACTCCGCTTAAGAAATTGACCTTGTGTCGCATCCTGCTCGTGCGGAGGGGTTGGTGTGTGTTTTTATATATATATATATATATATATATATATATATATATATATATATATGTGTGTGTGTGTGTGTGTGTGTAGAAAAGTTTCGGTGTTCAAGGTGCATCGAAAATGTAGTAGAGAGAATAACTTTTTCTACTACTATAAATACTCTACATTTTACAAAATATACTGAGCACTCTTTAGATAACGACTCATTCTACAACAGCAAAAACGTGGGAGCAGCAGTTGAACAATATATATATATATATATATATATATATATATATATATATATATATATATATATATATATATACCCTCGAATATACACATAACACAGTAGGTGATGAGAAATAATAAACTGAGATAACAGAGCGAACCGATGACAGGTGAAAGTATATACTATCTCACAGTATGTTATGCGTTAATATAGGCGATATAAATCTCAGACATTTGTGGGAATGGAAAGATGAAAACGATAACGTAGTATACACACAGAAAATAAATAAAATCGAGATAACAAGTATCTGCTTTTCTAGTGTAACTCTTCTTAAACTCTGTAAAAGTCGGTTAAAACTAATAGGAATTACAATCCCTTTAGTCAGAGAAATATATGGAAGTTTTAAACAGACTTTTACATTCTCATAAAATATGGCAGTAGCGCATTCAATATTAACAAAATTGATGCCCGAAAG
The DNA here is from genome assembly GCA_023376005.1 of Doryteuthis pealeii. Classification (NCBI taxonomy): domain Eukaryota; kingdom Metazoa; phylum Mollusca; class Cephalopoda; order Myopsida; family Loliginidae; genus Doryteuthis; species Doryteuthis pealeii. The sequence continues at coordinate 13,173,628 of CM042146.1, forward strand.
TTGACTTTATGTGAACACATGAATGCAATTAAATTGATCGGTTTTATTATAACTGTTTATATTCGATTGTGAATAAAAGAAATATATTTATCTGCTCTGTACATCTGAGAAGAATGGAATAGTCTTCATTATACCTCCTAAGTGTAAAGTAAAAAAAGGTAAAGTCCCCGGGGTGGCTTAAAGTCGGTATCAGCCAGTCAGCAAGTGTGAAGATTCCCTTTTCGTTAGCGCATGATTAGGTGACCCATATGTATTTCTAAGTCCCAGAAAATTCCATGCGTTTCATTACCTAGGGCAGATTCTGGTTTGTGCATATACCATTTAGTAGCATGGTCAACAATTTTATTTTTGTACGATTCCATTCCCACCTAACCGTGCCTAGACATGTACTCCCTTTGTACCAGTTTTGTATTCGATTATTTGTGTGTTTGTTTTGATTTACGGCATATCAACCTCAGTGGGTCATTTAATGCCGATAAAGTTTTGAAATAAATCAATTCTTAATGGATAATACAATTTTATTATAAATACATTTTTCTATTTAATCCATAGATGGGACCCTAACAGGTACTACCACTCCGGGTCAGAGTGGACCAGGGAGCAATGGTGATGAAGGGGTGCTCCACATTCCCCAAACCTCCAAAACTGGAACCTCACATCAGATAGAGTTTAACGTCATTCCCAGGACATGTAGACCCGCAGCCACCGCCTTCTAGCACCCATATGGGGTTGGGGCTTGCCATAAGGGCAATAGGGTTGGGAAAATCATATAGGTGCTAGGGCTTGACATGACCAGCCGATTGATCGGAGGGGGCCTCTCGATCCACCCGTCTAGCCTAAGATAGGGTCAAAGTGGAGTATTGCATGTCATGAACTGCTCATCCACCTGGGCTCTATCCTTAAGCATCACGGGTCGCCACCCACGGCCAACAGGTGGCCCCATTGGGGGAGTCTTACCCCTCTGCAGAGGTGCAGTCGGTGCATTCTAACGCCCTAGCCGACTGGGCGGGATTGATCGGTTTTATTATAACTGTTTATATTCGATTGTGTATAAAAGAAATATATTTATCTGCTCTGTAATCTGAGAAGAATGGAATACGTCTTCATTGTCATACCTCCCAAGTGTAAAGTAAAAAAGGTAACGTCCCCGGGGTGGCTTAAAGTCGGTATCATCCAGTCAGCAAGGGTGAAGATTCCCTTTTCGCTAGCACATGATTAGGTGACCCATATGTATTTCTAAGTCCCAGAAAATTCCATGCGTTTCATTACCTAGGGCAGATTCTGGTTTGTGCATATACCATTTAGTAGCATGGTCAACAATTTTATTTTTGTACTATTCCATTCCCACCCAGCCGTGCTAGACTCGTACTGCCTTGTACCAGTTTTCTGTATTCGATTATTATTATTATCATCATCATCATCATTAGTAGTAGTATTAACAGTAGTATTATTAGAGGTGTTTAATTTTCAGCTTTAATTTCAATTTCCTACAATCCTTAACTAAGACCTTGCCTTAGGCCTAGGATGTTGGAGGGTGGTGATTATATGCATTCTATTAATTGTTATTTATTTTTATAATAATAATAATAATAGTAATTATTATTATATTATTATTATTATTATTATTATTATTATTCCCATTTTCACTTTATTTCTATCTTTGCATATTTATTTTATAAGACTATCGAATTACTGGGATTTTGTTGAGTGTCCATATTTTCTCTAGTGTATATTACAACCTCATAGTTGATCGTATGATATGTATGTGAATTGTTTTCGAGAAGCTGTAATTGAATAAATATTCTGCAGAATTGCTAATGAACCAGACGAGAATAACATAATTATGGTTAATTTGACTTTGCCCAAGGGAGATAACTCGTCCTTGAATTTATCACAAAGTTGGAAATTATTCACAATAATGAACAATTCGAAATAGGTGATAACAGTAAATATACACTTACATGCATAATGCATATATGTATAAAAGATGTACGCGCATGCATATATATATATATATATATATATATATATATAAGAGAGAGAGAGAGAGAGAGAGAGAGAGAGAGAGAGAGAGAGAGAGAGAGAGAGATAATTGAGATAAATGGACGTACACCCTCAAAGGAATTTCAATATAGAAAATAATCTTATGAAAAGACAATATACTATAAAATACTTAAGATATATATGTTAACCCTAATATTTAAATACTTTCATACGCTGCAATACAAATGTGTGTGTGTGTGTGTGATTTCCTGACAATATATATATTTACCAACCCCTCCGAACGAGCAGGATGTGACACAAGGTCAATTTTTCAGCGGAGTTTAACAGGTTTGAATTCAGAGTTTTCCTTCTGCTAGACTGGTTGCCTAACCAAGGCTAAAGATCCCAGTCTGCCATACCTGGAGGGAGAGTAGGATTCATACCTTTCCCAAGGGTATTAGCGATAAGTGAAATGCAATTACCACGTCCAGGATTTGAACTCGGCGCGACGAGTCTATTTCCCATGACTTTAACCATTACACCACGCGCTTTCTTGACAATATATGGGTAGAAATGAAGCAAAACAATACACATTTGAACCCCTACATATTTTGCGACTAATTCTGTTGCTTAGTATAACTCTTTCCACTCGGGCAATGTGTCGGATTTTTTAAAGAAAAAAATTGATATTATATGATTCTAGCCTCGAGCTCCGGGTAGGTTGGTCTGTCGGTTGGATTTTACACCATGTGGTGTTATTCAATGCCGAAGACGTTTTGTTGTACCAGAATGTAACGTGTATCTTCTTAAAGTTAATTTCATCTGGCCCAAGAAAATTAATGCAGTGAATAATTTACTTTGAATACGAAAATATTATGTCAATAATTTAAAGTGTCCTCGATAAATTCATTTTTCACTGAGCGGAAGACTTTCATATTTCCTGTTTGTATATGCTATGAGGTCAATTATTGGAAATTGATGTACAGTAAATATTAATTATTAAATACGTCGTATTCAGGTAAAATTATGAAATGTTTAGCATAAAATATCTATTTTCAAATGCGTAAGAATGGCAGCTTCGACAGCCTCAATTGCTTACAAATATATGTTAAAAGCATGCGACACACAATAACATATACATTGTTAATGTATCAACTAGAGTACAATTATATATATATATATATATATACTAGCAAATATATGCACCCTCCGGGTGCAAGTATTTTAGTTAAATTTTATAATAAAATATCATATTAAATTAGAAAAGCTAATGAAACTAATAAAATGCAGATAAAAATTTTGAAACAGAGGGGGTATGATTGAAAATTAGAACAACTTTGAAACTAACTCTTCCATCTTTTTCCGTTACTCCGTCTTTCATTGGTAAATGTTCCTAATTAAACTGTTTAGTTAAAATAGGAAGTAAAGAATAAATTACAGTCATTTCTTCTTGTTAAGGGATTTCTTTTAAGATTTATTGAAGAGATTTTTGCTCATATTCATTAAGATAAAACCAAACAATTAGAAATCAATAATACTAAGCATATTTTATTAAATCAATTTTTTAAGATCAATATGCAAATTAGCCTTCCCATTCATCTGAAACCTCCATTTTGTTGTATATATAAATACAATTGCATGTTATTAGTATGTAGATATGGCTAACAGTGTAATAATGTAAAACAATTTTATTAATAATTGAGGTTTAAATAAAATAAAATCATGGAGAATGTGATGTAAATAACTAAAGGAATTGGACTTGATAGTAATATAGTTTCGGTTACAGACAAATAAACCACAATCTCCATTATAATAATATATATATATATATATATATATATATATATATATATATATATATATATATGGGGTGGTGGTGTGTTTTTGTACATATACTTAGACAAACAATTCTATGAATAAATCTTTTGTAAAACAATTCAAATTTTAACAGAGCGAGACAAAACCTAAAAGAAGTTAAGCTCCCAGGTTATTTCCTATAACTCCAACCTAAAAGAGGGGAACCACTCTGAATGAATTTCATAAATTATTTATTCATTTATTGATCTATTAGGAAAAAAGAATACGGGTTTAGGGTAAGGGTTAGTTTAATGGAAAATAATGGGTAGATTAATTAACAGATAAAATTGATTCAGAGTGGTTCCCCTTTTATAGTTTGGAGTTATAGGAAATAACCAGCTTTCACCTATTTTTATAATATTCTCATAATTGAGCTCTTCATATATATATATATATATATATATATATATATATATATATATATATATATATATATGCTTAATTAAGTCATACCTAATTTGAGAATTAATTAGTTATGATTAAATAAATTAGGCGTGCATATCAGTTTAAATGTAATAAAATCATTTGTTACGTCTTACATTTAAACCGATATGCACGCTTAATTTATTCAATTATAACTAATTAATTCTCAAATTAGGTATGACTTTAATTAAGCACATAATCTCCCAAAAATTGTCGGCTATCGCCATCTCAAACTGTTCATATATATATATGTATGTTTATGTATATGTATGTATGTATGTATGTGTGTGTGTGTGTCCATATACAAAATATATTCAGAACTTGTAAATATAAAGATCTACATTTATAAATAGATAAATGAAACCTTTTCTTTAATTTCGTCCCTTTCGCATCTTATTATCTCAGTGAATTTTCAAGTAGTCGAAACACCCAGAAACACAATTCTCCTAAGGTGTGAAAGTAAACGATCCTATGTATTCTATACACATCTATTTCATCGAATTTATCTTCTATTGAGATTAAATTATCAGTTTAAGAAACAAGAAAAAGGAACAGGAAGCTAGATCCAGTGAGAATGACAAGCGATACAAGTGACGTTGAAGAAACAGGCGGTTGATGAAAATTCATTGAGACGACTTGATATGTTTTCTTCTAAAGGTTATCTATAAGTCTAGGCATTATCAAATGCCTGAAGAAGATATCAGAAGATCTAAAACACGTGTCGCAAATGTAAGTTAAAAATAGAAAAAAAGAAATTATAAACAATAATCCATTTTGCGGACCTTCTTTTTCGTAAAACATTTAATTTTCTCACGTTGGATCCATAACAACACTTTTTCTATATCATTTTATTCTATAGTTTAAAGAGGTTTGCTGAATATACATTAAAAGTTTGAATTCTAAAATTTAGAAACATTTAAGACTAGAATCCCTTTATCAAATCATTATATATATATATATATATATATTATATATAGTGATGTTAGTCCCAACAGTAAAAAGAAGTCAAGTCGAGATGGGGTAAAATAAGACAAGTGTATTTACAATTAATGGTACATGTACGACTAGCTTGTCGTTAACGGGAACAGTGCTCCCTTTCCACTCGGTGTCTCACTATTTACAGTGAGAACCGGTGCATGTTCTCCACTGTAGGAACGGCCGTACAACATATATATATATATATATATATATATATATGTATAAAGATAGCGAGGCATGAAGTCAACGGAACTTTATAATGTACAGTTTCTAGCCTATGCGATGTTCAAAACACGCATTATATATATATATATATATATATATATATATATATATATATATTAGTGGAATACTTGCTGACGATCACACATGTAAAAGTCGTAATCGGGAGTTTTTACCCTGTATTATTCTATACTTGTTAATATATTGTCATATTGTTCTGCAATTTTTGGGGATTGAGCACTGTGTATATCATGTGATTCGGAGGTGTGTGTATGTGTGCACGCGTGATTTTTATATGAAAAACGCGGAATATCAACACTGTGATAAGAAATAAGTATATTTCCAGGAAAGTTGTGAAAGAAAATATATATTTCCAAATACACTGTATCGGTATCGCCTAAAAAAATATGACGTTTTAAAATCCATTTCATATCCATATGAATCAATACACGTCACCGATACAACCACTGATTCGTTGTTCTTTTTTTATTATTCTATTTTATTTTGTACGGTTTTGCTTTTAAAGAATTCCGTGCAATATTTTTCGGTAATTTTAAAATACAAAACTTTCAAGTGTTGTTTAATATATTCTTATTACATCATCGTAGACTTTTGAAAGTAAGGCTTTTGAAAAAATTATTTTCTACTTGTGTATGTCTAAAAGTACGGGGAGTTGATTTTTTTTCTCTATTTCCTTCATGTCTTCCCTTTTGTACAACGTGCTTTTAAAACTCTATTCTAGAGGTAAGATATTTGAGAAAAAGTATGTTTCATTCAACATAAATCTTTATAGGGAACAGTCGCACACGGAAAAGCATTATCCACACGCCTGCAAGCATATACACACATAAACAAATGTAAACACATACATACATACATACATACAAATAAAAGTAAACTCACCAATGAACATACACACATACAAATCATACACAAATTTAAACGTACACGTAAACAAACTCCTGAATATACGAACAACGTAAACACACTCATGAATAATATACTAAGGTTTTTTTTAAGCATGTAAGTATAGTGAAACTAAGAATTCAAATGGAGTAATATTCAAGAAATACAGTTAACTTAACGGTTTCTTTAATTTCTTTGATTAATTTTAAGAGAGTTAAATAATAACTGTCAGTAGCTGTTTTCCGGGTGAGAAAGTATGGTCGCTAATTTTGACTTGTAAAAATTTTTTGAAGTAAATGGTTTCTAATTGGATAATAATTTAGAAAATTATCTAATCGGTAAAAAACAAAGTGATTTATTAATATTCTAACTAAATTATATCTTATTATAATGTAGATTGTGTGCTTGTCTGTCTGTAACCGAAACTATATCCCTACTCAAGTCACAATTCCATTTGTTATTTACATCGCATTCTCCATGATTTTATTTATATTTAAACTTCAGTTATTAATAAAATTGTTTTACATTACTTACACTGTTGACCATATGAACATACTAATAACATGCAATTGTATTTATATATACAACAAAATAGCGGTTTACAGTGTTGACCGGGAAGGCTAATTTGCATATTCATCTTAAAAAATTGATTTTAATAATATATGCTTAGTATTAATTGATTTCTAATTGTTTGGTTTTATCTTATTGAATATGAGCAAAAATCTCAGGAATAAATCTTAAAAGAATTCCATTAACAAGAAGAAATAACTGTAATATTATTATTTACTTCCTATTTTAACTAAATAGTTAAAATTAGGAAAATTTACCAATGAAAAGACGGAAGTAATGGAAAATGATGGAAGAGTCAGTTTCAAAGTTGTTCTATTTTTTATCATACCCCCCGTTCAAATCTTTATCTACATTCTTATTCAGTTTCATTAGCCTTTCTAATTTAATATGATATTGTATTATATTAACTTAAATACTTGCACCCGGAGGGTGCATATATTTGCTAGTATAGTGTATTTGCTAGTATATATATATAATATATATATATATATATATATATATATATATATATATATATTATATATATATATATATATATATATATATATATATAACAGTGTGTGTATGTACATATGCGAAAATACGCGTTTAGTCACAGACCAATATTCGATTATATTCTGTACACGACAATTCTCTATTCCTGCATATTCATAGAATAAGACATACACTGCGATTCACACATTTTTCTACATAAACATCCACATTCAAATTCATACACCTCCGAACTAAGGGAAATATAATATCACACACACACACACACACACACAATTAGGCACAAACACGTAGTGAAACTTCACATTTATTTTAATCCCTGACCTAAATTAATACTATTCTCTTTGAAAATCCGATTTGAAATTGTTTTTCTTGCAAACTTTGCCGATTATGCAAATACAAAATAATATAAACAAAACAACGACTTAAGAATGACTTGAAAATAATGAAAACTATTTTACATCAAGCAGTAGGCGATGATGATGTTGATGATTTAATAAATCATCAGTATATTTATTAGCATCATTGTTATTAACATTTTATTTGTCGTTTTATTCTAAATTCTTATTTGTATGAATAATAAAACTAAACATAAGTTTCTAAAATTCAAAATTAAAGATAATAATAATATAGATTACATTTGAACAATTAAAAGAATTATGATTCTTTTTTCAAATCTGAAGGTACCGAAGTACAATAACCATCAATGCAAGGTTATTAGGATAATAAAATTATAAATTTAGGAAATAAAGAACAATTATAAATAGATTTAAACTTGAAAATAAATATTCTAATCCCAGACCGAAAGTAAAATATAATACATAATTATATTTAAAACTTTAAAGAATATGTTCATGCACTCTATGAAACCCAGCACAAAATTTGTGTTTAATATTTGATCATATTTAGAATTATTCACCCTTGCAGTTCCAGTACAATGCGGTGAATTATGAGCGGGAAATTGGAGCTGGACTTTCAAACATATACTATAAACTATAGTTGTTATAGTATACGTGGAGAAGGCTTCTGAAAATTATTGGTGCGTTCAGATGAACCTCTCTCATATATATATATGTATGTATATTAAAGACATGGTTACAATAGAAACCTACTCGAGTTTCACAATAAGCATATTCAGGGTTAAATCCACTGAATTAATCGAGGTACCGATTAATTGCAGCCGATTACACGAGTGTTCATTGAATAAGATGTTGCGTTATGAAGGGAACGCTTGTTTATGTTTTTTGAATTTCTCACCGGAAGTTGTTTTTTCGAAGATCCTTAAGTGTGTGTGGGGAGAAAATGTAGAACAAACACAGAATATTACAATGGATGGCAATTTATAAGATTTAATGTCAAATAATTTTTTAAAATTCCATTCATTGTAACACCGTGTTTGGTGGATATTTTCTATATTTACTCCATATATTATATATATATATATATATATATTATATAATTACAGAAATTCTCGCAATTGTATTCAATTATTATGCTTTAAACCCCGAATACTGAAATGAAGTACAAATATTTTTTTAACTTTCACTAATATATCGTTTCATAAATTGTTTAATATATAATATCAAACAATTTATAAAATGATGCAATTTGATGCTGTCCAACCACAAATAATATTATTTAATCCTTTCTGAGTAGTGAAAATGTGTTCATGTAATTTTAGGAATTGCGTCTATGTATCCCAAATAATCCATTTTCACCGTTTGGTTATTTACACAATTTCAGTTTAATATTATTAACACGACAAAGAGTTTTTAATCTAAACATTTTCAAAGACATTTCATGAGAAGTAAATGCATCGTAGATCTTAACAGGAAACCTCGTAAATGATTTCAAATCCTCTCTGAATTCATCTCAGATTCAAATACATTGAATAGTCATTACAATTATTGTTCGACTTGTATTCGACTGCTTTATATAGTTCCCGCCAATTCAAATGGCTGGAGACACCTTCCGGCTGCCATATTTATTGCTAATAGTATTTGAAATAAATACATTGAAGACTATCCTACATTTTCGTATAAATACCAGAAATTCCGACTCCATATAAAAATTGTACGTGACATATTTGAATCGATGTAGATAATGAAAAGCGAACTAATCCTTGGTAGAGGATACAAAAAGATGGAAGAGACTTGGGGAATAAAATAAAACGCACGTATCTCGAATAATGAAAATAGAAAGTCGAAAGGAAGACCAAACAGAAAATGTCGGACTAACGGATCGTGGCTAAAGAGACTTCTTTTTATCAAAGGACTTTTATTTGTTTGTGCTTTTCTCACCACGAAAATTTTTCATCACAACATTTGCTGAATAGTTCATGTTCTTTGACTCTCCATGATAATTTGTTTTGGCATTTTTTTTTATATCTTTCCAAGATAAAGATAAAAAAAAAAGAATCTATGAGAAAAATCTATGAAATGTTTGTTGATAACAAATACGTCGTCTCTGACACGACATCGAGATGTTAATATGTGATGATAACTAATATTATACATGGTTACTAAAAATGAGATATAGAGACTTTCAAAAAATATTATTAGATCAAAACTATTTAAGATACTGACACTACAACGCAGAGGGAACCACGTGGATTTTATCATTAGCTTGGATTAAACACTTGAATTTTATTACAACATGGATGACATGGAAGAAAGATTAGTTTTCAAATCTACTTCTTTTGAAAAAAAAACCCAACATATTAGTCATTGTTTTGAAAGCAAGTACTGTAATAAGAGCTTCTCATCTCAATATACTGTTTAATACTTTGAATTATT
>CM042146.1:13193853-13238853 GCA_023376005.1 Doryteuthis pealeii
CATTAGGCCGCCCCGACGACTTTACTTTATTGAAGACCAACCGAATTGAAATATTATTTGGACGAAATTGTCTGTGTTCGTTATTCATATTTTCATAATTATTATCCATATTTTGTTGGATTGTCCTGGGTTGCTTTTTTCTTCATATATACATATGTATGAATATAAAGAGTATATATATATATATATGTGTGTATGTAAGGGATGCATATATGTATATATATATATGTGTGTGTGTATATATATATACACACATTTAATGTACCAAATCCTAGCGGTGAGAAAAAAAAACAGCAAATAGTTTGATTGTAAAAATATACTACCAAACATCAACCGGGGAGAAAAACATTTTTGGAAAAAAGAAAAGACCAAGATAATCGTACCAACAAAAAATAATCTATTGGTACAATATTTTGGCCTTAAGAAAAAACAGATCTCAGCCCTGAAGAGCATTAAGCGAAAGTTAAGTAGGTTCGTCTGACTCATTAGATTTATCTTTATTATATATATATATATATATATATATATATATATATATATCTAATAAATGAATGAATGCCTTTCCCTAAAAGGAAACGGTCACTTTGAGTACTTGTTAGTAAATCTCTAGATAGTTAGATAATTGTTCAGGTTAGATAACATTCTGAATTCAAATGACTTTGCACAATAGTCAAAACATATAGAAAATATATTTCAATATATATTATTATAATAAAAATAACTGTTGTCGTGTATGTGACTCAAACCAAAGTTGCGTGCTTTATTTTGGTAACAATGTAGTCCTTTTCAATGACGCTTAATATGATTGATAGATAATAAGCGGGTGACACAGGAGTCTTTATTTCATTCACTGTCTAACATTTGTAACTGCAAACACAAATCCACATCATTGCAAAGAAACAATTTGTGCAACAGGGGATTTACAAGCGGCAAAGAGAGGAAGCTATGAAGATGATTTCCATAAATACCGAACCGATGTTAGGCAGACACACGATTTGCTAACGGAAATCCTATTGACTTCAACAAACTGGTAACAAATAGACAATTTATTTTCTGTTTTGCCGCAAACGCCCGAAGATGTTATTGTCACACCTTTTCTCACGCCTTTCCCCGTTGATAACGTCCGGAACACACATATATATATATATATATATAACTCTAATTGTGTATGTATATAGTATATATATAACACATATGTATATAAATATATAAACCAAATGTATATATATATATATATATATGTATATATATATATATATATATATATATATAATCATATGTATATATTATATATATAAATCATATGTATATGAATATATGAACTCAAATGTGTATATATATATATATATATATATATATGAATATATGAACTCAAATGTGTGTATATATTATATATATAAACTCATATGTGTATATATATATATATATATAACTCAAATGTATATGTATATATATATATATATATATATATAAACTCATATGTATATGAATATATGAACTCAAATGTGTGTATATATTATTATATATTATATATATATATATATATAATATATATAATATATATATATTCACACACACATGTTTACAAAACCCACACCCACACATATAAATGAATATTCACACAAACATATATATATATATATATATATATATATATATATATATATATAATATTATTGTCTGATTCCAATGCTTTCCTTTTCGTTCCACATTTGGATTTCCACTCTCCTATTGAGATGAACCGGAAGCTGGACAATGCTTCCCACATCGTCAACAAACAATTAGCTAACATTTAGCATAAATCGAATGTAATTTGTATTCGGCGATTATTACAAAATATGGAATTGATCAACTGAATTCCAGGTAGGTTTTAGATAAATGGGACGACTGGAATTGGTGTTGCCCAAGGCGGAGACAATAATCATTGGCGCAAGAAATTCGTTTGAATTAAAAAGGTGCGATAAGAGTGAAGAATAAATAAGAAGTAAAAAAAACAGGAAGTGCGTGTGGATGAATGGAGAGAAGGATTGGCTGACAGGTTAGGCATTAGAATGAGCAAGCAAGTGTAAGGAGAGAAGAGGAAAATTATTTTTATGAGAATACGGTGGTGATAATAAGATGGAGTCTAATGGGATTCAATGGCATCTGTTGAATTAATGAATTGAGATGTTTATAGCGGGAAATCCAAGGAAACACAGGTGATGTATTTATTTTTGATATTGAGAAGCGGAAATGGATAACATGACAGAAATAAGTGAATTTTTGCATAGGAAGTTGGTTAAAGGTGAAAAACCGCAAAAGGCGAAGGATAATTCAGAAAATGTCTGTGCTATCTTTAAAAATAAAAAAAACTCTAAAAATGTGATTATATATATATATATATATATATATATATATATAATATATATATATATATATATATATATATATATAATATGCCAAACTTATTGGTAAATCCTCGCAGTGAGAAAAAAACCAGCAAATAGTTTAAATGTAAAAATATACTACCAAACATCAACCGGGGAGAAAAATTTTTAAAAAAGAAAAAACCAAGATAATCGTACCAACCAAAAATAATCTATTGGTACAATATTTTGGCCTAAAGCTAATAAGTAAAGTGCTCAATACCTAAGTAGAGCAAATAATAAAGCTAAATCTAATGAGTCAGACGAACCTACTAAAAGTTTCGCTTAATGCTCTTCAGGACTAAGATCCGAGTCAAAGTCAGATCTTAGCCCTGAAGAGCATTAAACGAAACTTTTAGTAGGTTCGTCTGACTCATTAGATTTATCTTTTGGTCTATTCTTCTTTGTGCTTGGTCTATTCTACTTTGTGGCATGGTCAAGTCTATTTCCTGGATTCTGATTTGCTGTTCGTCTTAGTGTTGATGTTTTTATTACTATATACTGAACACTTGACGTGTTCTATCGGTTTGTACAGAGTTTATTTGGTTACGCTCAGGTTTTTTGTCTGGTATCTGGACGCTAGTCAGCCTACTCGTAAATGTATCTACAAGCTGTTGGAAAAAACAATCTAAATAATACACAATTGTTATTTCAATAACATAATAACTTTCGTATTGAATTTTGGGAACTTATAAACCTAATGTCTTGATTTGGCTAGAATATCTAACTATTTACTCATGTATGATTTTTTACCTAGACTCATATTGTGTTTTTTTTAAAAAGTTTTTTATTTACACTCAATTGTCCAATTGGACACATGGCCTAGTGGATAAGGTAGTTAGGTTAAGACAGTTCTAAGTGACAGTTATCTTGGATCCCGAGTTCAATCCTGAGTAGAGGCAGTTAGAAAAATAATTAACACAACTCCTACCCCAGCTATGGTTAGCGGGATGAGAACAGGATACACCCGTGGACTAAATAAAGGGTTAGGTTTAAAGTTCAGTGATGGCTCCCGATTACGACAAGAAAGTTCGAGTTCGAAAAGAAGGTTCCCGAGTTCGAAAAGAAGGTTCCTGAGTCCAAAAAGAAGGTTCCCGAGTCCGAAAAGAAATACCCGAAGAAGACCAGAGGGCATATCGACCGAAACGTTGTACCAATAACAATGAAGATGGGGACAATAGTCCAAATAACGCAGATAATACTAATCTTTAAGCCTCATCTCTAACATTCAGAGAAATAATAATTTTCATCTCTGAAATACGTTCGAATATCGAGAATTTCGTTCAGCATATTTTAAAAGTATTGCTGAGTTCATTAAAACGTTTTACAAGGAACTCATGTGCATAACCTTAGGATGATTCCTCTTTTTTGTTACCATTTTCCCCTTGTTTTACAAAAAATATGGAAATATTGAAACTATTTGGTAATTGGCTTCTAATGAAGTTGATTGAATTATAATTTTAAGACATTTTATTCGAAAAGTGTAAAGCTTTTAAGATTATTAAATTAGAATTCAGTTTTGCTCTAAGAAAAATGGTTAACTATTCAAAGGAATTGTTTATCGCATTGACTACGTTTAGGAATAAATTGCCAATATTTCATTTCTACAAAATGTTCTAATACAACATAAAAGCTATATATTTTATGAATGCTAATTCAAATATAACGATTGATTTGATATACTAGGAAATTGATTTGCGAGCAGAACGAAGTAAACTCGTAAATCAAAAACTAAATATTGAATTTTCAAAGAAAATGAGTTGGCTTCAATCTCCATATTTTTAAAATTAGATATGGATTAAATGAATAAAGGTTGCAATGGCCGGATAGTGGTTTGGTTGGTTAGTTGGATTTTACGGCATTTCAACACTTGTTGAGTTATTTTATGTCAAATACATTTTGTTCTATTGCTTACATTATCTTTTATACATTACAGTGATATTTTTTTACTTAAATAAAACTGACACAATAAATTAGTTTATTTGGGGGTGGGAACTGAAAATGATTAATGAGATTTCAATTCATTTCGATAGGGAGATATATAATATACGAGGAAACTGAGTTACGAGCGGAACAATTTAAATTCGTAATCAAACTACTAATGCATTTTGAAATACTAAAGATTAAATTGGTTCAAAGACAATGACACATGCTTCAACTTCTGCCTCCAGTTTCTATCTACCATGGTTAAGAGCCCAGTCTGTCCTACTATTTACTCATAGCTGGAGAGATAATTGTTCTATTCCTACCTTTCTGAACGGTATTAGCACTATGCGAAATGCAACCAACCTCGTTCAGTATTTGAACGTGTAGCGGTGTCCATTTCCTACGACGATAACCATTGCACGAGAGACGCCTTACATATATATATATGTATGTTTATGTGATCCAAAGATTGAGTAAATACATTTTTCGTACGACGTTGTAGTATATAACGCAACTATTGTGCAAAGGGATGAGAACCTTACTTCTTATTTCAACCCCTAAGTAATTTTTGCAATGTGCTAGAATAATACTGCTACTTTTTTTCTTTCTTTTTTTCAATCACAGTTGCCATTTTCTGAGCATGTCATCATACCGACTGGTCAACAATGAGTATTGACGTCTTCTGCAGACACTCTTATGTTGTTTATGAATGTCTAGTTGATTAAAAGATTGTGTTCATTTAACCTAAAGCCATTTGCTCACTAGGACAAGGTTAATTGATATTGGTTCGGATCAGACAGAAATTGAACTGACATTTAAAAATCAAAAGTCCCATCTCATTTCAATTCGTGAGGATATCAAGTGATTTTGTAGATGAAAGAATTCACTGGAATACGCAATTACGTTGGCTGCAACAATCGCGTCAATAAGTTTTAATTAATTTATTTACCACTTTTTTTTCTTTTTTTTTTTTTTTTTTTAGAAAAGTTAATATTCTGCTCGTGTAAGTGTTGATTTTTATTCTTTCATCATTTTTTTAATATGTCCGAGCAATAGACACGGATTAAAAGAGGTGGTTCATTTGGAAAATACTGTTGAGGCTAAAAATATTTTTTTAAAAATGATTTTTGTCCCTGTGCAGATAAACTGGAAAATCAAGGAGATAGATTTATATCTATTTACTGTGGAGTATATTTATGATCTAGAAATAAGAAACAATATACATATTTACCTACCAACCAGCACGAAGTGGATGTGACACTCATCTTGCGTATTGTATCACAATGTTTTGATGATTACATGGAAAACAAACAATTATTTTCTTGATAATATAACTGAAGAATAATTAAAGTTCCAATTACCGTCGAACTGGGAAGACAAGGCAACAAACGATGTAACTTAAATACAAACTCGAATAGTCACAAAGTCTACTGCAGAATGACAGGGTATATATAAGACTCCACAATGCCATTCAAATCAAGCAGTCAAGCAGCCAAACAGAACACAAGGAATGGAATCACCCAAATCACCCAAATTCATGAATGGATCATTCTTGATTTCTATATATACCAACTGTCTTGGAAACTGCTTAAGTCATACTTAGTTAGCTGCTGTTATTCAAACCAACAGTAGACTTACTGACTTCACTACTAACTAATTTCATAAATTATGCAAATCTGACATTTTGTTATTTCTTACATAATTTATAGGTTGCCTACAAATTGTTTACGGTAATGTACAAATTAAAAATAACTAAGTCCGAATCATGGAAAAATGTAAAAGCAAATTTACAAAGATTGACCTTCGGTTGAACTTGTACCTGGTCTCTGATTGGTCAAGCGAATTGAGGAAACCGGAATTAGATTTAGATAATGAGTTTAGCTGTGGTTTATGCGAGAAGCAGACGTATCTTTAATAATTTCTTTCACGGGTGATGGTTAACCTGGGCTAAATAAAGACATCTGAAAAAAATATAAATATCTTTATGTTCGTTTCTAAGAACAACAACGCAAACAGAGAGGATACTGACCAAGAAGTCCCAGAAAGCAAAACAGAAGAACAGAGATGGAATCATTCGAACATAGAAAATGGTAGAAGGTTTTGGCCAGTAGAGCTGAGACACAAGAAGATAGAAGCTAAGTATAAAAAGATGGCAAGAAGAACAGAGTGGGCTATACAACATATTGACCTTTACCCTTAGAAATGTTACCGATGGAAATTTTTGATTTAAAAAAGTAATTTTTTTTTTTTTATCTTTTGAATTTCTCGGACTTTTCTGCGATTCTGGTTTGCTGCAAAGATTACTGCAAAATGGCAGGATTTATGGAGCCTCAGAGGATCCTACAAGCCAAGCAGCCAATCAGGACTCAGGGAATGGAATCACCCAAATGCATGAGTGACTGTTCTGAATTCCCATAAGTACCAATTGTCTTCACATTGGTTCAGTTGTGCTTGGCCAGTCACATTAGTCAAACCAATAGTAGACTGACTTACTTCAATATGGCGCTGCGAACAGGATTTGACCTAGCTGGATGGGAAAACATTTTTATTGAGGCAGGCATATCTGTTGCCTCTGCCAAAACTTATGCCCAGACATTTTCTAGTGAAGAGATTGCAAGGTCCAGCTGTTCTGAATTCCCATAAGTACCAGTTGTCTTGACACTGGTTCAGTTGTGCTTGGTCAGTCACATTGTTCAAACCAATAGTAGACTGACTGACTGACTTCAGTTGGACTAAGCACTGAAGCCATTTTATTTATGTGCAATGTTTTGATATTTGCAGAATTACCCTATTTATAATTAATGCATTGAAGATCAAATAAATATATATTTAATAAGTTTTATTATACGTATTAAGGTAACACTCGAGTGTAATGGTTATCATCGAAGAAATTCAAGACGGTGACCTGAGTTCGAATACTAGACGAGGCTGTATGCATTTCACATATCCCTTGGAAATGTATGATTCAGTTGGACAGGCTTGTTTTCTTTACATTGGTATGGCAAACGCCCAAGAACATAGAAAACTTTAAATTGAACATTCACTTAAAAACTAACGTTGTGTCACATCCTGCTCATGCGGAGAGATTGTAAATCCATGCATATTAATAATATTTATGAATATCAATGAACGTTTTATAGTTCGAGTCAGTGCTATCTTTGAGAATCACTTAGCGTCCAAACATGTCCGCTAAATTATCACGCAGTGAATCAAGAGCGCCAAAATATTACCTGTCGGATTGCTTGACACGAAGCAGTGGGCGCCAAAATGTACGGCGCCGAGACGCCCCAGTTATGATATCAAGAATCCTAATCTACTTCTTACACTGGGAAATATAAGGACATTCACCATTTCAAATAATATGTAGAATTCTAAATTCTAAACGTAACCTAAAAAAAAAGATAGATATTGCTGTTATATGTTTTTGTTTACAGACAAAAAGCCGCAGGTAATTTTATTTATATTTTATTATTCATCTGAATTACTGAATATTCCGGAAATGTTAACAAATTTATATGAAAATTAAGTATAACTCTCCGAACATCTTTCAATTTTATTTTCTATTCTGTACATATTTTCCTGAGGGGCAAGTCTTTGAACGAGGATATTTATAGAAAGCGTGTTCTTTCGTTCAAATATGGGAATAAGCTCATAAACATTAACTTAAAGTAATATATCAGATAATCCAAATGACTGGAAAATGAGGGATGATTCTATTTGGGATCATCGAATTCCCACTGTATAACCATACCGTATGCGAACATATATTCATACAAGGATATTTATAAATCCCTAAAACAAGTTCAGTGTATAAGAATCCATAAATTAATTATATACAAAACTTAACGAACTGTCATCCCGCTATATTTATTTCGACCAGAAACTCTTCAAACAGGTTTTACAAATACTTATACTCTTTGTAAAACCCGTCTGATGTAGCAAGACTCCTTTTTTTAAATTTCTGGTCGAAATAAATATTATAACGGAATGAAGGTGAATTACGTTTTCTTTCTTTCTTTGAATATATATATATATATATATATATATATATATATATATATATATATATATATATATATATATACAAGTAAACAGTAATGTGTTGTGTTTATTTTTTATATGGCTTTAAGCCGACAAGTTTTGGAGGATATGCGCTTAATTGAAGTCATACCTAATTTTGAAAGTTAATTAGTTAATAATTAATGAATTTAGGCGGGCATATATGTTCAAATGTAAGGCTAAACAAATCGAGAACATGTAAATCCCTGAATGTACATTTCGACCTATTAGGTCTCATCAGCAAGTTTATAGACATGAGAGACTGCTCCGTGTGTGACTCGAAACATCGACCGTCAAGCTGACAGGCGAAGTCTCTAAAGTAGTGAAGTCTGTCGAGCGGACTATTTTTGACGACAGCTAAACAGCGAGGAAGTCTATGCCCTTTTCGCTAGAGTTAGACCAAGGATATTTTCTTTCCTGTGGTGGACCAACACATCTATTGTCAGCTCCTTGATGCTTTAACGCTCAGATCAGATAACTGAAGCTTTGCAACTCAAACACAGTTGACACGAACTGGTATCGAACCAGGAACCTTGCAATTCCTAGGTGAATGCTCGACTCACTAAGCTATACTATGAACACAATCGTTTAACCGATGTGCATAACATAACCGTAGACGAGTTGAAATAACGTTTAAATATATTAATAAATAAAACATAGCATTACACAAATTACAAATAATCATAATTGGGACATTCAGCGCGTGTATTTTAAAAAGCCAGACCTTGTCTCATTTCTCTATTTATTACTTACAGAATGGCCTCTCTCATAATGTCTCCTTCACGGATTTTTTTTTATCAGTTAAAACTTGTACTGATATAATTAAAATACTCCCAATCCGGTAGACTCTGAAGAAAAGTAGATGTATCTCTATAAATTTCTAGTCCGTGACATATTCTTTAAGTCTTTTCATTCGCCGACGTAGACGGGTCATTTAATTTCTAAATATGTTCGGAACAATAGTTCTCCACAAGACGAAATAAAATACTTACCAAGAAGAAATATACATTAATAGAAACTAGCGATGAAAAAAAAAACTTGTCTATGCTAAGTTTTTTTTTTTAACAAAAGTCTTAAAAAGAGAAAAATCACTTATGGCTTTTACTTAAAATAACTTATGTCTACTCTGCACTTATTTCTATTATGCGAGCTACGCCAATATAAAAGATGTATGTTTTCAAACATATCCAACTATCCATTAAGTTTGGCTAACACCGATGCTACATTCTATTTAAGTGCAAGAGAAAGCAAAACGTACCAATCTTTTTTCCTTCATATATAAATTACATTTTTATGTTAAATATAAAGGAAAACCAAAAATAACGGCTGCGATATATCGATATATATGTAAAAAGAAAAAAAAAAGAAGCTAAAATAAGCGATCAATCATCAGAGTGAAGTTTGACTTTCTCGTGTGTAAATGACAGAGCAATTATAAAGAGTGTCTTGACATGGGAATAAATGAAGTTAAGCGATTACTTTATGCGACACTGTTTATTTTCCAGGCGTTAGAAGAGAATAAACTTTGCAATGATAGTTCTTTTGGTTGTTATTAATATCATTGGCCATTATCTATATGATGGTATAGAATATAGAAAATGTTATATATATATATATATATATATATATATATATAGTTATTTAAAAAAAAGTGTAAATATGTATAAAAAGTGTATATAAAATATCAAAATTATTATAATATATATATACATATATATATAAATAAACGCATGTTGGTGTGTATTTATTTGTATGTGTGACTGTACTTTTATATATGTGTACGTATTGTATACATGTATGCCTATATATATATATATATATATATATATATATATATATATATATGATTTAATGTGGAAATTACTGTTAGTGGGACATATATAAGTATGTGCTAACACTTATGAATATTTATTAAGATTAATTATTTTACAATAAAGAAAAATTGTGTTTTTAATAATAAGCGTCAAAGGGAGCAATATTTTTATCTGTAATAATGAAAGAAAGTTAAAAATTAAACATTGAAATCGAAGAAAAAAAAATCAACAAATTGGAAATAACGAAACGAAAAGACATTTGAAAATACCAACACATCTATGAAACTTTTCAATTGCCTAAATGTCTTTGTCGCCTGACTAGGATCATTATTTCTCTAAGAGAAATTTGAAAGTAAAAACAATAAATTTTACAGACAATAAAGGAAATTCAGATGGCGGGAAGGGTCGACTACAGTTTTCTAAGAATTGAAGGCATCAATTTCTAGTTTCACTTTCACTTTTCATGATCAACTTTTTATTTCCTTGTTTTATTTTTCTCTCTATTTATTGTTTTCTCATATTTTGAATGTCTCTCATGGATATTAGTTTTTTTTGTTTTCCGTGATTCTATATCTTTTTTTATCTATTATATTTATTCCTTTTTTGACAATCAGTTGTCTGCGAATCAAAAGTTTATATTGGTTATTTTCGCAGGAATATCAACGTCAGGAAATATGCTTGAAAAATTTTTACACGCAAGTTTGGTGAAAAAAAAAGAAAATATTTTTAGTTATGTAGTCAGTCACATCACCGCAGTTTTGTCACTTCCCGAATCGAATACCATTTATATATTTGTCATTGGTATTTACCCAACCCATTCGAGGTGGATGTGTCACAAGGTCGCAAGTATTGCATCTATCGAGGATCGAACTCCCTATTCTGTAGACATGGATCTGAGGGATCGGCTTGCTAGCCATAACCCCACGATGGGACGCTCAGACATTTATCCAACACATTTTCCTCGGGAATGAAATAGCCAGCGAGTATAAAATTGCTATTTCAGTTATAATGGATCTGCGAGACTAACAAACGATTACACACCATGGTGACATCTGTTAAAATACTTTTCCATTTAAAAATATAATTTAATGTTATCTATCTATCGATGCATGTGTGTTTATGGATCCAGTTACCTTATTTGGTCACATAGCATAATAGAAGAATTTGGAAGCTACGGGTAATTATATATATATTATATTATATAATATATATATATATATATATATATAATGTCTAATGCTGGACTTTTCACCACATGTAACATTGACGGAATGGAGAGCTTCCTCATAAAATCACAATTGCGAATGCATGATGACAGAATACCAAAGATTATCATGCATAGTCAGTTTGACGGTGGTCAAAGAAACGTGGATCGACCATTGCTCAGGTTTTAGGACAAGTTGAAAAGTAACCTCTCAGCTGCAAATATAGATCGTGCTACTTTTGAGAGCACAGCACTCGATCGTAAAACGTGGAGGACGTTGTGTTACAATGGTATCAATAATTTTGCAGCATCGGAGGTCACCAAGCTGCGTCAAGCTAGAGAAAGGACTAGAGCATTGGCTAGTGTCCCAGCAATACATTCTAATAATCCACACTCTTGTTCCATCTGTGGACTTCTTTCCAAATCATTGGCAGGGCTGAAATATCATCTGCGATTAACACACAAGGTTAAATGAAAGAGGTTGTCGGAACCTCATACGTCGAAATTGACGGGAGAGTCCTTCATTATATATATATATATATATATATATATATATATATATATATATATATATATATATATATATATATATATATAGTCCATCTAGCAATTTAATGCTAATTAATATCATCTCTCGATCGTTGAGTGAATGAATATTGGATTTCACCATTCCTCTATATGTGAATGACCTCTGAGTGTCGGGAAAACCTATAACCACATATTATGATATTCATATTATAATTAAAATTTACAAAATTAAAACTAATATATATATATATATATATATATATATATATATATATATATATATATTATCATTATTATTATTATTATTCAACCCCCCTCCTCAATTAACTCCTCCGCATTACACGCCGCCCACATCCAGACATGAAAAAAAAAACATACACAACACACAAACGCTCGCACGTAAGAATTAATCAAATGTCGCACATTCACAGAACAATGTATTATGTGTGTGACCAGTTACCCCGCGTCCGCAACCTTTATGCTGTCCATAAACACTCTCATACATTCAAATTACCACCACATACACACGCACATCATTTTATCCAATCATACACATCCCATGTCTATTGAATTTTTTTGAAATTTTTTCGATTTTCCTTGCATTTGAAACATCTTCACCTGATGAGTGCATCGCATGAAACCAATATGGTCGGGAATGTTCCTTTGTCACCTAATAAATAGATATGTAAAACCTTTATATATTTATTTTATTATATATAAATATTCAAAAATTCAACACAGATCAAATTAGACATTTGTCTTAATCCTATGTAAATTAATATCAACATTTTCAAATTATTACTTATTTCTAGATTTTACCTATTTTAACATAATTCAATTTCAAATTCAATTACTACACACATACAGAAAGAACAGCCAATATGTGCATAACTAATTTATATAATTGAACTTAAGGACTTGTGTAATCAAAGATAAATCTATATATTGAACGGGTAATTTTCAGTGCGGCAAATTGTAATCGATTTGGCGTATAGTCTGATTGTGTACAGATTAGTTCGTAAATACATTTTTTTTAGTTAATTGATCATTACTACTGAAAAGTGATTTTGCTTCAAACAAATAACACAATACGGATAGATTTGGACCAAATTAAAATTCAGTATAATAGGACCGGGTTAGCTCAGTCGGTAGAGCGTTCGGCTAGAAACAACAAGGTTCTTAGTTCGATACCGGCTCTCGTCAACTCAGCGTATGATTAGCACAGGGATCTGTGCGGTAATGTAAGGAGCTGATAAGGAGCTGATGGTAGGTGTGGCGCTCCACCTCAGATGCCAAAATCTCCTTGGTCTAGCGCTAGTGAAAAGGGGATAGACTCCTTCACTGATTGGCTCATACCGACTTTAGGCCGCCCCGACGACTTTACTTTTACTTACTTATAATTAAGTAATCTAATAATTACATAATTAAGTAGCTGTAAGTGTTTTATTCTGTGGATGTGGATGTGGTGTAATGGTTATGATCCTATATATATAATCGGCAACCTTAGTTCAACATCAAGGACGAGGCCTTTTGAGTTTCGCTTCATGCTAATATTATTGAAAAAGGAGAATTCCATCTTTTCTACTTAGTTTTTTTCGTATATAGTATGAGAGAAATGATACGCCAAATAATCTAGGAGAAATGAAAACTAGGAATTTGTTTAATTCTTTGTTTTTCAAGTTGTAAACATTGGATTTCTAAAAGCGATGAATTTGTCTTATGTTAAAATTGTATGTGCAATCGCATAAACTGACAGACAGACACACACACACATATACATATATATATATATATATATATATGCGTATGTGTGTGTGTGTTTTCGCACGTGAATATATTCAGATTAGTCATGAAGACTCTCGAGTTTGACAAGAACACCTGATGAAGGCCGTGGGTCACATCGGTCGGAACGTTGTGTTTATAACAATACAGGTGAAGACAACACTGTAAAATCCAAATAATTATAAGTAGTAGTAGTAGTAGTAGTAGAAGAAATAGCAGGAGCTTTATTTTTTGCTTCTTATTATTATCAATATTATTTACTCCTTTTGAGTTTCCACGTCAGTGTTAACTGATGGTCTTTCACTGGAGTCTGAGTGACAGCAAGTCTCCCAGGTCTCCAGGACTCTTCTGAGTATTCTGGCTGATTAGGGAAGTGCAGTGTTCTGAATGGTTTCAATTCTTCCTGTGATTTCCAAACTTCCCAAACCCTTTTCCAATCCTTTTGCGACTGTTCCAAGTGCACCAACTTACAATTGGTATAAATTTCACTTTTATATTCCATAACTTTTTCAGTTCTCTGGCAAGGTCCAGATATTTGTCCATTTTTTCATTTTCCTTTAGTTTCAACCTGTGATCTGCTGGAACTGCAAAATCTACCAGTTGACAAGTTCTTTCTTTTTTTGTTTATCAACACTAAGGTCTGATCTTTTGTTGGGATTAGGTGATCAATATTATATTATTATTTTTATTATATGGATATTATTATTTTCGTGATATGTATTAGTAATATTATCATTATTATCATAATTCTTAGTTTTATTATTATCACTAGCAAATATATGCACCCTCCGGGTGCAAGTATTTAAGTTTTGATATTATAAAATATCATATTAAATTAGAAAGGCTAATGAAACTGACTAAGAATGCAGATAAAAAGATCTGCAACAGAGGGGGTATAATCGAAAAATAGAACAACTTTGAAACTAACTATTCCATCCTTTTCCATTACTCCCCTCTTTCATTGGTAACTTTTCCTAATTGAACTATTTAGTTAAAATAGGAAGTAAAGGATAATATTACAGTTATTTCTTCTTATAAATAAATTTCTTTTAAGATTTATCCACGAAATTTTTGTTTATATTTCTTAAGATAAAACCAAACAATTAGAAATCAATAATACCAAGCACATATTTATTAAAATAAAATTTTAAATATCAATATGCAAATTGGCCTTCTCGTTCAAACTGTAAACCGCTATTTTGTTGTATATATAAATACAATTGCATGTTATTAGTACGTAGATATGGTCAACAGTATTAATAATGTAAAACAATTTTTATTAATAACTGAAGGTTTAAAAGAATGAAATCATGGAGAATTTGACGTAAATAATTAAGGGAATTGTGACTTGAGTAGTAATATAGTTTCGGTTACAGACAGAAAAACACACAATCTCCATTATAATAAGATTATCATACAACTTAGTAAAGCATAAACACAGATTTAACGGCATATAGTTAATCAGTTTCTCACCTATATGATCATCAGTCCACGCTGACGTTTGAGTGTATGCTATTTCAGTATGATAGTTATTGATTTACCTTGATATATTTTATATTTTAAAAACACTTTATCTACCCCCATCCCCTCTCTTTTCATCTCTCTCTTTCTTCTCCGCTTAATTATTCCTTCGACTTCTCGTCCTCTCAGAGGAATCTATCTATTTTCACTTCCTCTTCATTAAACTTGGCTTGCTTTAGCCGTAAAACGTAATTTACATGACTATTTATACATTATAGATTCAGCCCAAGTATTTTTCGTTTGTCATCATCTACTTGAAAATCTGTATTCTTGGCTCACAGCATCGTGATGAATTCTGTCATGTAAAAATTGTGACAGTTTTGCCAGACAACCGATTACCTATGCCTCGCGTCATTTTCCATAGAAGTGGGAAAACTTGTACGCAATAAATGAATCGCCCCAGCGTGTAATAAATTGAAAAAGAATAACATTTTAAAAAATAAAATAAAGATCCGAAAATATATCAAGATGAAGGTCCTCGTTTTGCAGTGCAGTCACGAACCGGCATGAAAAATGGCCGTCCTCAACGGAACTAACGCTGTTATCTCCCCTGTTCCTTTCTATATTTAACAGTTTGTATTATGAAAATAATTATTTAACAACGTCTCATCAAGGAAGTTTACGAAGAATACTAATTTAATAAATCATCTAATAAAGGAAATATGCACCAAGTTTATTAGATAATTTCTTGCTTTCTTTTCGGGAAGCAAACAAATAATTTATGCAAATATTCAGCAGAACAGATTCAGGTACGCTACGTAATGAATTTATTGAAAGCAATTTATATGGCAATTGCACATATATCTATTCGTTTCTTTTGTCTCGTTTTAACTAAGTGAATTTGATTTTAATTTTCTGATCGTTCTTTTCTAGCTGCATTGATATCTAGGATTTTCTAGCTACTGTTTTCCGCCCTGTCGGCTGGGGCGTTAGAATGCACCGACTGCACCTCTGCAGAGGGGTAAGACTCCCCCGATGGGGCCACCTGTTGGCCGTAGGTGGCGACCCGTGATGCTTAAGGATAGAGCCCAGGTGGATGAGCAGTTCATGACATGCAATACTCCACTTTGGCCCTATCTTAGGCTAGACGGGTGGTCGGAGAGGCCCCCTCCGATCAATCGGCTGGTCACGTCAAGCCCTAGCACCTATATGATTTTCCCAACCCTATTGCCCTTATGGCAAGCCCCAACCCCTTTTTATCATATGGGTGCTAGAAAGCAGTGGCTACGGGTCTACATTTCCTGGGAATGACGTTAAACTAACTGATGGTGAGGTTCCAGTTTTGGAGAATGTGGAACACCCCTTCTTCACCATTGCCCCCTGGTCCATTCTGACCCGGAGTGGTAGTACCTGTTAGGGGCCCATCTATGGGTTAAATAGAAAAATATATTTATAAAAAAATTGTATTATCCATTAAGAATTGATTTTTTTCAAAACTTTATCGGCATTAAATGACCCACTGAGGTTGATATGCCGTAAAACAAAACAAACCAAACCTAGCTACTGTTTTGAACAATCAAATACATATATGGATATTTCGAGTAAACATTTCAGACAATGTTTATATAAAATAAAATAAAATAAGAAATCTTGTATGTATAAAAAGGACAAAAATATTTGTAAAAATAGTATATACCGAAGGAAATATCCTTAAGGTAAAAACTATATATCAGTTGTAGAATATTTTTTTCTCTCCCGCAGTTTCGGTATTTCAAGAAACTCCTTCTTCAGGACACAACATATGGACGCTATAACATTTTATATATATTTTCCCGGAAAATAGTGTGGGGGAATATGCTGTTTTTATTTTGATTAGCCTTTTGTCTTTATTTTTGTGTTGAATTTAGTTATATATATATATATCCATGTGAATCTCTCTCTCTCTCTCTCATATATATATATATATATATATATATATATATATAATTGCATGTTATGTAGATATGGCCAGTAGTATTAGTAATGTAAAACAATTCAATTAATAATCGAGGTTTGAATAAAAATAAATCGTGGAGAATATGATGTAAATAACTACGGACATTGTGACTTGAGTAGTGATATAGTTTCGTTTACTGAGAGAAAAACACACAATCTCCATTATAAGAAGATATAAACACAAATTGTGGTACAACCAGAAAAGCCTCCATGTGATCTTTGATGGATGAGATTGTAGCTTATTTCCCACCGGTGTCTCTGTTCGCTTTTGGAACTCAGTTGAAATAATTCGTTTGTGCCAGGTTTCTAGACAGCACCGTTGTTCTCATATGGGAGAGTGTTGCTTCTGCATCTATCTTAAGTGTGTAACTTCGCTCTCTGATAGCAGAAAATGAATAAATATATGTACATTGTAATATATGGCAGCGAAATTACATTTTCCATATATCTATTTTTTACACCTATTTAATACATGTGTCTCTTTGTTCATGTGTGTAACCGTGTTTGATATAGGAAAATATACACCAGTATGGAGAGGGTGAAAGAGATTTTTTTATTCATCTTGTATATACATTCTAAAAGATACTGGACCTATACAACATGTACCTATTAAACCAAAGGTAGCCAAACTTGCTTAATGTAAGAGCCACAATTACTAAGTTACGATGTTTCAGAGCTGCAGTACATGAAGAAAATTTACACATGTCTTTATTGTTACATACACATTTTGGTTTGGTTTGTTTTGTTTTACGGCATATCAACCTCAGTGGGTCATTTAATGCCGATAAAGTTTTGAAATAAATCAATTCTTAATGGATAATACAATTTTTTTATAAATACATTTTTCTATTTAACCCATAGATGGGACCCTAACAGGTACTACCACTTCGGGTCAGAGTGGACCAGGGAGCAATGGTGATGAATGGGGTGCTCCACATTCCCAAACCTCCAAAACTGGAACCTCACCATCAGATAGAGTTTAACGTCATTCCACGACATTTAGACCCCCAGCCACCGCCTTCTAGCATCCATATGATAAAAAGGGCTTGGGACTTGCCATAAGGGCAATAGGGTTGGGGCCATACACATTTTCTTATAAATATTGAATATCCATTTTAAGAAGTGCATATTCAATACAATAATATTCATTCATAGATGCAGTTTTTCTACTTGATGTCTGTTTGATTCGGTAATAAAAAAAAAAGACTTATGTATGTAAAAAGTAAAGCAAAAAAAATACAGGTATTCTAATCAGATTTCTAACTTACAAAATCAGTCATTTTACTAATTATATAAGTATATCAGATTCTTCCAATAAACCTCGACTCCTACTAAAATAGAAAGTTAATCAGGTCGATCATTAAAGCTGAAAAGACTCCCAAAATATTCACTATACAAGGTGTGTCAAAAATAAAGGGATTTTGATAGAATAAGTTTTTATTTTTATTTTAGTATAATCCTTTCTTAAATATTCATCTACAACGTCGTCTGTGATGTTCTGGTTACTAGTTTCCTCGTCAACAGAGAGATTCGTTGGTTTATCAACCTTTGTAGGTTATTTAAAGCCAACTCTTTTTTTTTTACTATGATTTGTCTATAATTTATTTCCGTTTCGATACAAATTGCCATTCCAGTCTTAAACGTGTCCAGGTTTAAAATGACATACTTATATATTGTATTACTTGTATATTGATTCTATTTCTGGATATCCTCTGACCAATCTTCCGCATCAATTTGAATTTGCCTTCGCAGAGATATGACTTCAAACAGCCCTTGTAATGGGACTTAAGCTTTCAAGTGTTTCTTTTACCCGAAATCAGTTTACCATAGAGAAATACATTTGGCAAACGAGCATACTGTATACGACCATGATGGCCAACTGAACGGAATCCGCTTTTAATGATCATAAACTCCATAATGGGTACATTTATCTTGGTATATATATATATATATATATATATATATATATATATATATATATATATATATAGAAAGAGATTTATCCAAAACTTGCTAGTAAGGGATGATTCTATATATGATTTCTAAGATACACTGTATTAATATTGTATGATCAAGTATGTATAAATAAAGCGAATCTTTAAATCACTAAATAGAGCTCAATGTATAATAAACTTTTTAGATTATATACAGAGCAATATTTATCATAGAAAGGAAGGAAGAACTCAACACCATAATTCCATAATAAATTTATTTCGACCAAAATTGGGGCCTATATAAATCTAAGTTGATTTAATATAGCTCCCCAAAATTCAGTCTCATCAGATGGGGATCAATTTACTTTTGAAATTGCACTTCTCAAAAAACAAAAAGTAGAATTAAAAAAAATAAATTCAAACAAGAACAAAAAATAACAATCTTATATTGCTTAAAATTTTTTTAATTTTTTGTTTGAATTTATTTTTTTTTAAATTCTACTTTTTGTTTTTTGAGATAATATATAAACAAATCACTGTGTTGGTTGTTCACTGGATGAACACTCATGCGTCGAAAATCGACATGAGAGTCCATTTTTTTTAATATATATAATCCAAAAGTCCAGAGACGAAATCTTCCTTACGACACAAGAGTTTTATTTAAAAAAACAAGTCACAGTTTGAGAGCTCAATGTGTGCTCCTAATGTTAGAGTCATAGAGCAAATATATAAGTAAAGAAATAACAAAAGACTTAGAGATTTACTATTATAGTCTATTTCAGGGAGCTTAGACACTTTGCCTAAGCTACCTGAAATAGACTATAAAGCTAAATCTCCAAGTCTTTTGTTTATATATATATATATATATATATATATATATATATATATATATATATATACAGTTTACCTACTTGTTTTCAACTTCTCATAGAATGTCGAACGATGTTATTTATTTTTGTTGTTGTTGTTGAAAGTCTTAACAAGAGAACATGGAAAGACAAAGCAAAACATTTTTTTTGTTCAATGTATTGTATTAGAGATGCATGGAAACAACAGGTATATGTCCTCAGAGATACAGGTGATACAAAGCTGTAGTCTAAGCAGAGTTTGAGAAATGTAAAAAAAAATAAACCTTTCGACCTGAATTCTGAGAATTAACACCTGCCAACAATACAAAAGCGGAATAGCATTTGCGCAATGAAAAAAAAAAAAAGTCAGATTTGAATAGAAACCAAAGTAGCTCGATTTTAGTTTAATGAATTACTTCATCTTATTTTAAGCAAGGAAATGAATTGAAAATGTTAGATAAGTTAGGTTTATACTAAAAACCGTTACCTTAGAATCGAAAGCAATTTGCAATGCATTTATCTAGAAAGATACGAGATTTCTTGAAGTGTTAAGGACTGAGCTGGGTTTTGGTGGTGCATCACAGAAATCTTGAAGAGAATTGTCAAATTTGGCAAAGAACTCTTGGTCAAGTAAAACCTGCTAATCATTACAATCAGAAAATAGAGAATATAAATATATTAATGTACATGGTTTTATGGGGAAAAGCAGACGCACACACACACACACACACATATATATATATATATAATATATTTATAATGGAGATTGTGTGTTTTTTCTGTCTGTAACCGAAACTATATTACTACTCATGTCACAATTTCCTTAGTTATTAACGACACATTCTCCATGATTCTATTTCTATTTAAACCTCCATTAATAATAAAACTGTTTGACATTATTAATACTATTGGCCTTACCTAAATACTAATAATATGCAATTGTATTTATATATACAACAAGATACCAGTTTTCAGAGTAAACGTAAAGCTAATTTGCATATTGATATTTAAAAAAACTGATTTTAATAAAAATGTGCTTGGTATTATTGATTTCTAATTGTTTGGTTTTATCTTAATGAATATGAGTAAAAATCTCTTCAATAAATCCTGAAAGAAATTCATTAACAAGAAGAAATAACTGTAAATTTATTCTTTACTTCCTATTTTAACTAAATAGTTAAACTAGGAAAATTTAGCATTGAAAAACGGAAGTGATGAAAGAGTAAGTTTCAGTTGTTCTATTTTCCGATTATACCCCCTCCGTTTCAAATCTTTTTATCTGAATTCTTAATTAGTTTCATTAGCCTTTCTAATTTAATATGATATTTTTTTACATTTAAACTTAAATACTTGCACCCGGAGGATGCATATATTTGCTAGTATATATAAGTAAAGAAATAACAAAAGACTTAGAGATTTAGCATTATAGTCTATTTCAATCTAAAATATAAAAATTTTTAAAAAATATATAAAAAAAAAATCTGTTTTCAAATGCCTTTAAAGTAATAAAAAATTTCATCATTCGCATCTGATGAGTCGGGAGAGTTAGACTATTTGTCTAAGCTCCCTGAAATAGACTACAATGCTAAATATCTAAGTCTTTTGTTATTTCTTTACTTATATATTTGCTCTGTGACTCTAACCTTAAGAGCACACATTGAGCTCTCAAACCACGACTTGTTTTTTTAAATAAAACTCTTTGTCGTATGGAAGATTTCTTCTGGACTTTTGGATTATATATATATATATATATATATATATATATATATATATATATATATATATATATATACACACACACATATATATAATCATATATATGCCTGCACACCACACACATATATATATATATATATATCAGATATATGCACTAACACACACATTATCAGATATATGCTCACGCTGACACATTATCAATACACAAACACACATTTCAGAATTATCCCGATGATGCATTCGGGGAAACCTTGTAGTTAACTTCCGTCGCTCATTCAGTCACCTGAACCGATTCTGTAAGAACGTATTCAGAACTTACTAATTTCTATTATCTAGACTCATTCTGTCTCTTTTTCAATATCAAGATCGTCACTCGTTCGGTTTTCTTTCTGTTTTCTCCCGAACACACACACACGTACATCATATATACATATATATATTAAACGTGTGTTAAAAGGAGTATGTGCATGAATTCATATGTACTAATTATTTCAAATATTTACTTATGAATTATTTATAAAAAAAAAAAAGTAATCTGTGGTGAAATTAAATTAAGTTTTATTAATCGAAACATTTCATGTTTTTACTTGCATAACATACGTAATTTGTAAAGCTACTATAAAGTAAACAAGTGTATGACAAAAAACTATTTAAAGCTAAATAATACAAGATTATTTCTTCAGGTGTTTATTTTTCATAATTTCTGTAATGGAAAATAACAGAATTTAGAAAATCGTTTGAAGTTTCAAAAGTGAAATGTGACAACTAATTAGTAAATGGAAATGAAAAGTGGTGGAAATATAAATAAATGTTGGGTCGGCATTGAAACGGACAAAGTGTAATCAAATGGTAACGGTGCGCGAATATATAAATTATGAAAAAAGACAGCAGCCGGAAGAAACAGGAGTTGAAAGACTTAAACATTTCATCATGGGCTAATTGGAACTAGATATCCTTGATCTACCACCACGGAGTGGTTTAGCAGAGGCCATAATTTTAAGTGTCACACACCGGGTGAGCATGAACAGTTGAGTATTCTGTGAACACAAACACGCATATATATATATAGTCTGTTATAAACATAAGTAAGAAATGTTGAAAATTATTGATAGAGCGAATATATGCAAGTTTGGGTGGTAAAGTTAGTCAATGGCGCTTAGTAACTCTCGGTTTCTCGCCAGTGTGATTTCCATACACAGTCACAAAATACGTCAAACGGAAAGTTAAAAAAAAGAATAAAGAAAACTAATGAGTCACTATTATATATATATATATATATATATATATATATATATATATATATATATATATATATATGAAGTAAACAAACAATGTGTTTGAAATGGCGAAGGCCGACAATTTTTGGGAGATTATGTCGGCCTTCGCCATTTCTAACACATTGTTTGTACACTTCATACTGTCGTGCTATAAGTCACCCAAAAAGTGCGAAATACATATCAGTTTAAAATAAATGAGAAATTCTGGGGAAGCCTGCTAGTGTAAGGGTTAGAGTTTCGCCTGTCAGCCTGACAGGTAGGGTACGAATCACGCACAAAGCACTGTCCTGTCTATAGCTCTGCTGATGAGGCTTAATAGACTGAAATGTACATACAGAGATCGACTATTTCTAGATTTGTTTACGCTTTACATTTAAACCGATATGCACGCCTAATTCATTTAGTTATAATTAATTAATCAAAAAATTAGGTATGACTTTAATTAAGCAAATAATCTCCCATATATATATATATATATATATATATATATATATATATGACAGCAAACAAAAATAGTATTTACACTCCACTGATATTTTGATGAGAGGAGTTATCAAATTCATTTTACTAACGAAAAGAAAGGCTCTTTGGAATCGGAATTTTCCGTCTCTTAGACCAATTTCCATACCAAAGTTTAAGACCTCAGTCCGTTCTACTATCTACACATAGCTGGAGGGAGAATATTTGGATTCGTACTTTTCCCAAGGGTATTAGTGTTATGGGAAATGTAAAGCGCTGCATCCAGTATTTGAACTCAACACGCCATGTCCATTTCCTACGAAAATAACCATTACATCAAACGCTTCCACGCTTACCAACCACCGTTGACGTTGTGTCTTTGATATATATATATATATATTATAAAATGGGTACTATAGATAACCTACTCGTGTTTCACCATAAGGATCTTCAGGGTTAAATCCACTGAATTAATCGAGACAACGATTAATAGCAGTCGATTAATTCAGTGGATTTAACCCTGAAGATCCTTATGGTGAAACACGAGTAGGTTATCTCTAGTACCCATTTTATATTAAGTGTGCTCTACTTATTATTGAGCACTTTGTATTTGTTATATCGCTCACTTACCCCTCTGAATTCTACTCTTACTAACCATCGTGACCAAATTCACCGGCAAGTCAACTTTTCCTTTTTAAATATATATATATATATATATATATATATATATATATTAGTAGCAACAGAGAGAGAGAGAGAGAGAGAGAGAGAGAGAGAGAGAGAGAGAGAGAGAGAGATATGATGTTCAGCGAAAGAAACCCATAAACATGTAATATTGTATTAAGTTTAACTTAGAAATTTAAAGAGTTATAAAGGAAAACAGAAAAATTAGAAGTATAGAAACGTACGATATAAAAAAAGAAATCTACGTATAAAAATGTTACCTTTAAAAATACAAGAGTAAATTCAATTAAAATTACATAATTCAATAATAATTACATATTATTGTGTTCTTCTTTGTTTCCTTTCAAATGTCTAACCAAGTTATATATTCTTCCATCGCATTAAATAGAATTTGTGATTATAGAAGTGAACGCATTATGCGAGAGCGTAGATATAATTTCAAATGAAAAGTCAAGAGATGAATGGTGAACAAATTGTGTTTCAGGAAAGCAAGTGTTCTTCTTCAGAGCTGTCAACCTAATTCTAATCTAATGAACCACCAATTTGGAAAGGAACAATGGGGAAAATTAGATTTGCCTTTGAAGCAAGTTGCAAGAGTGAAGCGGTTATTGGAGGCATAACTTCTTGGTTGACAGATGTACGCACAACAGAAGGTAGCTGCCTTGTACAGTTAGGTAGTTACCAGTTCAGGAAAATCTGATATTTCAAATTGGGGTCAGCACCTAATGATAGATGTGAAAGCTTTCCAATCATTGCTCAATAGTGTGTCATCTCATATTTGCTAAACTCATCTAAGTAGGGCAAATATCCACAAATACAGGGGAATATATATATATATATATATATATATATATATATATATATAACAACGGAGAGAGAGAGAGAGAGAGAGAGGGGGGAGAGAGATAGAATGAGGGGGAGAGAGATAGAATGAGATAGAGAGAGATCTTAAAAAGTGTTTTCGTTGCCCGACGATTGCTGCAAAGCCCAAAGAAAACAAACAAAAAAAACCAAAAAAAAACAATGATAGCAAAATTGTTCCAACAAAAAAAAACTCCTAATACTAGAAGCCTTATACATCAAACAATACAAACTATCCTTAAATAAAATTAATTTTCAATGCAGTACTCACATTTTAAAATGCCTATAACACATTTCCTACCAATTCTCCTCTTTCCAGCTCCACAACCCTTAATATACAAACTTGAAGAAAAAAACAAACAAAAAAAAAAAACAACAGTGGAACATAAAGACATCACCCCTGATGATGGCACTTCGAAATGCCGAAAGTTGTTGAGATACGAACTTCGATGGATTAATCAACGGATTCCATTCAAATGTAAAAAAAATGGCCAGGAAGCTTTAAAAGTTATTTATAAAATTGTTAAAGAGGAGACGTGCCTTTTGATTAATTCTATATATATATATATATATATATATATATATATATATATATATATATATATATATATGAGAGTGAGTAAATAAACAATGTGTTTATTTGATATGGCTTTTAGCCGACAATTTTTGGAGGATATGTACTTAATTGTAGTCATACCTAATTTTGAAAATTAATTAGTAAATAATTAATGAATTTTAGGCGGGCATATATGTTCAAATGTAAGGCTAAACAAATTGAGAAAATTTCAATCCTGAATGTACATTTCGAACTATTAGGTCTCATCAGCAAGGTTATAGACATGGAAGTCTGCTTGGCAGTCGAGGTTTCGAGTCACACACGGAGCAGTCTCCTATGTCTATAACCTTGCTGATGAGACCTAATAGGTCGAAATGTACATTCAGGGATTGACATTTTCTCGATTTGTTTAGCCTTACATTTGAACATATATGGTCACCTAAAATTCATTAATTATTAACTAATTAATTTTCAAAATTAGGTATGACTTCAATTAAGCACATATCTTCCAATATATATATATATATATATATATATATATATATATATATATATATTGTTTGAAATACGCTAGACTTAGCGCAGGATGGCGTCGTCAGTTATGTTATTGGCTGGCTTCATAGGGGGGTTTCGGGTCTTTCAACATAATACCCCCCTCAGCCAGCCAGACCCCGTTGGAGCCGATCAAACTCCAACACGCCACCCTTGTACAACGCTAACAATATATATATATATATATATATATATATATATATATATAGGGTGAGAGAGAGGGGAGAGAGATGTCTACAGTTTCCTTGATAAACAGCCATAATAATTCAATCGCTTTTGACTATTATTTAGGTCATTTGTCCGTCACAATTTCATTAATTTCCCGCCTTAAAAAAAAGCTTAGATAAAATACGTTAGTTTCAACACGAACGCAATTACATTCAGAGCATCAACACATGGGAATCGGTATTTTGGTAATGCCTGTGTGAACACCAACAACTGAAGGAAATGTCTTCCTTTAATTCAATATACAACTCAGTCCCTCGGTATTATCTTCAGCGTTCTGACCGAAATACGTATGGGAATGGCTAAGAATACATAATTTATGCGAATTTATATGCACTAGAATTCACACAATGCCTTATCAATATATCTTGACAGACGTTTTCGCGACTGAATACGTGGTAGAATCTTTCTATTGAGACAGGGAATATTGGCAAGAAAAGATGTGGGCTATTGTTGAGATAAAATCATGTCTGGTTCTTGAACCCATTCTATATCAAAAGTTGAATTTTAATCTATATATTATTAAGCGTGTTCCTTAATTGTACGACCGTTATCATCTTGCAACACCCACTTGGTAGAAATGAAACCGGCCAAAATCATCCAAATGAAACCCCAAAAATATGAATCCTGATTTTCTGGTGTTTCTTATCCACCGAATTATTTCTTATGAGTGTCATCACCTAATCTAAATTATAGACCATTCCGTTTTTATTATAGAGAAAGAAAGGGAATAAAAAGGATATCCTACACAGAAAAATATAGAAAGAAAGAAAATAGGAAAAGATAGTGAACGGCGGATGAGCATGCGGAAACAATAACGCTATTTTGTTTAAATCGAACATAATAAAAAGTTCAAAAGACGGAAAAAAAGAAAAATAAGAGTGGGAGAGAGTTAAATCAAAATTAGCTTACATTTTACATATTGAACTATTTTGAAATAGCCCTTAAGTAAAATTATCAATCGTTGTAATAATTGATAAGTCAGACCACAAAATGTACTATGAAGTTACATAAGTTCGTATGTTAAGTGTTAAAACGAAAGATGACAAAAAAAATCTAATTGCAAAAATGGAAAATGAAATGATTATCTTGTCAAAGTACATATTCATATATCATAAGTATTATGTATATTAAAACTATATATGTAGTTCTTGTACGAAACATATTTTATACAAATCTACAAAAAGGAAAATATGATATGACGAGGAGAAATGGGTGGTGAGTAGGAGCAGAGAACAAATTTAAGGACGAGAATATGAAATAGAAGAGAATTGAAATTATAATAATAAATAAATAAATAAAAATACTAATGTTGAGATTTTTTCTTATAAGACGTGTGTCAAATGCTCACTTCTACTTATAGACTCAGCGATAACCATGTGACCAACCTATTGGCCAACCACTGGCAGTACTCTGCTGCTGCTATTATTATTTATACTGGCTGTTCTGATCTTAGCCACTGAATTGCCTTTGAACCTTCGTGGACGACGGAACATAAGGTTATATCACTGGACCTTTGACACTACGTAGGATTACATAACCCAGGACTTATTCACTTACCAAAGGATTCTATAGCTCAGGACTTACTTAAAGTCTTTTCAACTGGCCAAGGATGGGGGTCAGAAACTTAACTAAAGAGACAAATAAAACGTTTTAAACCATTAGATTTCGGTTTGGTTTCTTATATCAAGAATAAATAATCGTGGGTTACTTAATGCTACAGTCATAAACGTAATACCCAGACTGGAGCTCGAACTCGTTTCCTACGATGTCGCAGTCTAGCAAGTTCGCCACTACGCTACCGAGACTACCCCCCATTACACTGGTAACGCCAACTATAATTATTACTAAAGTAATGAAACAGACTTTAATATGATGTCATATATGTACTGTATTTTTATATAAAAACTAAAGATGAATACAAGAAAATATGTAATAGTAAAAATGAATACTGGAATATTTAGCTTGTCAAAGAAGAGATTTCTCATATATAACAAGAATCATATATATATATATATATATATATATACTTGGTACTTGTCCAGATGTTATTTTTTAATAAAAATCGTACAAAATCCAAGAGGTCATTACACAAACAATTCAACAAAAATATTCTAGTCAATAGATATCGACCATAAACAACGAACAATACATTATTGTTTCTTACATTCTACAACGTGTATAATCAGAAATAAAATCAGAAAAAAAAAGCCAAGAATATTGCAATCCCATTGCAAGTTGCTAGAAACACATAAGAAAAAAAAACAAATCGGACTTGAGATTTATGAATGCGCATCTTTATTTTTTTCTTCTCTTCTTATCTCTAAAATTTTACAATAGATTTTGTTTATTATGTAGAATAGCGTTGGTGGCCAATGGAGATTGTTGTTACTGCATAATCAATAATCAACATGCCGTGCGGCTTTTAACGCAAAACCTGCATAGATAAATATGCTTTGGAATAATTATCCAGTGTCGATCATATTTATTGGACGAGAGAAATAAATTTACGTGGGTGTTCTGAAAAGTGTGTTGTCTGACGGAATCTTTTGGGTCGTTGGCTAGATTTTACCGCATGTCAACCCTTTTTAGATTACTTTATATATAATATGTATGGTATTATTAGGACAGTGCTCAATATCTGTGATAGAGTATGAAGACAAATATATATTAGTTTTGGTATATATTTAATCGCGTGGATATTTATCTGTTACCGTTTTGTTTCATGTTTGTTTAAGCAGAGCAATCATAAGGCAGGAAAATGAATATTTTATAAAATAAATATTTTTGTTTAATTTTACGGCATGTCAACCCTTTCAGGATTATTTTTTGCCGAAGTCATTTTTAAAAATTAATTCTTCGTGGGTTTTCAATATTTTTAAAAACATTCTTTAAACTCATTTTTCAATTTAAGCTATAGATGGGACTCTAACAGGTAATACCAACTGAGTCAGAGTGGACCTGGGAGTAATGGTGATGAAAGGTTACCCCACATTCCTCAGAGTTCCAGATTTTAACGGCATACCCTAAGACCCTCAGCCGCCGCCTTCTAGCACATGTATGATAAAAGCATTTGGGCATAGGGTCAGGACAATCGTAAGGGTGCTGGGGCTTGGCCTGACCAGCCGATTGATCGGTAGGTACTTAACCGACCGTCGACAGTTGATAGGGCGGACCCTCGAGAGACCCATCGCCAGGCATAAAGCCGGTGCGATCGACCAGTTAGTTATCGAGAGTCACCGAAAGCGAACGGCGTCGAACGGGAGGACGGAAGAACGTGCATCTGTCTCAGTCTAATATGTAGCGCCGCGACCCGTAACGATCGACGGGGGTGCCCAAACAAAGCCTAAGGCGACGCAACGCGCCGACCGATCGCGGCTTGTGTCACATGTATTAGCTCTAGAATTGCCACAGTTATCCATCGCCTCCAGGAGGAGGATTACGGTCCCGGGATTAGGTCCGTTTCCTGAGCCATTCGCGGTTAACTGAAATTAATCAATGTCTTGATTAATTCAGTGGATTAAACTCTGAAGTTCCTTATGATGAAACTCGAGTAGGTTATTTCTGTACACGCTATAATACTATATATATATATATATATATATATATAAGCCATTGCTAACAAATGTTTTTTATGAGGTTTGGTTTATTTATGAAATAACCCTTTGTGGCTTATTTAGTGCGAAATCCAACATTGCACTAGAATAGTAGTTAAGGGGCCGGGTTAGCTCAGTCGGTAGAGCGTTCGGCTAGAAACCACAAGGTTCCTAGTTCGATACCGGTCCCCGCCAACTCAGCGTATGAGTAGCACAGGGATCTGTGCGGTAAAGTAAGGAGCTGATGGTAGGTGTGGCGCTCCACCTCAGATGCTAAAACAATCTCCTTGGTCTAGCGCTATTGAAAAGGGGATAGACTCCCTCGCTGATTGGCTAATACCGACTTTAGGCCGCCCCGTCGACTTTACTTTTTTACTTATTATTAAAGAAAATAGTTGAGGCTACTTAGTGGATTCATACGTTCCCAAAGGTATCAAACTGAAAAGGAAATATAATAGCACAAAATGGAGTTCGAACTATCTTACAACCATGCCACAGTGCAACATGCTAGCCACTACACCACGGACCCCGCCTACAGATATAGCATTGCTAATGAGAGAAGACATTTATTTTTATGCTCTTATTCATTCATTTATTCTAATTTTCTGAATGTATTATGCTTATCGTTCAGCAACAGAAGAGAACGAAGTATCCTTTAGATATTATTACCAAGTATTCAAAACGAATGTTTGTTTATTTTCATCGTAAAAAAAATTGCATAACTAAAGCAACCAAAAACTATCATATCAATAGTTTATTCAAAAGAGAATTTAAAAAAACAAGCATTCCAATCACAATAACATAAAAGCAGATTGGACGCATAAAAGATGAAAAATCAGTTGAAACAAAAACAAATGATTCAAATTCAAACTCTTTTCAAAGTCCTTGAACTACATCAATAAAACATGCTTTGCCGCTTTTATGTTTTTTTTATTATAAAGAACCAAATAAATTAATTTAAAACATAAAAAATAATGAAGAATAAAACTCATTATATATTTATCGGGATTGCCAAAAACTTTGGAGGATTTATTAAACTAAAAAAAAAGTTAAAGAATAGTACTTTTTGTTTTCGACAATAACATTGTTGTATAACATATTTGTTCCATCACATTCTACCAATATTCAGGCAAATATTCAATTCCATCCTTCGAGATTTTCAAATCTGCGCAAAAACTGCCGCAGGTTTTGTCTTGCAACTTTTAGAATACTTTTGTTTTTCACATTTTGAGAATTATGTAAAGACTGGTATTAATTTAAACATTGGTCAACAATCATTTTATTTCCAATGATATTCAAATATTCTAGAAAAAAGCTTGAGGGTATTGATTCCAAATATTACATCATTTTTAGGTGATTGGCTTTATCTTATTAGTTAATAGATTCAAGAACATATAGTCGATATCATTATTATGTAAATATATTCGTGGCTAAACTTGTCTTCAGGTATCTGGCCATGTAATTGATTTAAGAAATTCATCTGAAATTTATTATGAATGTTTTATTCCTGTTTATGGAGGCGCATTGTGTAATGGTTATCCTCGTAGAAAATAGACTTGATGCCACAAGGACAGTTTCTTAGGTGCAATTTAACAGGTTTGAATTCAGGGTATTCCTTCTCCTAGACCGGTTGCCATACCAAGGTTAAAGATCCCAGTCTTACACTTAGATGGTCGTTTGAGTCTGGTGACCTTGGAAAGTACTAGTTAACTCCTATTCTTATTCCGGCATATATATGATGGATCTAATCTGAAGAATAATTAAAGTTCCAATTACCGTCGAACTGGGAAGACAAGGCAACAAACGATTGTAACTTAATACAAGCCCGAATAGACACAAAGTCTACTGCAGAATGACAGGGTATGTATAAGACTCTACAATGTCATTCAAATCAAGCAGTCAAGCAACGAATCAGGACTCAAGGAATGGAATCACCCAAATCACCCAAATTCATGAATGGATCATTCTTGATTTCTATATATACCAACTGTCTTGGACACTGCTTCAGTGGTACTTAGTTAGCTGCTGTTATTCAAACCAACAGTAGACTTACTGACTTTAATATAATCAATTCGCCCTGTGGCTGCTGTTAATTTTTTGTGCGTATTTAAACTGACGAATTCGCACGTTTAAACCGCAGTAAATCCTCGCTTTTTCTCACCACATTCCCACAAGATAAAAGTGGCGAGGGAGAAAAAATGTATGTTTTTTTGTGTGTACAGAACGTTAGTGGAGTTATGGAGTACCCTTCATCTCCATTACTCCCTGGTGCACTCTTACCCGAAGTGGTAGTACCTCTTAGGGTACAATCTATGGGCGAGATATATTTTTAAATAATGCGCTTGAAAAGAATTTGAATACCCAGAAAGAATGAATGAAACAAAAACATATTTGGCATAAAATAACCCAACAAGATTGACATCAATTAAGATCCAAGCAACCAAAGCAGCATATATGAATCAGCTCAGCATAGCAACATTGCAGATATAGAAGATGATCAGTATGATAAGATTATAGTACGTATAAGGAAGATATATATTAGATATATAAGTAGATATATTAAGAAATTACATTTAAATAGGTAATCTCGCCTAATTAATTATTAATGAATTAACTTTCAAAAATTAGGTTCGACTTCAATTAAGCACATATTCTCCCAAATATTGTCGGCTGAAAATAGCCATATCACAAACATCGTCTGTTTGTTTACTTCTCATATATATATATATATATATATATATATATATATATATATATATATATATATATATGTGTGTGTGTGTGTGTGTGTGTGTGTGTGTGTGTGTGTGTGTGTGTGTGAGGTAGGTAAAAGGATAGTGAACAAGAAATGATAACTCAAAACAAATCTAAGAGTTGAAATATTTCGTCCGATCTATACGGACATCATCAGCCAAAGATTTTTATTGAAAGCAAAATTACGTGCAAATACATGTGATTTGGTGAGGGGTGTGAGTTAGTAGCGGAAGTGAAGGGAGGGAGGATAGGGGCTGACATGAAAGAATATATATATTTATTTATTTTTATATATATATACGAGAAAAATGAAGAGATAGTAATGAGTCTATACAACACTATTGTGTGTCAGTCTTCTTAAATTGTAAATCGGTGGTTCCCAAACTTTTCAGGCTAGGACTCCCTTGTTTTCCTAGTGGATATCTAGCATCTCCTCATAGTTTCTGTTTATTTATTTATTTTATTTGTGCGTGTGTGTTTATAATATATCATGTGTTCGCAATCAGGAGGAATTCACATGTTTAACACGCTTTTTCTCACCACTCTCCCCACATAACAAAAAGGAGAAACAAAGATTTATGCTTTTCACGACGATAGTTGGTGCATAATAAACTAGATCTACTGCCGCCAAAGTTTGAACCCGTTTCGTCTGCATTTCCATAACAGATAAGTCACCTTGTTAAATAACATAAACGTACAATTTGATGTTGTATTTGGATACGGGGATATGAAAATATTCCATGTGAGAATGTCGGCCATTAATATCATAAATGTATAGTCTGGCTTTTGAAAAAGGATAATAAAAACTTATCTACTCAGACATCTGAATGACTGCTTATGTAGATAATAATATAAACTCTTTTGGTATTTTTGAATACACACACACACATACATATTATATATATTATATATATATATAATATATATATATATACATATACATATATGTGTGTGTGTTGTGAGTGAGTGTTCATTTATGTATTCAAAGATATGTAAGATTATATAGAGCCAATCGCTTATGAATGTTAAAATGCTAGAATCGAATATCTATATTAAGGCTCTATTGTGTATTATTCATAGAGATAAAAAAAAAAGAAGCAAAACTTAAGCAACTACTAGTTGAAGTATTTTTCTACGTTAAGTCAGTACATTGACCGATATTGGATGTAATGGCAGTAAAATGATTTCAGTTAGATCTGTAGGAAATATACTGAAATTTTAACGAGTAGCACTTGAGAAGATTTATCAATTGGAATAATTATATATTTTGTAGTTTAGTTAATACTAAACAATAATGAAATGGTATTTTACAGTTCAAACTGTAAGAATTTGGACAAGTATCAAAGTTTTAGATGACAAACATGACGTTACTCTAATATATATATATATATATATATATATATATATATATATATAACCATACACATATAAACATGAATCCATGCAATCATACACATATATCCACTCGTACAAAAATATATACATATACAGACATATACACAATCACATTTACACCCATACACATATATATACACCCATACGTATATTCACAAGCTTATATATATATATATATATATATATATATATATATATATACACCCATACGTATATTCACAAGCTTATATATATATATATATATATATATATATATATATATACGCATACATATATATACCCATGTATGTACACATACACATGTATATATACCCATGTATGTACACATTTACATGTATGTACACATGTATATACATATACACATGTATGTACTTACATGTATGTACACATACACATGTATATACATATACACATGTATATACACACATGTATGTACATACACACATGTATGTACATATACACATGTATATACACACATGTATGTACATACAGACATGTACATACACACATGTATGTACATACACACATACAA
This sequence comes from Doryteuthis pealeii, assembly GCA_023376005.1. Lineage (NCBI taxonomy): Eukaryota > Metazoa > Mollusca > Cephalopoda > Myopsida > Loliginidae > Doryteuthis > Doryteuthis pealeii. The sequence goes on from CM042146.1 coordinate 13,228,417, forward strand.
ATACATATACACGCACATGTATTTACATACATACACATACATACATACGCATATATATATATATATATTACTCACATACATCTGTGTGTGTGTTAGAATGTGTCGAAAGAGAGATTATATGTACGTGCCTAAAACTGAAATAAAAATAAGTGTCTCAGCAATATCTTTAGCCTAAAATAAAACCCGAAAGCAGAAAGGGTGTTGTATCATTCAGAAAGGGGAGTAAGAGTTTTGAATCGACAAAGATCCAGACCAAACTCAAAATAGCTCGTTACAATGCGCACGGGAAGGAAATAAAGCTGAAAATAAAACGAGGCGAATGTAAAAGTAAAAGTAAAAGTTAAAAATAAAAATAAAAATAAAAACAACATAAGAAAAACAAATATGAAAACAAAACAAAAACAGGAGATCAAAACAGTAGACAGGATCCATGCATTTCGTGTCGGATACAGACTACATAAAAAGGTAATTTTAAACCCTGGAATGCCTCCAACATTAACGTTTTTGAATCGATTCTGATTTTCAAGCCGACAGAAACGAAGACTTATTTTCTCTTTCTTTTTTTTTTTTTTTTTTTTTTTTTTTCAATCGATCATTTTGCGTCGGTAAGAAAATGAAATTAAAATGGAAACGGGGGTTTTCCTGAGAGAATTACAAGATACACTAACCTCGTTTTACGACTTGTCTTTCCATTTAAAGTATTTCAAGCTTAGATCTTATACAAACCCACTCTTACTGTAAGAAGGTTTTATTTTATTTTATTTTATTGTTAGTAGCGGTGGTATTATTTGCATACATTTTCAGCCACTATTGATTTTAGCTCTGAAAATAACCTCTTAGACGTGACACTCAAAAACCTAAGTCTCACCAGATTTTGATTCAAAATGAATGATAGCACTATCATTTGTCTGTTGGATATTATCAATATTTGATAACCTAAATTAACAAACAAGCATATATATATATAAGTTTTGTTGAACTGTACAGACAATTCCTGTTGACAAGTTTTTCGTTGATCCGTTCCAATTTTCGGGCCATCTTTCTGGTGTGGGGGTGTAACTGGTATAACAGTCCCCCAAAGGTTTCAAAACGAGCGCTTTCGGCAATACAATTTGCCATCCTCAGGTAGGAAATGATGGTATGATTTCGTGTCTCGTTTTTAACGAGAACGAGTAGTAGCAAGGAATTAGAAGTGGGAGGTAATAACCATTGGTAGTAGGAGGTTGTAGGAATGGTAGTGGTTCGAGTGAGCTTAGCAGTAGTGATTTTATGTGGGAGGGGGGCACAAGTTGTGAGAAGGGGAGGGTTATAGAGGAAGGAGTTACACCCCGACACCAGAAAGGTGGCCCGAAATTTGGAACGGATCAACGAAAAACTTGTCCGACAGGAATTGTCTGTATAGTTCAACAAAACTTGTATAAAAGAAAAATACTGCCAAAATACACTTATTTTAATATATATATATATTATAGTACTTTTTGACACCTTGTATTCTGAATAAAATAATGTTCTATTCATTATTATTTTCAGAATACGAGGTATGTCAAAAAGTATCAAGCTTAAAGCTGTACTTACCAAGATAGAAATGGAGAATGAATGGAAGGTTTTTTTCTTTCAGAATGCAAGCTGTGTCAAAAAATACAAAAATATCGCTACTTTTTTTACACACCTTGTATATACGTGGCATTCATGCGATGCATACTTAAAAATGATCCTATATATAGTTATCTCATATATATATATATATATATATATATATAAGGTGTGTCCAAAAAGTATCGAGTATTTAAAAAATTTTTGAAACGTATTTAATTCTGATATATATATCAAAAGTTCACATACACACATGGAAGCTAGTCGTCGTAGGAAATGGAATTGGAGACACGATTTCACATCGTGGACAAGGATGTTTACATTTTATTTCGCGCTTATGCCCTCAGTAAATGACTAAATATGTTCTCCGCACAAAAAGTAGGGCATACTGAGTTTTTTTTTTTCAGAGGTTTTTAACCATCCAGTTTAGGAGAATGAAACATGAATTAACATCAGCATTACTTCTCTTTAAAATTGACCCCCACGGGTGCCCGCACCGGGTCAAAATCACGAGCGTCGATCCCAGGGGGCCATCCCCCCAGGCAACACCTGCCCCCTCGATTTAAAGGGGTAGGACTGGGTTTATTACCCAGTGCCTGAGGCGCCCCCTTGACGGGGAATATCCGAGGGGATAGACGCAATTTTTAACCCCGCCACCAATGAGTCTTGGCGTGTAGGTGGTCCCACGTTAATAGGGCATTGTGCCTAACCTAGTACAAGTGGGGTACAAGGATAATAACCCCCCTCCTTTAAAATTGACATTATGTCACAGCAATAAATATAGGCAGACAAAAACAAAAACAAAACAGAATCCAAATTCTGTTTTTTCTAGGGACACTCTGAATATATATACTATTACAGATGCAGACTATCAGCACAAAAAAAAAAAAATTCTTTTTTTTTTTTGGGGGGGGGTAGATCGCAATTGTCTGACATGCAAATATCTTATATCTCATTAAATATAACCATTAAAAGCTGAAATCAACATATAGATCACGTTTATGAAAAGCAGTTTATATCTGTCGAGTTCATAATGCACGTACATGCATGCGTAATGCCGCCTATCCGTATCGCTTCAGTTTTTTTTCGCCTTTTGTTTTACGTATTTTTTTTTTAATTTATTTATTTCTAAAGCTCAAACTTCGCCAGTTTTCGTTTGCGCTGACGACCCTTTGATTTCTAAGCCATCAAATTAAATGTGACAGCAGGAATGTTCAAGTTTAATCTAACCTGTACGACGCTGACGAAATGTGATAACCTTCACCTAGATGAGTCACATAAGACGACAAAGAATTAAACGAAAAAATGTGGCGTATCCATCTCATCCTTCGCGTTTGCATTTGATCTTGGGAATTTCAAGATGAGAAATCACACAAAGATCTGTGTGTAAAAATAAAGACCTGGAGGGGGAAGAGAGAGAGAGTGATTTTGCAAAGGGATGCACAAATTCATGGATTCTGTATATTCACAATGTCAACCTGATCATATTATTGGGTCTTTGGGTTTCTGTATTACCAGCTATCAACAACTTCACTAAATACACATATACGCATATATGCACACGCAACACACATACACACACAATACTCACACATACTTATATATGTTTGTGTGCGTGAGGAAAAGTAAAGGAAAAAAGTAAATAAAAACAATTAAGTTCAATTAATATTAATATTTGGCATATATTGAATTAGAAGCTTCATCAGAAAATTTATTATTTTAAAACAGAATGCGATGAAAAGTTAAAATGGTGAGGTAGATGAAGGAAGTGTAGAGAGAGGGAGTGTTATTTATCCGCCCACCCTCATACTTTTACAAAATCTCCTCCTATATATTATCATAGATGTCATAAGAAGCTATAAGTAATTAAACAGAAATAAGAAAGTGATTTTAATTACTTTTTAGTTGGTATTATATATATATATATATATAAGATAATCTAATGAGTCGGACGAACCTACTATTAGTTTCGCATAAAGCTCTTCAGGGCTAAAATCAGACTTTTAGCCCTGAAGATCTTTATGCGAAACTAATAGTAGGTTCGTGCGACTCATTAGATTATCCTTATTATTGGCTCTACTTAGGTATCGAGCACTTTTTACTTATTAGCTTTCTCCTAGCGGTTATATGAATATATATATATATCTATCTTATATACATATATATATACATATTTTTTCTTTTGGCCAAATACTGCACCAATAGATTATTTTTTGTTGGTACGAATATCTTGGTTTCGTTTTTTCAAAATTTTTTTTCTTCCTGGTTGATGTTTGGTATATTTTTACAATCAAACTTTCTGCTGGGTTTTTTTCTCTCGCAAGGATCTACCAACACGCTTGGTATATAAATTATATATATATATATATATATATATATATAATATAGAGAGAAGAGATAAAAATAAACTTCGTGTACAATATACGCTTTTCCATAAACTTATATTATATAAATATGCATCTTGATTGTAAAGTAACTCCATATCTAAAAAATCTTATAATTTATTTCTGAATCATTACTTTTACAAAACATGCATTTGAGAAGTACACACATAACATGTAATTGTATTTAAAATCTCATATGGATACCAGCAATTGTCTTCAGCCTCTCAAGCCACTCGGGAATGGCATCGACTGATCTTCCCAGGAACTTTTGTGATGTGGCAGAGATAAATTATCGTATTCGTCTTTAAAGTTCTTCCAACGTCGTTAGTTTCGTGGAAAGAACTTGCCATTTCAACCAACCCAAAGGAAAAAGTTACAGGGAGGTAAATCCGACTTTTCTGGTCGGCCACTCATGCTGATAACTATTGAAGTCAGTCAGTTAGTCAGTCAGTCAGTCTACTATTGGTTTGAACAATGTGACTGGTCAAGCACAACTGAACCAGTGTCAGGACAACTGGTACTTATGGGAATTCATGAGAAATAGGAAACATTTTGACAGTTTAAACTCTCTCAGTGAAATGAAATGGCCATTTATTTATTTTTTTTATTTTTAACGAAAAGTATCTGATATATTTAGAAACCAGTATTTCTTTAATAACATATTTGATGAAATATATGTGTTAACCATCTGTTTTATATACCATGGAAACATCAATACTAGATCCTCCATAATAAATGTTTCTTAATTCCAGAGTAAGTCAGTCAGTCAGTCTACTATTGGTTTGAACGATGTGACTGGTCAAGCACAACTGAACCAGTGTCAAGACAACTGGTACTTATGGGAATTCAGAAAAGTCCACTCATGCATTTCGGTGATTGCATTCCCTGAGTCCTGATTGGCTGCTTGGTTTGTATGATCCTCTGAGGCTCCATAAATCCTGCCATTTTGCAGTAGTCTTAGCAGCAAACCAGAATCGTATTTCAGTTACGACTGCTTGCTGTCTTGTCAATTCGACGGTAATTGGACTTAGTATTATTCTACAATAACGTCTACCCATCCATCCCCAGGAAAATGAGGATATAGATATTCATGAATAACAATAGGAAAACGTTGAGAAATCGTATCTTGCATAAAAAATCAAGTCTTTAATATTCTCCCGATTATTGACAGAAATTATAAATAGTTTAAAATAGGGAGTTCCTTTTCAATCCCACTGTATATCCGTTTAAAGAAGACAGCTCCGATATAAACAGTCTAAATAGTTACTCTCGTTTTTTTTACCAAATGCTGTAAAGGTATGTATTTATTCTTCGTGGAACCTAACCCTCATTTCTCATGTCATTTCGCTCTTCTTACGATAAGATCTGTGCGCCAGTGTTCCTAACAATCATCCATTTTGCTGACTCATTCACTTCATCCGAGCGCTTTGTTTTCAGAGCGGTGATGCCAATGGCCTATCCATTTTGCCATTTTCTCTCTCTTTTTGTTCTTATCTTTGAAAATTCTGGGCATTTATTGGTTTATATGTGAGTGAGTGAGGGCGTACGTGTGCGGTTTGGAGGAGAATTCACTTATTGGATAACAAATGGAATTGAGGCATACTCTAGGTAGAGGTCATATTTTCCTGAATGACCAAAGCCATTCTAACGTCTTGATTCACTGGTCTGTTGGCTATAGATTTTTCGACTTTCAAATTTGCAGAAAAGAAAAGGCATTGGAAACTGATGCATGCCAGTATTTAGGATATTAATTTGGTTATTACACAAGTGGTAAATGTTATATTATCTCCCCTCGATCCATTGCATGTCTCTGTATATGTCCATCTCTTTCTTCGTCTTTGCATCTCAGTATTATCTCATTTCTTTTCTGTCCATCTCTCAGTCAATCTCTGTATGTATATATCTATCTGAATTTTTCTCTTTCGTATATGTATGTATGTTCCTCGTTCTCTATCCGTTTCTTTATTTCTGTCCATCTCTATATCTCTACTCAATCTGTGTATAAATGTTTATTATTATTTTTATGTTAAAATTTTCCCGAACACGCAAAAATCCATTCAAAGTTCATAAGCTTATGCATCTTAAAATCTAAATAGTGTCTGTGATGTTTCATGGTCAGAATTATTTACAAATGAGCGCAAATTTCAGCAACGTTTAGATGTCGATTTTCTCTTTAAAAATACACATACGCATATACATACAAATGTATGAGGGTAAGTAAACAAACAAATGTGTTTATTTTTATATGGCTTTATCCGACAATTTCTGGAGGATATGTGCTTAATTGAAGTCATACCTAATTTTGAAAACTAATTAGTTAATAATTAATGAATTTAGGCGGGCATATATGTTCAAATGTAAGGCTAAACAAATCGAGAAAATATCATTCCCTGAATGTACATTTCGACCTATTAGGTCTCATTAGCAAGGTTATAGACATGGGAGACTGCTCCGTGTGTGACCCGAAACCTGGACTGTCAAGCTGAGAGGCGAAGTCTCTAACCGTTACACTAGCTGGCCATTCCCACATTCTTCGTTGTGTGTGTACATACATTTAAGCATAATTCGTTTTCTATATTTAAAAGAAATCATTAACGCATGTTCAGAATAAAGTATGAATATAAACAGACGCAGTGAAATATGATTATATATACTAGTACATAATGAAAAAACGCCCTCCGGGCGATGTAAAAATAGATTTTTGAAATATATTGCCTGGGTGTGGAGTAAAAAAAATCATTATTAGCAGTATGTACCCTAAGTAAGTAAAATCATCAAATTCGTTGAAGGATTAAAAAATAAAACAAGTTGAAAAGTAAACTTTAAATATGTATTAAAATAAAACAACTATATATAGATATATAATACCAGTCATGTATTTATTAAAACTTGTTAAAAAAAACAATGAGGACAGTCTAATGTTGCATGTTCAAATGTTGAGTGTATTTATTCTATGTTATAACGATTTTGGGTAATGTGATGTAAGCAGTGAGTAATTTTTGCTACATACAAAATCCGGAATCGAATCACCATATATATATATATATATATATATATATATATATATATAAAATGGAGGCACGTGGTGCAATGCTTATCATCGTAGGAAATGGAAAGGTATGCGTCCAACTACTTTCCCTCCAGCTATGGGTAAATACCAGGACAGACTTGGCTCTTAACCTTGGATAGGTAACCAGTCTAGGAGAAGGAACACTCTGAATTCAAACCTGTTAAACTCCGCTGAAAAACTTGACCTTGTGTCACACCCTGTTCGTGCGGAAGGGTCAGTAAATTATGTGTGTGTGTGTGTGTGTGTGTGTGTGTGTGTGTTTATATTTGGATTGCATGAGTAATATATAAGAATACGTGAGAATATTTTTCTTTTTATTTATATCATTATTTCTTGAAATTGATGTTTACATAACATAATGCAATTTACATTATTTATGAACGTTGTTTTTCGGCATTAAAAGGAAGGATGTCTTTCATCTAAAATGAGATGCATTCATATGGGATACTGAATAATTCTGGATACATTTTCACCATTTTAATGTAATCTTATACATTTTGATTACAACTGTGTTGAGATTTTCAAAGATATCTTTTTTTTACTTAGAAAGTCAGATCTAGACTTGAAAAGCTTTTCATGGCTAATAATGCATTTATCTTCAATTTGAAGTAGCTTATTCGTATAATGCGATCATTGAGATATTAAACACATCGATCTATTTCCGTTTGGTGAAGTTATTAATATTAACGGATAAGGATCAAATCAGTAATTAGATCTATTCTCTCTTGGAGTTTTTGCAGGATACGAGATTTGCATGATAAAGACATTGTTGGCGCGGAAAAAAAATCATCCCTAGTAAAATTAAAAGAGTAACTTCCTCAAATTATCAATGAATTTCTACAAATTATGAAATGTCCTGATAACTTTTGATGTTTCTCAGAACCAGTCATAACGCCATGCTAAATAAGTATTTACACAACCATTCTAATATTAAATGAATACTTTTGGGAAAGGTATGAATCCCTTCACCCCAACTACTGTTCTTCTAAAAGGATGACTTTGGCATTAAATAAAGCACAAAGGTTGACATGCCATTAAACAAAGAAACAGAACTTTGCGGAATATGAAATTCCATGTCATGTGATTTCTGATGCCGATCCCCAGTATAGCCAATCACAATTCAGGCAATTTTATGACATCATTGAGTTTTTAGTTTCTTCATCAAGTTAACCACTTGTACAAAAAATTATCTACCATAAATCACCACTGTTTATTTTAACAACTATTAAAGTCAGTAAGTCTACTGTTGGTTTGAATAACAGCAGCTAACTAAGTACAACTTTAGCAGTGTCCAACACAGTTGGTATATATAGAAATCAAGAATGACCCATTCATGAAATTTGGGTGATTGGGTCATTCCATTCCTTGAGTTCTGATTGGCTGCTTGACTGCTTGATTTGAATGACATTGTGGAGTCTTATATATATCCTGTCATTCTGCAGTAGACTTTGTGACTATTCGGGTTTGTATTTCAGTTACAATCGTTTGTTGCCTTGTCTTTCCAGTTCGACGGTAATTGGAACTTTAATTATTCTTCACAGATGGCATCCTAATTATTACTATTAAGAGAGTAAAACGTTACAAAATTCCACCAACGGAATCAAATGCCTTAGAAGGGTTGCGCAAAAAGAACTCCCAGATTTTAAACTTTAACTAAAATGTTACTAAAAAACATTTTCGTTTAATTGTATGGCCAATATGCCGGCTGTGCAGTATTTGAGTTTAAACAATAATCCTCTATATTTCGAGTATATTTAACTGCTTTACATAAAGCTTATATTTCGGACAATACTTTTTACTGTACACTGTAAACCGATGTATTGGACAGAGCGTTATTTAGCGATAACCCAGGATCTTAATGAACACGCAATATTTGATAAAATTTAGATCGGGATCGGAGGATATACTACAGAAAGTTATGATAATTCAATTATTACAGTGTTTGATATGTTTACTTATGAGCTATTGAAAATATTTCAATATTTAAATGTAAAAAGTATAATGATATTGATTTAACTCCTTTTTTTTTTTTATTTTCAATATGTTCGATTAAAATAGATTAGCGTCATCGCTTAACACCCTCTCTCTATCTCCCGATCTCTCTTTTTTTCTTATATTTTCTGGGTAGCATATCCTTTTTCTTCGTTGTCTTTCTTTATGATGAAAACCGAATGGTCCATTATTTAGCTGAGGTAAGGAAACTTTCATCTTGGACGATTGTTAACCAAAGGGTGTTGCAAGATGACAACGGTCGTATTTTGTCGGAACACGGGTATTATTATTATTGTGGGGTTTAAGGGGTCAAAATAAGACAAAACGACTCTTAACAAATGTAGGAAAATGTATTAACAAAAGAGTAGACAATTTACAGTAAAGAAAGTGGGAATTGCGTCCGACAAATAGAGTTATGAGCTGACTCACATTGCCTTCTCTCAAGCCATAATTGCTCCTGTTACTTATAGTAACCGTCGGCGCATTCCACTATATCACCTATAACAATTATATAGATACTATAGCGAAAACTGAAAGAATGTGTTTTAATTGAAACATAAAACAGATATAAGATAAAATTTTGCATCTTAAATATATGTTACACTTATTTGTGAGTTTTATGAATGCAAGTATTTGATACAGAGAGGCAGAGTGACTCAAGATTCACAAGTTTCATCGTAATTTAATTAAAGTTAAATAACTTGAACTATTTTACGAAGTGCTTTTTTTCTTTTCGATTACATTCCAATATTTTGCAATTACATCATGCAGCAATTTGAAGTAGGAACATTTCTAAAAGCAGAATAGGCAAACCATCTGCAAGGTGCGCCCCGCTGAAGCAAGATGATTGCACAATATTTGTCATAGAACGAATTAAATGATCCTCTATCCAAATATCTTGCTGCTGGCACTATGTAACACAGCACGACCTGTCGCATGTTATTTGAATACAAGGTGGACAATGCCACATAATTCCCATTGGCCTCAGAGATGCCTTTATCGTCATAGAACCCCGGCGCTCTTATTGGTTATGAAAACCATCTACATCCATCAACATTTCGGAGGAGCTCGGGGCGTGACAGTTATAGTCGTAGGAATGAAATTGCTGACCTGAGTTCAAATGCTGGATGAGGCTGTTGGCAGTTCAATTCGCGTTAACGCCCCTGGGAAATGCAATAATTCATCTCTTCTCCGTCCAATCAAAAGTAAATAGTAGGGGGGACTGGGCTCTTTAGCCTAGTTACCATAACCACAACAAAACATTTCATTTAAAACAAGCAGTATTTTGCTAAAAAATGGGAACCTCTGACGCATGATGCGTACATCAACGGATATAATCCCCATTAATTTAAAAACTTTATTTGGTACATCCTTTCTTTCAGACTGTTTTATTCGTCT
>CM042146.1:13241353-13266353 GCA_023376005.1 Doryteuthis pealeii
TATATAAGTAATTGGTAATTTGCTTGAAGCATTGTTTATGTTATAATATATTAATGATTTGAAGGCAATTACAATGCGTATAAAAATAAAAACAAAAAGATGTTATTTTTGTCTTATCGATTTCAAAGTAGAAACTTCATCTTCAAGGGTGTATATCAGAAAAAATATATATGTATATATCTGATATACACCTCTGAAGATGAAGTGTCTATTTTGTAATCGATGAGACAAAAATAGCATATTTTTGTTTTTATTTTTATACGCATTGTAATTGCCTTCAAATCATTATATATATATATATATATATATAGTTAAATAATGCAGCCATTTTCTGTCTGCAAGTCTTATCCTTTGTTTTTTCAAATTGCCGGATTATTGTTTTAATATCTGGCGAAAATTGGCTGATGTATTCGCCATATATCATAGACCGAGTACTTTCTGCCCTATCGTGGGCCATCTTCAAGGTATTTTTAACCGTACAACAATGGGATATTCCATTTACCATTTATATAGATTGTGTTATTATTGTTGTTGTTATTATTATTAGTTTTATTATTATTGTTGTCATTATTATTATTATTTTTGCTATTATAATTTTATAGTAATTATAGGCATTTTAGAATGTTGGTGCTATTATCAAAGTTTATTTTGTTTAGTTTTGGATTTTTGTGTCTAATATGAAGTGCTTCTAAGATTTTTAATCTATATATATATATATATATATATATATATATAAGAGATAAGATATATATATATATATATACATGCATAGATTTAGCCTTCTTCTGGCATAGAAAAGATTCAGTAGAAAATCGTGAAAATCGAAAATATAACAATGAATATATCAACAAACAAGATTTCATTCTTACTCAGTTGACCCACATTGATTGTTATCAGTCAATAAGTTGGTTTATTTTATTTCATTTTTTTCGAATTTCGTGTTCGTTGATACATAGTGTTGCTCTGTGTCAACTGAGTTCAAAATTCACGTATTCCCTCTTTCTCACATACACCCCTGCACACACCTTTATAACTAAAAACATCACATCTATTATCAATACTCATGTTCCTTATTTTTCCGACTGTTACCGTCTTGCAACACCCTCTGGTTAAAAATGAGACCGTCCTAACCGACTAAGATGAAATCAAAAAAATCTAAGTTTTGGTTATTGGATGTTTATCTGGACAATTCTTATTTCTCGAAAGTATATGCATCTCAGCGATAAAATGAACTATTCTATGATCATTATAAAGAGAGAAAAGGAAGAAAAAGGACATGCTACGCATCAATAAATCATCCAATACATATAAAATAATAATAATAAAAGGAAAAATTAACGGTCTACCATGGTTTCAATCGAATTGAAAGGATTTCATCAGGACCATACCGTACGTTTATTTAGGTCGATACAATTCATTAGTTAAATTAAATATATTTTTCGGCTAATAACGGTTGAACGCTACGTTATTTTTGAATGTATTTATATAATATATATATATATATATATATATATAATATATATATATATATATATATATATATATATATATATATATATATATATACACACATATATATATAGACATATATTTTAATAATGTATTATATCTATATATATATAGCAATATATTTAATATATATACATATATATATCATACACATTATTATACACAAATCTACAACATTATATATATATCTTAATAATGTATTATACATATATATATAGAGAGAGAGACCTACACATACATCTATACACACATAGACAATATATTTAATAATGTATTATACATATAATATATATATATATATTATATATATATATATATTGACATACACATACATATATATCTATATATATATATATATATAAGACAATATAGTCACTGAGAATATAGTGAGAGCGTTTAATAGAGAAGGGGGCGGTTAACTAAAGAAATCCGAACAAAATAACTTGATACACTTCAATAATCCCCTCATTATTATTCATGATATTGACCATTACGCATAAATTGAAGCATATATATATATATATATATATATATATATATATATATATATATATATATATATATATATATATATATATGTGTGTGTGTGTGTGTGTGTGTGTGTGTGTGTGTGTTTTAGAGTGTAATATATTAGTGATAATATACTTTCGTTGTTATCAACATGTTTCAACAAAAGGAAGCCATGCGCTGTTTCGTGGATTCAAGCAACACCATTTCAGAGATATGTGTACGAGTTGGAAATACATCGAAAATAAAGGAAACTGCATATTAGAATCGACTCTTTTTCGCAGCTGAATAGCAAGAGATTACGAAACTTTCTGATGCAAACGTGCCGGAGGATTCATCGCCGTGAAATCCGAAATGAGATATCAGTTCTACAGTTCTCATCTTTTCATTCTAGCGAATACATTCACAAGGACAAAAGGCCAGAAAATACGCATTAATCGACGTTTCCTGTTTTGGAAACACAGTAATTGGAATAGGAATAAATTATTAGTATCTATCTATCTATCTATCTATATATATATATATATATATATATATATAAGATTTTTGGATGTTTGTTTTTATAGAAGCAATGTTGAATAATTATTATTTATATTTTTGCTAGAAGGCAATTATAAATGCATGTATCGCACAAAATCGATAATTATAGAAAATAATCTTGACAAGTAAATCCGCAAAGGGATGGCTCGCTATGCAGAACACCGTACAGACTGTTTTCGACTTTATTAAGTCTCTTCAGCGATGTATACTAACGACTCCCCTCCGACAGGAATCGAAAACCGGGACTTCACAGGCATAGGCAGAGACCATATCCGTTCGGCCGCCGGTACATAGCGAACAATCCCTGCGAAATTAACCCTGTCAACGATACTATTACACGCCCCTGCCATAGTAGGCGAGTGGACGTTTATTTAGTAAACAAACCCGGCCGTAAGCTCTTCGGTGAAGTGAATAAGATTTTTGGATTTTTTTTGTTTGTTTTTATAGAAGCAATGTTGAATAAAGTCGAAACAGTTTGTACGGTGTTCTGCATAGCGAGCCATCCTTTGCGGGATTTACTTGTCAAGATTATTTTCTATAATTATCGAATTTTGTGCGATACATGCATTTATAATTGCCTTCTAGCAAAAATATAAATATATATATATGTAAAACTATGCTATCAACTGGTTAGTTGGAGGATGATACTATTTGGGATCATCCAAATACTCCGTATAACCACAATGCATGTCCATGCCGATACACATTATGTAGATGCAATAGTTACACTTTAAAATAAAAATACTTAACAAACCGCCATTTGGGAATTATAAATTTATTTCGGCTGCTAAATGAATTTCCATCTTTATGTTAACATATATGTTCCTATATATCACATGACAGTCAGTGCGCACGACTGACGAATAAGTTTCCATCAAAATACATTTATACAAATGTATGGCTATATATATATATAAATATTTATATATATATATAAGAGAGTTTCATAATTTGCTTGAAGCATTGTGTATGTATTGGTTAGGAGGTTGATTTAGAAGGCTATCACAATGTTATATAAAAATAAACGCATTCACGCTCACACGGGAATACAGTTATTTTAAAAAATAACGTCATTTTCAAAAAAAAAAAATCATTTGGGAAGAAATGCCATAGCTGTACTGCTTCAGTTCAATTCTTTTGATAAAGAGGTATTACCTCGAAAATTCAAGAAATAATAAAAAAACAGGTCAACACACAACACCATTGTTACCGTATTATTATTTTTTATTTATTCCAAACTGCATTGTGATAGCCTTCTAAATCAACCTCCTAACCAATATATATATATATATATATATATATATATATATATATATATATATATATATGTGCATACATATGGTGTTCGGAATAAATTTGACATATCTATATTTGGTTATTTTTCTCCATAGGTTGGATGTATTGATGCACACTACGTATCATTTAAAAGCAGGGGCACTTCTTCCTTCATATACGTCATGACTGGTTGACTGGAACCCACCTGAATCAGGGAAGAGAATTACTGCGCCGGCCATTAAAATAAGGAGATTATGGTTGCTGCCCAATGCTCCTGAACACTATAAAAACAATCAGGTATGAATGAGAGAATTGCAATGGAGACTACGATATTGTGGCTAGAAAAAGCAACATAACAGACGATCTGATTGTGTTCGTACAGTAGAATTCCTCGTAAATCTACAGAAAAAAAGTGTTGTAGGACCCTCAGATGCCTACGTGGAGTTGATAAACACTATAGTCAAGCCCTGGATAACAAGGATAGCCAATGTTAGGTCATATGTATGGCAGTAGGATTCGACCTGCTACACCTCTGGGAAAATTAAAAAATGGTTATCGGCGAATTTTTACGACTACAGCAGTCCTAATGTTTGGCCTCCGAACTCCGCAGATCTTAACCCCATGGATTATTATGTTTGTGGCGCTGTTGAGAAAAACACCAATCTCCGTGGTAGTACTAAAAAGCCCAGTTAATCGACAGAATTAAGGTAGTTTTTGAGACCCTTTCCAGGTAAACTGTAACAGCAGCTTGCCCCAGGAGCAGGATTGAGGCTGTGATTGACGCTAATGTTGGTTATTTTGAGTGAAACCTGTTGACAGTAATATAATATCCGTGCCTCTTGAATTCCTTTACAATCCATTACATTTTGTATTTACAAAAAACTTTTTCTTTTTCCATATGAAACTCAAATTTCTCCAGAACACACACACGCAATATATATATATATATATATTATATATGAGCGTGTATTTGTATATTGTATACGTGCTTTTTCCACAGATGCTCCCGTACGAACACGAATATCACCCTCCACCCACACTTACCTGAAAACATGTGTAACTATTTGCGGAAATGAATGCTTATAAACGCGAGAAAACATAAAAAAACACGTCTTTCTCTCTCTCTTTAACGTGCCAGGAAAGGAAGATATTAAATCGGTTGCACTTTCGTTCCAAACTTCCTTTTAACCGTTTTGTTGTTCGATCGGTCCAGTAAGAGACGTTAAAATGGAAGCTATTGGCGCTTTCGCTTTTGATAATCGATATCCTCTTCTCAGACTGGAGCCGTTTGAATTATAAAGGTGGACAGGAAACAATAAACACACATACGTCTGTGTGCATGTACATACACTCGCCCTACGTGTTACAATTGATGTCTTTTTAAAATGGCTAACATTAATCACAAGATTCCCTTTGATTATGAATATTTGTTTTGTCACATTCAAAAGAGACATTTATTGCAATTATGTTTTAACTTATATATTCTTTCTTTTTATTCAGATGTTTGTACTTGTTATCCATCAAGCTTATTTGTAGAATACACATCATACTCACCTTCCCTCGAAGGCTGTGACTAGCTTCCAGTCACCCACTTCAAAAAAAAACGGAGAGTAACTGAATGCACACTGTAGCAACTGAGAGGACATGTCAAGTGTTCAGTATATATGGATACATATATACACACTAAAACCACCAGCCAATCAAAATGCTGGAAATAAACTTGCCCATTCCACAAAGTAGAATAGTTCAAGCTGCTATTTAAGCTACTAACCAAGTCTGGATTCACAGAAGCTGCCCATCTTGCTACATTTGAATACTGATCAGTTTACGCAAACCTCGACACTTATTATGGTACAAGGTGGCTCTATTTGAGTACCGTATTTGTTCTAATTAATTTTCCTTGCCGATGGAACGCTACCGTCTTCTCTTGATTAAATATAATAAATGAAGCGGAGTAGCCTATTGCCGGTATCAGCCGGACAACGAGGGAGCATATCCCATTTTCGCTAGAGTTAGACAGGGAAATTGTTTTTTCTTAGTAGGACTCCACACCTACCGTCAGATCCTCACTTTACTCCCCAGATAAGATAACCAAGTATGTGCTACTCATGTGCTTGGTAGTCGGGGATCGGTACCGAACTAGGAACCTTAAAGTTTTAGGTCGGTGCTCTTACCCAAGGAATTAAACCGGTCCCCTCATTTCACACTAATTTTACCACTAGTGAATTTCCAAATTTGACGGCAAATATCCTGTGTCCAAGACTCTACTAGATTTTTTTTTGGAACGGTAAAATCAACTAGATAACATTTTTCTTGTTGAATAACACTTGGTTATAATTATTTCACTCCTTTTGATGTTTTCACACTGGTATCATGGTTTTACAATGGAGTCTAAATAACGGCAAGTCTCTTAGGTCTCCAGAATATTTCTGAGTATTCTAGTCAATCCTAACAATGCTGTTCTCTGGATGGTCTTGATTCATCTGGTGATTATTTTCATTAATATTAATAAGACCAATAGTTTTATCAGAATAAACCTATCATTCCATAAACAAAAACGAAAGAAGCGTGCTATTATCGAAATTAATATATTGTACATATTTGATATATTCATTATTATTTATTATCGTGCTTTCATTTCTTGTAGTTAAAGACCTTTAATATAACATATCTTATTATAATGGAGATTGTGTGTTTGTCTGTCTGTAACCGAAACTATATCACTACTCAAGTCACAATTCCCTTTAGTTTTTTACGTCATATTCTCCATGAATTTATCTTTATTCAAACCTTAATTATTAATAAAATTGTTTTACATTCTTAATACTGTTGTCCTTATCTACATACTATTAACATGCAATTGTATTTATATATACAAGAAAATAGCAGTTTACAGTGTGAATGGGAAGGCTAATTTGCATATTGATATTAAAAAATTCTTATTTAGTTTTATTAGCGTTTCTAATTCAATATCATATTTTATTACATTAAAACTTAGATACTTGCACCCAGAGGGTGCATATATTTGCTAGTATATTTAATGTATATGGCGAGAAAAAGATGTGAAGGTTGTGAAAACCAGGTCGTAAGTTGACTGTATGGAATTATTGGATTGCAACCCAATCTATTATTTGTTGTTCTTTTGTTTTTCTTTCATCATAAAAACACCGTTTTCAAGTGAGTGTTTACGGTGGTTCTCTTTCGACTTAACCGTTTTGTATATTCAAAAGATATTATGCTTATCGGTTTCAGTGTCAATATATATATATATATATATATATATATATATATAGAGTACAGGCTATTTCATAAATGTTTGTTATATACTGGAAATCCCATTTCTGTTTACTGTTGAGTATATATTTAAGATAGGGGCTGGGTTAGCTCAGTCGGTAGAGCGTTGGCTAGAAACCACAAGGTTCCTAGTTCGATACCGGCCCTCGCCAACTCAGCGTTTGAGTAGACCAGGGATCTGTGCGGTAAAGTAAGGAGCTGACGGTAGGTGTGACGCTCCACCTTACACGCCAAAACAATCTCCTTGGTCTAGCGCTATTGAAAAGGGGATAGACTCCCTCGCTGATTGGCAGATACCGACTTTAGGCCGCCCCGACGACTTACTCTTTATAGGGCCGGGTTAGCTCAGTCGGTAGAGCGTTCGGCTAGAAACCACAAGGTTCCTAGTTCGATACCGGCCCTCGCCAACTCAGCGTTATGAGTAGCACAGGGAAATGTGCGGTAGAGTAAGGAACTGATGTAGGTGTGGCGCTCCACCTCAGACGCCAAAACAATCTCCTTGGTCTAGCGCTAGTGAAAAGGGGATAGACTCCCTCGCTGATTGGCTGATACCGACATTAGGCCGCCCCGACGACTTTACTTATATATCTAATTCTTCTAAATAGATTCGTTATTTATACAAAGTTGTGTAAGATTTATTTCTAAGTTTCCCTTAATGCTTTCGCGAGTAATACTATGTATTTAACGTTTATATTCTATTTCTTGGTTTTGATTTGACTGTATTGTTTATTTTGTATGCTACTCATTTTGCGATGAGGATTAAGGTATTAGGATAATGAGTTTTAAATGTACATTTCTTCCTCTGGAAAGTATTTGGGGCTATTAAACCTAAGGGTTTTTAGATAAAACCCATTTCTATAACGGATTTGTTTATGTGAGGATTTCGTTACAAAAATCATTCGGTGGGAAGTAGGCTGATAGAAAAACATCTCATTATAAACAAGGTGTGTCAGAAAAGTATCGAAATTGAAACTGCATTTACCAAGATAGAAATGAACAATGAATAGAACGTTATTTTCTTTTCAGAATACAAGGTGTGTAAAAAATTTCTGGACACTTTTTTTTTACACACACACATATATATATATATATATATATATATATATATATGTAAAAGAAAAGATGCAACATACTTGGAGAAGGTAATTAAACACTATGATCGATTTTTTTTTTTCGGTGTTTAAATATAGTCGATCATTTCACATGTTTCATAATATCTCTGGGAAATCTTTGCTACGTTAATAATATTTATCTTGAAGATTTAACGGCGTATATTATATATATATATATATATATATATATATATATATATATATATATAAAAGTCCAAGAAGAAATCTTCCTTACGACACAAGAGTTTTATTTAAAAAAACCTGTCGCGTTTGGGAGCTCAATGTGTGCTCTTAATGTTAGAGTCACAGAGCAAATTTATAAGTAGAAAAATAACAAAAGACTTAGAGATTTAGCTTTATAGTCTATTTCAGGGAGCTTAGACAAATTGTCTAACTCACCCGATTCATCAGATGCGATATATATATATATATATATATATATATATATATATATCATACCCATCCGTGATTTTTCTGTTGCACATGCTGATATTGTTTTCTGTGGAGAGATATTACTAACTAGTTATGTGAAATATTTATTCCCAGCATATGCACACACACACGCACATATATATATATATATATATATATATATATATATATATATGTTACCGAACCTTCCATTTGGCAGCTGGATTTTATTCAACAGTTTTTTTCTTCTCCTAGACAAGCTGCATAACGAAGGACACATAATCAAGAATATCGTATGTGTCCATAGTTTCAAGGAAAACATTGATTCATGCCTTTCCCAAGGTCTGAAATTCAAATTATCTTATTCCCAATAGTTGAACGTGGATCACTGATTCCATTCCATACAATGATGATATTTAAGCTAAACACACAAACACACACATATGTTTTCTTAATGTTGAAGTTGGGAGTTATTATGAAGCATTAAACATAAAGGAAGTAACTCGATGTTATGGAATACTGGATTCACTTATTTTTTTATTATGTGTTATCATAAATTTTCGGGATCGTTAGATTCCCTTTTTCAAATGAATGTCGTTCCTGTTCAACGGATCCTTTGTCTTTGTTGTTATTGACAGCGGCAGCGTCTGTTTATATATATATATATATAATTATCCTATCCGTACGAGCAAGATGCGACTAAAGGTCAATTGGGAATTAACTGATTTGACTTCAGAATTGTCCTTCTCCTAGACTGGTTAATTGGCCATGGTTAAAGAACCCAGCCTGTCCTACTATTTACCCAGAGCTGGAAGGAAACTAGTTGGATACATACCTTTCCCAAGGGTATTAATGCTATGTGAAATTCAAAAAGCATTGTCCAGGAATTGAACTCGGGACGAGTCGATTTCCTACGACTTAATATTACACCACTCGCTTTACACAGGACACACATACTCAACTACATGAGGGAGAAAGTGGGGACAAAATCAATAAGGAAATATTGTTCTGTGTTGTATAGGCCTTTGATTCCTTAATTTATCACTTTGAATTTTAAAGAAAATCTTCACAAAAATTTGATTAAACGACTTTATAAAACCGTCCAAGAGGTATTTTCTATCTATAGTTTAAAATTGATGGTTTGTTTTATTGATTTCCATACATTTTCCTTCTGCAACAATGCACCAGCCGCGTTGTCGTGAGACTTCACTTGTCACTGACGTCAACATTCACTCTTATTCAGAATACGGCCAGGATCAAATCTCAGTCCTACCAATTCTTGCGTAAAACTGACGAGGAGGGGTAGGGCAGGGATTCTCGCTCCCAAAAGGTTGAGGCAGGTCAGTCTGGCGCATGCGCTTGAGGCTTTTTGCACGGATCGTGAACATCAACTAACACACGTCTTGTCAACGGGCGATAAATCTCTTCGAATACGCGCCTTAATTGTAGAAAATTGGAAATTGATTCTTTCGGGTGCCATAAATTTTGTCATTCTGCTAGCGTAACATGAGGGCAGGAGTACTAGTTATTCAACAATGCGTACTACATCAGTTTATCGAACCTGAAATTATTCTCCCCGAATGGACATAAGTAAAGAGTGGCGATGATAATTTCTCATTTAAGTAAGCAAGTAGAAGGATTTTTTTTGTTTGTTTTTGAATGATTCCACAAGCTTGAGAAATAATGTGAAGCCCAGTAAGTATATATATATATATATATATATATATATATATATATATTATATATATATAGGTAGAGGTTCTTCATTGAACAAATGGACTTCCTACTACTAACACACTCGTCTATCCGGATTTTAATAGCATGTCAAACCCGCAAAACACTCCAATTTTTTATAGTTCTTCTATAATGCTCCCTTTCAAAAAATTATAAACAATTGCTTCAAATAAGAAATTTTCTCCTGACGATGACCTAAGGTCGAAACGAATTGAGAATAAACAACAAATGAGAAATATTCCTGCTTGTCTATTTACTTTTTGTTATATATATATATATATATATTATATATATATATATATATATATATATGTGTGTGTGTGTGTGTGTGATTTAAGGTAGTGTGGACATGAAGTCAACACCTGGTTTCTCGCCTATGCGATCTTCAAAGCAGGTTGGTCTGAAAATTACGCTACTTTAAGTCAAATATAAACATTATATCCATAATATTGACCACTGTCTGCTTGGAAACACATCACCCATATAATCTCATATATATATATATATATATATATATAAGATATGGAATTAAATCTGACAGCATGTAAAATTTAAAAAGAAAAAGGTTTTTTTTATCAAACCTTCATGAGGTTGATCAATTTTTCAAATTAGTATTTACCGTCGATTTCACCAGCTTTAATAAATTTATCTCTTTGCGAATATTTTTTTTTTCTCTCTCTCTCATATATATATATATATATATATATATATATATATATATATATATATATATATATATATATAATCAATGGTAATATTATGGATTTACACTCATAACTTGAAGTTTCGTGGTAATGCAATCATCAGATTAATCCAATGGTTGAGATCTTAAAAACCAATCGTGAAATGTTTGATATTTTAAAAACCAGTCATGAAATGGTTGATATTTTAAAAACCAGTCATGAAATGGTTGATATTTTAAAAACCATATATATATATATATATGTGTGTGTGTGTGTGTGTGTGTGTGTGTGCGTGTAAATAGTAGAGTAGTTAAATTGTAATAGTCGGTAATCTATATATGCAAGAATTTTCTTAAAGGTCCGTAAACTCCTCAGTTACTCTCCATTCCCTTTGATGGTTTGGACGATAGTATCCCAGTAAGCAGTATTAACAGCAGACCTTATATTGTAAGGCCATGTTATATATCAGATATATATTAATGTTGACGATGGTATCTCCATTTACTCTAACCCACACGAAACTAATGGCATTTTGAACGGCGTCGATTCGACTCGTACTGATCAATTTTCTATTAGCTCATACAAAACAAGTGAAGATAACATCCCGACGGAAAGACCCCAATGTTCTCCTTGTTAGGTTGACGTTATCTGAGCATGCAACAATAGTTACAAAAAAAGTTAGCATTTTTTTTTTTCAAACAAAATAAAAGTAAAAGAACAACTTCGATATGAATTCGTTTTTACCTTTGAATGAAAAGATGCCATCACTTTTACTACGCTCCTTCATAAGTAATTTCCAGCGAGACAGCGAATAATACACTATTAAGATTTATTCATTTGGAAATATCTCGGTGAATATTCTCATTCGTTGTTCGTGAAATTATGAATATTTCATAAAAGCCAATTAAACTATTTCTTCGCCCCAAGTCTAATCGCCTACATCTAAATGTATTACTTCCTTTAAAATAGACAAGAATATCAATATATCAGCACGCTGTTTCTGGTTTAGTAAAGAGATGTTCTTTAGGCTATCTTGTTAATACGCTGTGTTTAGTTCATATTCGATCAAAGTAAAGAGGGAGGGAGTGAGAAATGTAGAGGGGAGGGAGAGGGGAGAATGGGAGAGGGAAAGTATGTATATAGATATCTATGTTTTATCTATTGCTGCACAAGTACAAGTTAGATCAATAAATGTGTATCCTGACAAAGTTATTATCTCTACTCTGGTCTGAATTATCTCTGTGAATTTACGTTTTTATATATATATATATATATATATATATATATATATATATATATATAGTGAAACGAATGGTGTCAAAGAAGCTAAGAAATGTCCAGGCTTTCTTCCATAATAATTGTAATCGTGATTTCACGAATTATAAGGAATCAGAGAAGAAAGTAATTTCATCTCTTAAGAATGCACGTTCTACATTACCAGTGTTACGGCATTTTATTTTAGCAATGCATCTGGAAATATATCCGGGGACGACTTTATTGTCCAGGCAGGAGTGAAGGAATTGGATCTTACTTTGTATGGTGATTATTTTGCCCCTTAAATGGAGAATTATGTTGAGGAAAAAAGTATATGAAATTGGGGTTGTATTCGTCGCCGGTATTTATACTTGAAAAAGTACCGGTCGTATTCCATTTATTTTATATTTTATAATAAAATATAACCCCCCGCCCTTATATACATATGATTACTCCACTCTTATATAATACTAAGTTCGCTTGTACCAAAAATCTATTCGTACATTTGAGGGGTCGGTACATCCCCAATTTCATATGTTTCTCTAAATATTTGTCCAATAGTGGCGTCTTTTTGCGTGGTAAGTTATTTTCTAATATATGTATATATATATGACGAAAAGACAGAGAGGGTAGTTGTATGGATACATTTCCCAAGGATATTAGCGCTATTTGATAAGCAAACAAACTCATTCAGGATTTTAACACATGTCGATGAGTCAATTCCCTACAACTCTAACCATACTCGAGAGCATGGACTTCAAGAAGAAATATACTGTGGTATTCAACCAAACCCATATATATATATATATATATATATATATATATTATATATAAAATTTTTACTTGAAGGCACTTACAACGTATGTATCGCATAAAATTCGAATTTTATGCGATACACTGTGCCTGCTGAAGTACCGGTTTCGATTTCTGTCGGAGGGAAATCGTTAGTATATACCACTGATGAGACTTAATAAAGTCGAAACAGTCTGTACGGTATTCTACACACCGAGCGATCCTTTGCTGGGATTACACTTGTCAAGTTCATTTTCTATAAGAAAAAGTATCGAATTGTATGCGATACATGCGTTGTAAGTGCCTCCAAGTAAAAATTTAATATATACTTTATTCAGCAACGTTTCCAAAATAAACAAACATCCACAAATCTTATATATATATATATATATATATATATATATATATATATATATATATATTTAAAGTTGCCTGCAACGGTGGTTAGTCACTAACAATTTATATTATATATATATATATATATATATATATATATATATATATATATATATATATATATATATGGGCGGCGCTATATCTATGAATAGACAGTGTTCAATATTATTGATAGAACATTTATATTTTGGTCTGAAGATCGCATAAAAATGTAACTGACACGAACCAGGTGTCGTCTTCATGTTTGCGCTACCTTAACTTGAATGCATATGTGTAGTGTGTATGTATGTGTCTGGGTGAGTACAATATTGATGAATTGATACACACACATAATTCTCAAATTCACAGTATACAAAGTGGACACTTTCTTTTACTTTTAGTAACCAAGAATTGAAAATCTGATAAAATATATTGTTTCATTTTGTTAAGTACAAAAGCGATGGTGATACCGAATATAAACCGTGATACTTTCATTCAATGTGAATAGATCTTTTACTTGAAAGAGGAAAATCATAGCGTTGCTTCAAAAGCTGACTCACCAATGAAACATAAACTTATCTTTTTTTTTTTTTGTTTGTTTTGTTTCTTTTTTATTCTTTTATTTTTATTTTACAGCACGTTGTAAATATAACTGAATGAGAATGTACTCTATTCACAAAGCGAAAAATACCAATAATCGGCACATCGATTTTGCATCCATCTTTTATGATCGACGTCTTTTTTCTTATTCTGTTTTGCTGTCTGATCGAATATATTTATATGACAGCATTTTGTGATAACGAATGATGTGTGATGTACGCCAAACCAGAAATAGGCGTTTTTATACCATTTAGACAAAGTTTGATGGTCATTGTACATTGCGCCAACAATGATACAACCAATAAAGCTTGTTGATAAATACATCGTACTTGGTCGGCAATAGCAAAGTTTCTGCTATATAAGTAGATGGGCATCTTTAATCCCTTTCAACCCATGAATCACATACGAGGCAATAAGGTAGGTTAATAGTTATAACACAGTTTTAGTAGTATTTGGCTATTTGCCCGACTCCATAAACTTAGTAGACGGCCATATTTCTATAAAATTCTGAGCCGATGCGTTTGGATTGGAAATCAAAAACTAGAAGATGAATGGGTGAAAAAAAATAGAACTCCGCTAACTACATATATGTCAAATCTTAGTTATTTATTAATATATATATATATACATATATATAATATATATATATATATATATATATATATAAAAGAAGAAGAGGAAATATATACTGGTGTCTATATATAAACTAATACATACATATTCCTAGATATGAGAAGAAATATATACTAGTGTGTATATATAAACTGATACATATATATTCCTAGATATAAGAGAATATATACTAGTGTGTATATATAAACTGATACATATATATTCCTAGATATAAGAAGAAATAATACTAGTGTGTATATATAAACTGATACATATATATTCCTAGATATATATATACTAGATAGATATAAGAAGAAATATATACTAGTGTGTATATATAAACTGATACATATCTATTCCTAGATATAGAAGAAATATATACTTATATATATATAAACAAATACATATTTATTCCTAGATATAAGAATATATACATACTATATATATATATATATATATATATATATATAAAACAAATACATATTTATTCCTAGATATAAGAATATATACTAATATATACATATAAACAAATACATATCTATTCGTAGATATAAGAATATATACTAATATATACATATACATACTATTCGTAGATATATATATTAGAATATATACTAATACATATAAACAAATACATATCTATTCGTAGATATAAGAATATATACTAATATATACATATACAATATAATATATAGATATAAGAATATATACTAATATATACATATAAACAAATACATATCTATTCCTAGATATAAGAATATACTAATATATACATATAAATACATATCTATTCGTAGATATAAGAATATATACTAATATATACATATACAATATATACATATTTACATATCTATTCTAGATATAGAATATATACTAATATATACATATTAAACAAATACATATCTATTCGTAGATATAAGAATATATACTAATATATACATATAAACAAATACATATCTATTCGTAGATATAAGAATATATACTAATATATACATATATACATATCTATCGTAGATATAAGAAATATATACTAATATATACATATAAACAAATACATATCTATTCGTAGATATAAGAATATACTATATAAACAAATACATATCTATGTAGATATAAGAATATATACTAATATATACATATAAACAAATACATATCTACCTAGTAGATATAAGAATATATACTAATATATGGTAATATAAGAATATATACCTAATATATACATAGTAGATATAAGAATATATACCGTATATAAATTGATATAGATCTATTCCTCTATAGAAAAATAAATATATACTCGTGTAAACGTATATAAACTAATATATATCTATTGCTATATTTAAGAAATAGATGCTATTACATATACATATATACATTATATATATATATATATATATATATATATATAATAGCTCAATCATTAAAAAGCACAACATACTGGACTTTCTAGGATTGTTGTAAAAACCGGTTCTGTAGACAAAACATATAGGAGAATGAAGATATAATATTAATTCAAATCCAAGATGGTGCCTTGCAGAGAGAAGTTGTCAGTATGGACAACGGCCGGTCTTCCTGTACAGCTTTAACCAAACCAGTGACTAGAACCATGGGGTCATGTGCCAGACAAATGCTATGAAAATCTGCATTGAAGCCTTTAACCGCAGGCTTAACTGGTTGACATACCATTGAAATCAATCAAATTTGGTATACATGTTTTGTGCATTGAAGTAAGTTAATATTATAGCTGTTTGGGATTAAATAATAGCTAATCAAATACATGTCGTTTGTATAACCTTCCACTAAAAATTCTAAAATCCTGGTATATTCTGATTAGAATAAAATCCAATCGTGTGGAACATTGGCTGGTCAATGTTATGGATATTAGTCACACATACACACACGGCAGTCCGGTTTCAAATCACGCACAGGGCGGTCTTCCGATCTATAGCTCTGCTGATGAGGCGTAATAGGCCGAAATGTACATACAGAGATTGATTTTTCTCGATTTGTTTAGCCATACATTTAAATAGGTTTTCCCGCCTAATTCATTATTAATTAGTTAATTTTCAAAATTAGGTACGACTCCAATTAAGTTGTTCTCCCAAAAATTGTCGGCAAAAAGCCATTCCAAACAAACCATGTTTATATATATATATATATATATATATATATATATATATATATATATATATGTGTGTGTGTGTGTGTGTGTGTGTGTGTGTTGTAAAAAAGTAGACAATCAAGGGCTTCAAATCGGTCTACTATGTGACCAGTGTGGAAGGCTATGTATGAGCAAAGCTGGCCTGATCAGTCACCAATCTGTGCATCTGACTAATAAAATACCCTGTGCTCCCTGGAAATACCTGTAAATGTGGGAAGGTGTGCAAGACTTTGGCAGGACTAAAGAGTCACTTTTGTGCAGCTCATTGTTGATTTTTTGAAGTTCACCATTATATTGTTTGAACTGTTGAGCTTTTTTTTTATTGTTACTATATCAAGCAATGGCAATACTTGAATACGAGTGTGCTGCCATCATCTATGAGTGTGTGTGTGTATAAAGTCAACGGAAAATATAAAATCGCGATAATTAATCATAGATAGATATAGCACTATTTCGTTTAATTAATAACAATGGCGTCTCAGATTTATCCTTGAAAACAGCAAATATTTGTTGATAACGTTCGTAAAGAAAAGAAGATGAAAAAAGATGCACAATCGTGAATCAAAAATCGTAATCTTTTATAGAAACAATAGAACAATAAAATAAATAAATAAACCCTGTATGTGATAAATAAATATTTTCCTCGTGAGTAAACGATGATTGATTCTTCCGCACACAAGTAGGTACACAGATAACATACTAACACAGGAAATCCCACTCATCTTCGTATAAAAATATAATATTATTTATAGCTATGTTTGTATAGGTCATTATATATATATATATATATATATATATATATATATATATATATATATATACCGGTTTACCGCAGTCGGTACAGTGTCCGGTTGGGAACGTCAACGTTCCTGGTTCAATACCAGCCATCGCCAACTCTGAGTATGAGTAGCACAGTGATATGACGTTAAAGTGAGAAGCTGATGATAGGCGTGCTGCTCCACTTCAGATGTTTAAAAATATCCTTGGTCTAGTGCAAAGGGGATAGCCTGCCTGCCTGATACTTATTTTACCCAACCTGTCGAGATTTTATATATATATATATATATGAAATAAATATAAATAAAAAAAAACAAACACATGAAGTTATAATTCGATGACAGAAATCTGTTTCGACCCTTTATTGAAGTGGTATATCTACATCTTTCCGGTAACTAACGTGGTCTGCAGTGGCTGGAACCTTGAACTTTTTGATACTTTCTTATACATTTTTATACATATTTACATAAAACTTTTGAGTTTTCTTTGCGGATTATAATGCTTCTGATTTAATAATATAAAATAGAATGTATTCTATTTTATTTTCAAAACAAAATATGCATTTTCAAAATTAAAAAATAATTTTTTAAATTCCAGCTCCGAATTTGAACGTTTCGTTTGTACCACTTTTGATTTTGTAACGGTTTAATCACACCGTCTCTCTATCACACATATCTCGCTCGTGATGAAGACCACTTCAATAACGAACAGATTTCTGTCAGCGAATTATAACATCCTGTGTTTGTTTTTTCTTAAAATATTATTTCATACTGTCGGATTCCCTTCCATTCACTTTTTCATATATATTAAGACTCGAGTTTAGTAGTATAAGGTATGCTTCATTCTACTCTCACTTCGGTTATGTGTAAATAGTAGGACTAACAATTCACTTTAGTATTGCAAAAGCAAATATCTTGGAGAAAGAAAAACCTCCGAATTCAAAAACTGAGAATATGTTGCACATTATTGCGCCGTTATTCTGTTACCAGGTCATCCTACACAGACCTTTTAAAAAAACATGTAGAAGAACATGTAGTTCTGCTAGAGAAACCCATTAATATTGAGAGCTAAATTACATATATCTGCATAGCAAATTATTCAGAGACATGACTGTTTGTATTAAAGTTGATGAATGAAGGTAATTAACATGTTTTTGTTTCAGAATTAATTCCCTTCATAAGGCCTCGGTTGTACCTTTAAAAGAGTTAAAAAATGTTTCAATAGAAAATGTTATGCATTCAGTGATTTTAATTTAAAAATTACATCAGTTAATTTTATATTCGTCACATAATACGGAAAAATAATTATCATAGTGATGAATAGTATTAAAGCCTTGCAGATTCTAGCACCTTATATAATTACAAAGCTGATCCTAAAAGTAAGGTCTCCAAGAAACTGAGGTCTCAGGAAAAGTGTTCGTTTAGGATACTCATAAAAAAATAATTAAAGAAATGATTTAATTTAGAAACGTAATTAGAAGACTTACAATATCGCATAACGATACTTTACTTTCTCGCCGTATGTTTCGACTCTCTAAACTCATGGTGAATGAATATGGGGGGGGAAGTGTACACAATTTTTAACAAGTTCCATGAAGATTTAATAATCAAAGAATCATAAATTTGATTAAAAAAAAAACATTATTAGATTTATAGTATTCACTAATTTCTGATAATACAACAAGAATTATTTATATATTAATCATTAATGATATATGCTGTTTTTTTTTTTTTTTTTTTTTTTTTTTAAATTTTATTTGTAAAAATCTTCAATGTTGAATAGAAAAATTGAAGTCAATTTGTAAAGTTGGAAATTTATGGAAATGAAACACGAAATAAAAAGACAACAGATTTCGATTCATAAAAATTTGAAAAAAAAATGTTCATAGTAGTTTTGAAAGCAAAAAGGTAAACTACCTAACCTTAGAGGTGGTGCCGGTCCGTGTGAGCACCTCGCTGCACGTTCAGTTTTAGCGTGACAGTTCTTTCTGATGAAGATTCTGATTGACGCTAGAACCAAGTGTGAAGGTCGCGCAGTTATTCGATTTTTTTTAACGCAAAAGGCATTAAACTGATTTAAATTTATCGCCAATTAACGGAAGTTTATGCGAGCCGTGTATGGATGTCAAAATGTCCTCCATAGCTGTAGGGCGTTTGCAACAACGACGATGTTCAACGCTTTCACAACGACATAGCAGCGAGCTGGTATGATATGGGGAGACAGAAACTGCAACAACGCCTACAAAATGTCAGCGACCGAAATGGTGATTATTTAGAAAAATATATACATGTTCAAACTTTAAAGTGATGTAAAATCATTGAAAATGTTTTGTTACACACTGGACCCGTCAAAGAACACACACATTTGTATTTAGTAAAATGTAAGATGAGATATTTATTCCCTCGGTTGTGTATAGCTGAGAGTAGTTGGCAGGGTTACGCAAACGTGGAGCATTCGGGAGTTCGTTTCAAGTGATCTCGAACCTGATCGTTGTCTGTCTAATCGATCTCTACGGACTTCTTTTATTGTAGTCTGACCCCCGGTGTCACGCCTCTTTGTTCGTGACACCTACTCAGTTTTTCTGTAGACACGCCTCTTCGCCCACGCAGGCTGTTTTCATTGACTATGGGCTACGCCTACAGATTTCTGCACCTAAATCATGTCAAATGTTCACCTGCATTTCCAGGTGCAAAAGGTCAGGTCAGGGCCATATTCTGTTTTCGTTTCCAGGCTGCACCTGACCCCCATGCACTTCCTATTCAGCCTGGTCCTTAGGTGCACTGATCAGACAATATATTACAGTTTCTGTAATTTCTAAATATTTTGGAGACCTCAATTTTGGGATTTTAATCTAAGGTTTAGAGGACCACATTCGGCAGTGTTGCTTTCTTTCTTTCTTTCTTCTGTTTTTTGTTTCTTTTTTACATTCTCTTTCTATTCTATTTTTCAACCTTTCTTTCTTCTTTTATTTTTACACTATTTTCTATTCTATACTTTTCTTTCTTTCCTTCCTTTCTTTCTTCTATCTTTCTTTCTTCGGTTCTTTCTTTCTTTTTAAAATTATTTTTATATTCTATTTTTCAACTTTTCTTTCTTTCGTTTTTATTTTGAGATATTAATTCATGTGCATTTTTCATTGTTTTCATGGTCAAATCCTAATGGGCTGAATAACACTTGTTACCTTCACATAGTTGTTTATAATATGTCTTAGTCAAATTGCAACATTCACATTTTATATTTAAAAAATTCCTAACATTGATTTCAACAAATGTCTGCTCACTAACTCAAATTATTTATCAAAATAGAATTTCTTAATACGTATAAGTTATTGAAGTCAGTAAGTCTACTGTTGGTTTGAATAACAGCAGCTAAGTACAACTTAAGCAATGTCCAAGACAGTTGGTATATATAGAAATCAAGAATGACCCATTCATGAATTTGGGTGACTTGGGTCATTCCATTCCTTGAGTTCTGATTGGCTGCTGCTTGATTTGAATGACATTGTGGAGTCTTATATATATCCTGTCATTCTGCAGTAGACTTTGTGACTATTCGGGTTTGTATTTAAGTTACAACCGTTTGTCGCCTTGTCTTACCAGTTCGACGGTAATTGGAACTTTAATTATTCTTCATCCCCCCCCCCCACCACCACCACCATTGCGCAGGCGAAGTGGCTTTTGAGGGGGAATTAGTTCCTTTCGACCCGGCCGATTACAGGGGAGTAATCTTGATAATGCACGGGGTATGTTTGATGGCATTGGCTTAGGGGTTGGAGTGACACTGGGTGAGGCTTGGTCCCTAGTTGATGTTACCATTCTTTTGGTTTGTGGTATATCCTTAAATATTGGTTCACGGGGCTCAGGCAAAGCGCTAGGAATAGGGACAGGGGCCTTACAATCAATTTTCAAACTATGTAAAAAGAAATAATCAAAAAAGACAAAAGGAAGAAAACAAAAGAAAACATCTGAGGTTGTCCCTACTTGAATAGGCTCAGTCCTAATTATTGATCATCCTCCACACATTAATACAATAACCAAAAATACGTTTTTAGTTTTGTGTGACAATGTTTATATTGTGAAATGTGTGAAAATAAACCAATGTCTTTTTCTCCTATTATTATTGCCCTCTCCTGTATATATTGCCTTTGATATAGCTCATTCTTATGGATTTACTGTACAGTCCAATTATTACAAATTTAGTCTCTCTCATGTAACGTTCTTTTTCCTAACAGCGTTCATGTGGTTTCATTAGTAATCGCTTATATGTGTCTCATGAAATGCCTGGACAGCTGTTTCCTTCCCATCTTCAGATTTCTGCGTTTGATTTTTTCGGAGTGTTCTGTCCACTATTTGTCTTGTCAGTTGTGTTGTATATTTTGACAGTTATACTTAATTATTTATTACTCTTCGTATTTTCGATTATTTTACAGGAAACTCGTCAACGTCTTTACTAGAGACATAACTTCTTCTTTTTTGTCTTTCTTTATTTTACACATGCTGACATAATCTCATTGCAGGAAATGTACGCATTGGTAAACGAAGCGTGAACAAAAATACATAAAAAAAGTAAATCTTTAATTTTACTTTTCAGTTTTAGAATTTGAAATGAAGATATGCGCACAACTGATGAATAATGTCACGTGGTCGAAAATTCGATCGAGAAGTGTTTAACCATTGACATGAGAGGCGTGAACAAAAATACATTAAAAGTGATTTTTAAAAAATTTAAAATGAACTGAGAATCATATGAATCAGCATCGTCAAAGTATTGGCACATCAAAGGACCATTTATTGAAACTTTTATAACAAATTTAGAATTGTAAATTGTCACTTATGTTTGTTTTATCTTTAAACTTGTATATACGAAATATTTATCTCAATTTCTTAATTATAACAACGAAATAAATTAAGTTAAGAAAGCTCAACTTCAAGGACAAAAACCTGACAGAGATACGCCATTTAGACAAAAATAAATGTTCATTTATTAAATTAACCCGTTATATTGTAAAATAGATATTCTCACATGCGATCTAAAAGATCATTCCTCATCGTAATATTGAAAAAATTAAGTGAGATTAAATTATTTTTCCGAGTTTTGTTTTAATTCATAGGATACGGGATAAAAACATAAGGGTTATATATATATATATATATATATATATATATATATATATATATATATATATATATATATATAGTTTCTTAGCAGTACAACATTTTACGAGGACACGTAGAAACGTATTCCTCTTGAATATATATATATATATATATATAATAAAATGATGGTTTCTATTTCAAAACAAAAAACAACAAAAAATATTTTCGATCTTTATGAAAGTATGGACTAGGTAAAATTCACATTTATATATTCAAGATATATTTGGTTTTTAAAATGCCATAACTGCGTAAACACAGAGGAATGTATGACCCAATGTAGCATAATTCAACTATTTAAACTGAGAAAAGATTTTCTCTTTGCTGTGTTCTTATGTAGTTTCCCTTCTCTTAGACCCGTTGCCTAACCAGGATGTGACACAAGGTCAATTTCTTAAGCGGAATTCAACAGGTTTGAATTCAGAGTTTTCCTTCTCCTAGACCGGTTGCCTAACCGAGGTTAAAGAGCCCAGTCTGCCCTACTATTTACCCATAGCTGGAGCTAGAGTAGGATTCATACCTTTCCCAAGGGTATTAGCGTTAAGCGAAATGCAATTACCACATCCAGGATTTGAACTCGGGGCGACGAGTCCATTTCCCATGACTTTAACCATTACACCATGCGCTTCCTTATAATATATATATATATATATATATATATATATATATATATATATTATTTCCTATACGTCTAACATGATCAAAGGGGAACCACTCTTGACTGATAAATTATTTACTTATTTTCTCATTAAACTATCCCTAAACACTAACTCTAACCACGTCTTCTTTTTTACTAGTGGGTCAATGAATAAATAAATCATTTATCAGTCAATAGTGGTTCCCCTTTGCTCATGTTAAACTTATAGGAAATAACCTATATATATATATTTCTGAATATATGTTGACTGTACTTACGGATTCCCTTTCAAATGTATTTACTTATCAGTGGGTTTGAGAGTGCATGTCCTATTTTGATAAACAGAAACAAATACATTCGAAAGCTCTCAAAAATAATTGTCTTGTCTTTTAGAAGACTTAAGTCGCCATATTTGTTTCTTCATCACAACTAAAACAATACAACGTGAAAGATAAGCGTCTTAGCACTACAGCTTTGAGGATTATCCTTGCTACATAGGATTAGGGTAAATGACCGAAACGACGTTTTTTTATCCTCTCAGTTTTTATCCCTTCTTACGTGGAAACCTTGGGATTTGTTTGGAATGTATTTCTGAAGATGTCATCGTCAAACTCTTTCGAGTGAATCTATTTCACGCTGGAACTGACAAAACTGGGCAGAAAAAAATGTCAGTTCTTTAAAGAATCAAGGTTGACTTCAAGATAAGAGGAAACATTTTCAGAGATAACAGAGAGAAAGGCTGTTACTGTAATTCAATGTATCTTTTTTCCCTGTCAGTATATTGTATATTGACAAATGATTTCGACAACGTTAAGCACATACGAAGAAAAAGTGCTTATTCGTTTGCAATATTAAAATATTCAATACGAATCGAGTTATACAATAAATAATTTTGTTGTTTGATGATTCATAAATCTTATTATAATAGAGATTGTGTGTTTTTCTGTCTGTAACCGATACTATATTCCTACTCAAGTCACAATTCTCTTAGTTATTGACATCACATTCTCCATGATTTTATTTCTATCTAAACGTCAATTATTAATAAAATTGTCTTACATTATTAATACTGTTAACTATGTCTACATACTGACAATATGCAATTATATTTATATATACAACAAAATAGCGGTTTACAATGTGAACGGGAAGGCTAATTTGCATATTAATATTAAAAAATCGAATTTAATAAATATGTGCTTAGTATTATTGATTTCTAAATGTTTGATTTTAATGAATATAAGCAAAAATCTCTTCAATGAATCTTAAATGAAATCCATTAACAAGAAAAATAACTGTCATTTTATTCTTTACTTCCTCTTATAACTAAATACTTAAATTAGAAAAAATAACAATGAAAGACGAGAGTGATGGAAGAGTAAGTTTCAGTTGTTCCATTTTTTATTATACTCCCTCTGTTTCAAATCTTTTTATCTGTATTCTTATTTAGTTTCATTAGCCTTTCTAA
This sequence comes from Doryteuthis pealeii, assembly GCA_023376005.1. Lineage (NCBI taxonomy): Eukaryota > Metazoa > Mollusca > Cephalopoda > Myopsida > Loliginidae > Doryteuthis > Doryteuthis pealeii. Next base: position 13,266,245 of record CM042146.1, read on the forward strand.
TTTAATACAATATTTTATTATATTAAAACTTAAATACTTGCACCCGGAGGGTGCATATATTTGCTAGTATTAGATAATAAAAAAGGAACCTTGTATGAATAAAGGAAGA
>CM042146.1:13271353-13293853 GCA_023376005.1 Doryteuthis pealeii
AGATTATACCGGATTAATATCGTAAAAAAGTAATGAAAAGAATATGACATAACATTTTATTCAAGTTAATGTTAGAAAATTTATCTTTTCAAAAAAAATGGTGAATGTACTCTTGCATCAGCTTCTAAGTGAAGAGATGCTTCTTGCATCGCTACATATAATCCTCAAGGAATGGCACATAAAATTTGAAATATCTCAAGTATATAAGAACTACTGTTGGCATCAATGTACACATACAAGTATATATAATAGTGTAATGGTTATGTGGCATTGGAATTTAGAATTGTATTGAATATCCGGCGTCAATTATTTGTAATGCCAAGATTGTCACAGAATTAGTAATTTATTATTTGCTCTACTTAGGTATTGAGCACATTTTACTTATTAGATATTCTCCTAGCGGTTATATGAATATATATATATATATATCATATATATACATATAAATTGTTTTTTTCTTTTGGCCAAATACTGTACCAATAGATTATTTTTTGGTGGTACGACTATCTTGGTCTTTTATTTTTTTCAAAAAATTTTTTCTCCCCGGTTGAAGTTTGGTAGTATATTTTTACAATCAAACTATTTACTGGTTTTTTTCTCACCGCAAGGATTTACCAACAGGCTTGGTATATTATATATATATATATATATATATATATATATATATATATATATATATATACGTAGCAAAATACATGTATGTATAAATATATATTCATATATACGTAGGAATATACACGCATATGTATATATATACACACACACACAGGTAACAAAATACACTATGTATAAATATATATTCATATACGTAGGAATATACATGCATATATATATATATATATATATATATATATATATATATATATATATATATATATATATATATACGAATATTGACATATGCATATAAATATATATGTATACATATATAGGCACTCATATGCATACATATATCCACATCCGTTATATATATATATATATATTGTACATATATATACATATAAATACTTATACACTCATACATATATGAACATACTTCTATATACACGTACATAAGCGTACATATATTTATCATGATTATGTGTGCATGCTCACATATAACTTGGCCCTGAAATTATACATTTTATTCTAAGCCGAAGCATAAAACCAAAATGATTCCAATTAGATCTGCCTTAAACACGTACACATGCTGATACAGCTAGTGTTTAAGAGATTAAACATTAGCCTGAATGGAATTATCACCAAAGAACATTATTGCGGTGTCGTTATATGGAATCAGCAGCAGCAGCCATCAACAATAATCCAATTTGTCTCCGAATCCGAAACCTCCTGCGATTTTTCATCTATAAATGACGAGTGAGAATTTAAATTTGAACACCGCTTCGCACATCGCGTTTGTCTCACGAGAGCGAATGAGTGGCACTTTTGAATCAATAATGAAGACAGTCTCGCTATTCTCTGAGAAATTGTCTTCTCGTTCCACCCTAGATGGCCAAAGCGAAACTACGCAAATAAGTAGGTTAAGTATCCGCCAACGTGGAGATCGAACGGATCTTATTGCACTTAATATAAGTGATTGGGATTTACGTCCGAATATGTTCGAAAGACAGGTGTGATTGTTGAATTTCTGGTTGAATTGGATTCGTACATTTCGATATTTGGGACATTTTAGTTATATGATCTGCGTAACTCATTCTTACAATCAATACCTCCCCCCTATGTGTGCAAACACACGTATATTGGAAAAGCCAACATCTTCTAGAGCGACTTCGTCGACAATATTGAAGTCCTTGAATAGGCAAAGATCACCAGTATCGATACCATTCTACTAAAAGACCAGCAATTCTGGACAGGACATGTCTCCAATATCTTTCTGTGAATCATCGCCAACCCAAAATTACATGGTGAATTTTCTACTGGCCATTGTGAAAGAGGAGTACCAAAGAAGCGATACGAGGACTACTTGAAGAATTCATTGGTGCCTTTCATATCAAACATCGCCGTTAGGGCTCCTTAGCTCAGTGTTGAAGTGAGGTAGCGTACTGTTGGTTTGAGCAACAAGCTAAGCACAACTGAACCAGTGCCAAGACAACTGGTACTTATGGGAATCCAGAATAGTCCACTCATGCATTTGGGGGATTCCATTTCTAGAGTCCTGATTGGCTGCTTGGTTTCTCGGATGTTATGAGGCTTCATAAAATTACCTGCCATTTGCAGTAGTATGTGCACAACAAATTCGTACTAAGTTACATATATAGATGTATATATATGTATATATATGCGTGTATATATACATACACATATACACATATACATATATATGGGCCAACTCCTTAATCATCGTTGACAAAGTCCAGCAAATATGAATATATATGCCTGCATGCCTGATAAGGAATCCTAGAAAGACGAACAAGACATGCTGGACACTACAGGAGAAACAGGGGCAAATTCGGAATCGACGTTTCCATGTGAAAACCTGCAATTGCGTATGTCAGAGTGGGCCGTCACACCAATACCTATATTTATCAGCTCTACACGGATTCTGGATGCTGCACATAGGATCAAACGAGAGCAATGAATGATAGTGAGGGTGAGATATTGTTATCCATACACACACATATTATATATATATATATGTGTGTGTGTGTGTGTGTGTCTTTGTACTTATAATGACCACAAAGTTCCGGGTTTGATACCGGCACTTGCCAACTCATTAATAGCAGAGCTTGGATCTGTGCAATAAAGTGGGTAGATCGTGGTAGGAGTAGCGCTCCACCTCAGACGCAAAAACAATATACCTCGACTAGTGGGCGTTTGCCTAATACCCCACTTGTATGGGCTGGGCACAAAACCTCGTTTTAACGTGGGCCCACCCACAAGCCGAAGCTCATGGGTGGGAAAGAACAAAAATTGCGTCGATCCCTTCGGCATTCCCTCTCAATGGGGGCGCCCCAGGGGCTGGGCAATAAACCCGGCCCTCCCTCCAAGGGGACAGGTATTGCCTGGGGGATAGCCCCCTGGGACCGACGCTATTAATTGAACACACCGGTCCAGTGGCCGAAGCACACCGGACCCCCCGTCCCGAAGGACGGGTTGGAAATGTGTTTAAAAAATATACCTCGACTAGTGTTAGTGAAAAGGAAATAGAGTACGTCGCTATCAAGCCGATACCGACAATAGTCCACTCCCCCTACGTTACGTTACTACTATAGATGGAGAAAAAGAAGTAAAGCAAATAAACCCAATGAAAAAGTTTACTGTTGTTATTTACAAATAGTTTACGTACTATTTATTTGATCAGGTTGTTAGAACGACTTAATATTCAAGATATGTCGGAGCAACGTCTAGAGGGATAAGGAGGATAAAGCGATATATAACTACTTTGTTGACTCATTGATTGAGTGGTTGGTTTTGACATGTCAACTCTTGTTTGTTTATTTTAGACTGAAGTCAAACAATTATTGTTTGCAATTATGTGTGGTGCAAAAACCTAATCATTCTAAATGGGTAATCACTTCACAGTTAGCTGCAATATAAATGTTTTAAGAGCCAATGTGTTAATGTATCTTAAAATAATTTAAATCAGGTAAACACTTCATACGTGATAGCAATATATTTTAAGAGTAAACGTATCAATGTAGTTCGCAATCATTTTAAACAGATAAAATCTTCGAATATAGTTGATATATATAGTTGATATATAGTCTTTAAGAACCATGGAAATAAGGCGATGCAATATCATTTTAAATATTATCGGAGATAGACCTATTTGAATAATGGTTTATTATGTAGTTAGATATATGACAACTTTTAATAATTACATCTTAACTTCAGTTGGGTAGAAGGGGCTCCTGTCTAATAACAAAGCCGTGATGAAGGCAACCCTTCTAGGAGAAGCCAACTCCAAAATCAAAACTGGAAAAGGAAGTTCCGGTTATTTTGCTATGGCTGTCACTGAGCTTTCTATACTCAGAGAATGGCTTACGTGTCATACAAGTGCATGTCACTAAAATCCAACGATATATAACTGTCTTACTACTATATCTTTGGTATCTTGTATATTTTTTGACAAGGATGTTTGAATTTGAGTTTTGGTGCTAAAGATGGCTATCATTTGTCAAGATGTAGCAGTCATCATAATCATCTTATGCTGTCAGCATAGATTCCGATAACTCTTTGTCGTCAACCGTCCCTATTGGCCATCACTCCCAGTAGGTCTTCCTCGCTGCATCCAGAATCCACACAGAACTGATTGATGTCGGTTTTCATTAGTTGGCCCACACTGGTGTGTCCATGTGTAGGTGTCCATAAAACATCACTTATAAGTTTGTCCTTGCTTCTCCAACACTGTCCAGTATGTTTTGTTTGTCTCATTCAGATTGTTTGTGTAATAGGAAGCAGGTGACCTTACAGTTGTTTTCTTGTGGGATGCTGCTTCCAAGATTTAGTCAGGACAGTGCACAGCACCCTTGTGTAACTCTCATGTAGCCTTTTCTCTATTTGAGTAATTTCTAGTCCAGATCAGATTAGACATAGGAGTAATAGAAATAAAGTGGTGATTCCACACTTTCCAAAGCTCTGGAAAAGGAGCCTCACCACCAGATGAAGTTTAGGCTTGTTAAAAAAAGGGGTCAACATTATGCTACTAGTTTAAATGTTTGTCAACAATATTTTGATAAGCACAAATACATAACGAAAATTATCACACACATATTTTGAAACATTTACAAGTACTCTTAGTCGATTTAAAGAATTGATTATTACATAGTATTAGAAGGAGAAGTTTTCGTTGTGAGAATTGCTCAGATGAAGCATTCCAATTATTTGTGACTTGTATTTCTGTTATCTTATTTTTGTGTTCCTTTACGTCTAGAATTATTTTAGTAGTAGTAGTAGTAGTAGTAGTAGTAGTACTACTACTACTACTACTAATAATAATAATAATTTAATTATAATTAATGATTAAATAAAAATAAATAAATAAAATTAAATAAAAAATAGAATTAAATAATAATTAGATAAAATTGATAAATAATAATTTAATTATAATTAATTAATAATTAAAAAAAAATAATTTTGACCATGCAAAAAATGGTATATGCATAAACCAGAATCTGTTCTTGAGAACGAAACGCATAAAATTCTCTGGGACTTTGAAATAAAAACGGATCACCTTATCCCAGCAAGAAGACCAGACCTAGTGTTGATAAACAAAAAATAACTTTTCAACTGGTCGATTATGCAGTGCAATCAGATCACAGGGTGAAGCTAAAGGAAAATGAAAAAATAAACAAATATCTGGACCTTGCCAGAGAACTAAAAAAGTTATGGAATATGAAAGTGAGGGTGATACCAATTGTAGTTGGTGCACTTGGAACAGTCCCAAAAGGATTGGAAAAGGGTCTGGAATGTTTGGATATCAAAGGAAGGGTTGTAAGCATTTAGAACACTGTACTGCTGCAATCTGCCAGAATACACAGAAGAGTCCTGGAGACCTGAGGAGACTTGCTGTCTACTCAGACTCCAGTGAAAGACCATCAGCTAAAGCTGATGTGAAAACTCAAAAGGAGCAAATAATAATAATAATAATAATAATAATCTTATTATAATGGAGATTGTGCGTTTTTCTGTCTGTAACCGAAACTATATTACTACTCAAGTCACAATTCCCTTCGTAATTTACATCACATTCTCCATGATTTTATTTATATTTAAACCTCAATTATTAATAAAATTGCTTCACCTTTTTATTGTTGTCCATATCTACATACAAATAACATGCAATTGTATTTATATATACAAAAAATAGCGGTTTACAGTATGAATGGGAAGGCTAATTTGCATATTGATATTAAAAATGTGATTTTATTAAATATGTGCTTAGTATTATTGATTTCTAATTGTTTGGTTTTATTTTAATGAATATAAGCAAAAATCTCTTCAATGAATCTTAAATGAAATCCATTAACAAGAAAAAATAACTGTCATTTTATTTTTTATTTCCTAATTTAACTAAATAGTTAAATAAGTAAAATTCAGCAATGGAAGACGGGAGTGTAAGTTTCATTTCTATTTTTCTATTATACCCCCACTCTGTTACATATCTTTTTATCTGCCTTCTTATTAGACTTTCTAATTTAATACGATATTTCATTACATTAAAAATTAAATACTTGCACCCGGAGGGTGCATATATTTGCTAGTAATAATAATAATAATAATAATAAAGAAGACCAGACCTAGTGTTGATTAACAAAAAAAAAAAAAAAAGAACTTATCAACTGGTGGATTTTGAAGTTCCTGCAGATCCCAGGTGAATATAGAAAGCTTGAGATGCGAATCACATGAAGATTTGAATTTGTTGATGACTAGGAATCGTTTCTAATTTTGCATCGAGAACATTGTGGGCATTTAAAGGTACTGAACCCAGGGGTTAAAACCAAAATTGAAACCTCGATAATTCTGCCCCTTTCTGACATCCTAATATTCCACTGATTATAGTAAATTACCTTGCCGTAGATCTTCTACCCTGGCAATTCATAACATCTAATCCCGTTGGGGTTAAATCAGATTTTGACCCGCTGACGAAAGAAGAAACAGCCATAACCCTTATTAACGAATCCGTTTATGGCTAATTCAAATCGTTTAGTTGGGAAAGTAATTGATTTAAAATGAATCCTTTAGAAAATGAACTCATTACCCGTGTAAATTACAATTTCTAGTATGATGGATCTAATTTGCGTAGGCTCCATCATCATCAGCTAGATAGTTTGCTGCAGGTATATTTTAGAAATATATATTTTTTAAATCTTATATAAATATATTTATATAAATAAATTGCATTTATATAAATATATATATTTACATATATAAATATATGACATCTTGCGTTATTCTTACCCATAAAACCATACCCCAAAGGCAAGGCTTTTTTAATATATACACTTATTTAGCGACACTTGTAGTCAGAAACCATAAATCCCCTTCACATGACATTTTCCGTTATATACTTCCCAACAAATTTTAAATTTTCACATTATCCAAAAAAAAAATAAAACCTTACAACCATTCATACTTTTTTACTTTATATATAAGAAAATCAAAAAATAGAAAATTTACAATATTAATTACAAAAACAAAAATTATTTTTCTAAAAATCTGTTGAATACCAACCTTCAACAGGCTAATACTCATCGCGTTTTATATAAATATTGCAAAATATATATTTTAAAATACTTTAATGTGTATGTGCATTAACAACCCAACACAAGTGGTGAAGTTCCAATTGTGGAACTCTGGAAAATGGAGAGCACACCATTCCTGGTTCAAATAAAACTTGTTGAAAAGTAAAAAAAATCAATTTAAACCCTATTAAGTAAGTGTATCTTAAAACATTGATATCATGAAATGCTATTAAGGGCTTACTGTTACATAATCTATGCGGTTGCATAAGATTATTGTCAATTCCCTGTAATTCTGAGGAGATGACCCCTTTCATAACATGGCCGGGTCCTTCTATGGAAAATTACAGAAGTCCGCCAAATATGTGAAGTCACGTGGGACCTTTTTCAGGGTCCCCAGTTTGCAGTTGGACGTCAGGCAGAGCAGTCGGCCATTTTGTGCTCTGCCTAAGGCTGGAACTCGCGCGCGCTATGTTAGTCAGATATTTAGTTACGTAAAATGTATAGTTAAGGAAATAAAAGTTTATATAAGTAAAATGTTCTTGTGGTTGATGAATGTATTGGTAACAAGACTAAGAAATGAATCCAGGACGACCAGCCAGCAGGAACATAGCAAATAGAAGACCAGACCAGACCTTAGAAGATATACCAAGTCAACACCAGACGCTAGACCAGACCAAGATGATAGACGATCAGATAGAACCAAAGCCGGACAGAAGAAAAGACGACTAGAAGTAAGAAGTAAGAAAGGGTATACAACCTTATATCGAGTGGGTAGCGTGAAAACGTCAGTACGTAATATTACTCGTTTAAAACGATTGGCGTATATTTAATCAGAAATTTCCGAACCCCTCCGACGGTTCGTAATTTCTCTTAATTTCTCGTTCCTATTGAAAAAGGTGAAAAAAATTACCTTTTTTTCAACAATTCCAACCTACGTATAACCAGCTATCAATGACTTTCTCTGATGAGAATTGACCGAAAAAAGAATTATTTATTTTAGATTATACATCTAATTATAAGGGTACCCTAATTTTCTTTTTAGAAATTTTTTTCCATCTCTTAAATGATGAATACGCTTCTACGTGTCCTCATAAAATGTTGTACTGCTAAGAAACTTTCCGTATATTTAATTGCAAAAAAGAGTGAAAAAGAAACGAAAGAATTCACCACGGAAAAGAGAGCCAAAAGGAAGGAGAGACAACAGCAACTCCATCAAACATCACTGTTTGTTTGCAGTCACTGCAACAGAGATTGCCATTCAAAAATTGGCCTGTTCAGCCACTCATGCAGTTGCAGATGAATAATATCTTAAAAAGTGAACACTACGCCATCGTCTTAAAGCAGACGGAAGGATGCCAAGAACATATATATTTAACTGCATGTGAATTATTAGAATCAAAGAACAATAAGTGAAACCATATTCTCCAAATATGGCTTGGTTTTGGTTTCACTGAATAATGCATATCAATCTTCCAGGGTTATTTACTACGAAAGCCATTCTTGTAGAAAAACAGGAGTCGTATTATTTAACTGATATCTAGGGAGATGAGGTGTTCATAACTTTTCCAATGGTATTAGTTCGAAAGGTAACGTAACAGTGCGACTGGAAATCGAACTATGTTACTCTTGGGTCGCAGTCAAGCAGGTTAGCCACCGCAACAAGTAGTCTCCCCGCAGGCGGAAAATAAATGATTAACATCATGGCTTAAGCAAAGATAAGCAAACGTTCAAGTAAACCTGCTGAATCGCGAAGTGAAAAGATACACATGTATTAAGCACCAGCATCCGATGCTAAACAGATACATACAAATAGAGAACAAACAAGTTATTGAAGTCAGTAAGTCTACTGTTGGTTTGAACAACAGCAGCTAAGTACAACTTAAGCAGTGTCCAAGACAGTTGGTATATATAGAAATCAAGAATGACCCATTCATGAATTTGGGTGATTTGGGTGATTCCATTCCTTGAGTTCTGCTTGACTGCTTGATTCGAATGACATTGTGTTGTTTTATAAATATCCTGTCATTCTGCAGTAGACTTAGTGACTATTCGGGTTTGTATTTAAGTTACAACCGTTTGTTGCCTTGTCTTCCCAGTCTGACGGTAATTGGAACTTTAATTATTCTTCACAAGTAACAATACATATTTATATTAAAGAGGAGGGCCAGTTCGGTATAGCCAACATAGCAAAGTCAGTCTGAATATTAACAGCTAGTTAATCTACTTTAGTCGTAGGCTATTTTATTTCTATGAATCAGTCCATCTGGTATAGGGGTTTTCGCTATTCTACAACACAACTTATCTCTTTTAAAAATGATTATGCTAAATATTCTATGAACTATATTGTTTTGTAGTGGTATGTGTGTTTCAATGAATGGAGGGAAGAGTTGTACACTTACGTAAGTAGTATGCAGTCAAAAATGTAAAGTACACATGCAAATGTAGACAGTGTGATAGTTGGTCTGATCGGATCAAAGGTTGAATGTGTAACTGATAACAGCAGAACTGAATAGGGAAAACAGCGGCAGATTTTAACAGATGATTTGGGAATGAGATAGATGGTGCCGCGAATCTTGACTGATGAGTAGAAACAACGTCAGTTCTAAGTTTAATCTGATCTTTTGAATAATGCAGAAATGTTTGACAGGATCAGTACCACAACGGTGTGTTTTCAAAAAAGAACTCGAAACAAAACACAAAAGCATGCAGTGAAAAATTTAGATTTAACCAAGTCAAAGGAAAAAGGAAGAAATTTAAAGAAAGGAAAAAAAAGTAGGTCTCGTTCACAGGTCAAAACCATGACCGTGAATCTTTTTGAACAAGGCCAAACTGTCAATAAACTTGGAAGAGATTTTTTCTGCTCTGACAATTGGATTTTCCACTATGAAAATCATCCAGCGTATGCTGCCTTCGGAGTTAGCAAGTTCTTGGTTAAGAAATACAATGCAATATTTATAATTTTTTTTGTGGGGTACAGAATTTTATTAATGCTTTAAACAGACCTTCTAAAAGATTCTTTTTTTATACAAATAGAAGTGGGTTAAAGGGAAAATAAAAACGAGTTGCTAGCTAACATGTTTCGTTCCTCGCTCAACAGAGCTAAATATCGAGGAAAATGGAATAACCAGTAAATGGGACGAGTAACAAATAAAAAAATAACAAGAAAAGAACAATTTCTTTTCTATACCTCAAACAAGGGGGGATCTAAAGATGGATGATTTTTAAACCAAATAAGCCCTCTCTTTCTTTACAAAGAGCAGGCTTACTGGTAAGAATATACAATGTCTCCAAAATGTTGAGGTGATAAAATGAGTGTGACTTGCTCTCAACTGAGAACCAGTCAATGCAATATGAACTTTTCACTTTATTCACTAGTATTATCACCTGTGAATTTTGGCTATTTATAAAATTGGAAAATTCCATAAAATTATAAACCTATGCTGACATCCAGGCCATTCAGCAATAAGCGACTTCATTATTTAAAAAAGTATTCCGGAATATATATATATATATATATATATATATATATATATATATATATATATATATGTGTGTGTGTGTGTGAAAACGCAATTTTTACTGTTGATAAAAATAATAAACCGAATAACCCGTAGTTATGAATGAATATAAAAGTGATCAATGCATTTGTAGAGCTGGTTTAAAAAAAAAACTATGTCGTCAGAATAAGCATATCAGAGTTTAATCGTGAGCATCGTCAGGGCTTTACAGTGTTGAAATGATTAAATTCGTTAAAACAAATGAATATAAACAAAATACACTATCATAGTTTCGCACCGAGTGACTAGGAACGGTGGACTTGTTTTGATTTTTATCTGTTTTTCTAGATGTTTATGGAACCAGCGAGACTACATTTACCTTTGTGTCAACATACGTTCAAATTGACCGATCTTTGGTTTAATAATTTTTGGAATATGTTGCGTTAGCCAATTTTCCCTTCTACCCCAGAATTTAAAAAAAAACAAAACAGAATATGTTACCCGGTATATAATTATGTGATCTGTTAACAATTTACCACTTTATAATAAAGTATATGCGTATTATTTCCAATGTCCAGGAAAGAGCTCTGTTATGCATGTATTCTATATTTGCAAAGCTAGATTTATGGTTGTAAAACCTTTTTTTAAATTATCTTGTGTATAGTTTAAATATATATTTTATTAGTAGTTTGCTTATTATTTCTTTAGCCTTGCAGTCGCTCTAGCATATAACGTTTAAGGAGTATTTTCTTTCTTTATTAGTAAAGTTGCATGAGGGACATCCATTTTATGATTTCTAAGTAGATTACTAATGTTGGTTTTGCTGATGTTTCTGACAACATTAGGCATGCAACTGTAAGTTAATTTTATTAGATATGTTATTAAATATGTTGTTATAAACTGTGTGTTATAACACCTAGTTAGCAGCTGACGAGGGCAGGGTATTGCACGTTGTATTTATTACAAGTTGTATGATGAAAAAAAAAATTTTTCAAGAAGATAATGTTTTTTGATATTTAGAAAAAAATCTCAATATTTGTGCTTAATGGCTATATTGAACGGGATTTCAAATCATATATATATATATATATATATATATTACACTATAATAATATAGTTATTAATAAGATTACCTTCATACTCATCCACTTTCAAGCAATTTCTAAAGAAAGCAGGGAATTCTTCAGAATTCTGAAAAACTAATCCTATGCTTGAAAACCTTGCAAAATATGTCCACCTACCGGATTTTACTGTCACATATCATCAGGGTAAATCCAGTTTTGAACGAATATTAACTCAGATAGACACTCCACTTACCTACAAAAGAGAAAAAGAAATGATAGTGTTAATAAAATCATTCAATACAGAAAGAAACAAACATTAATACATTCAAAGGAAGATTTAACATGAATGTTAAAACATGCATAATTGAAAATTATATTTTCTGCTGAGAAATTGAAGAACTATTACACTGCACTGAAGATAGTTGTACAAGCAGAAACGTTGTCAAATTTTATATTAAAATGTAACATCTAAATAGGTGGATTTGCACACACAAAGAATATATATATAAGAGAGAGCCTAATGACCCCGGGAATATCTACCTAGGTTTCTACCAATGGATCATCAGAATAATTCTGACCATTTTCCTTGTCTTGTGCCAATCATTCTTGAGTCCTATTTATAACAACTGTCTTGGACACTGCTTCAGTTACACTTAGCTGCTGTTATTCAAACCAACAGTAGGCTAACTGATTTCAATATGACGCTGCGAACAGAATTCGAACCTGTGAGGGAATGACCCATTGGATTTCGAATCCAATTATTATTTATACCAACTGTCTTGAACACTGCTTCAGTTACACTTAGCCTACTGTTGGTTTGAATAACAGCAGCTAACAAACTTCAATAATAAGAAGAATAGGGAACCAGAAACGGATCGATCCCTCAGAATATACACCTAGACAGACGGATATGTTACATATTGTGCTAATTTTCGGACTAATACTTGTGAGAAAGTATGAACCCCTTTATCTCTCAAGCCATGGGTTAAATATTCCCGCTACTGTTCTTCTACAAGGATGGATTTTCCATCAAATAAACCACGATGGTTGATATGCCATTAAACAGAAAATTAACCTATGGCTGTAGAGAGAGATATCCATTACATATTAAAGTGTCTTGTTTAAAATATTGAAAATTATTTCGCTGTTCAAATCCCAGATTGAGTTTCTAATATTTTAACCTCGAACGTGTGTGCTTGTTTATAAAGGGAAAAGAATACATCGAACGTGATATAAACATTTACAAAACGGTGAAAAGTTTCACAGTTGTTACTTGGATATGTTGGGGAATTTTGACACCGACATCAAGATTTTCTACAGGGTTTATAATCACTTGGTTGAAAACACATTGATATTACGTCTCAAAATTGTATTCTAAGTTAATCCTGTTAGACTGCAGAACAGAGATCAACATTTGTTCTGCAAAATGATAAAAACAAGTAAGAGAATTGGCAGGATCATAGTTGATAATACGTTTCATATGAGATTGCTTCTTCGAAAAAATAAATAAAATAAAAACACAAAAAAAAAAAAACATTAAAAAAACAACAAATGCTTGTGAAAATGATAAGGAATTATCTGAAACGTAGGATACTGTTAAGAACATTATTTGTTTTACTCTATGGCTCAGATTAAAGTTAACCACGAATAATGCAAAAAAAAAAAAAAAAAAAAAAAAAAAAAAAAACACACACCCGTTTTTATCAAGTCGGGTATTTTATTAAATGATAGCACATTTTCTAAACGGATTTCAACCAAGAAGGACGCCATTTTTTTTCTTCGCCAAATATCGTCATCTATTATGATGTTCAAAAACTAATGTGCTAAAAATATTGACTTTTATGCCTAACAAATTTACTCTTGTCAGTGAAAAGATTGAAGGCGCCGATCGCAAATTAGTTTCCTTAATGGAGCTCTATATTCGAGGTGTATGGAAATGGTACTGCTAAATAAACGATCACTTTTTTTTATAACCATTTCTTTGCACTACATGGCATTTACTTCTTTCTTTCCTATAGTAGAAACATAAACGTCACTTGATTCTCATCACAGAAAAGAAATAAAATACTATGCTACAATAACATCTCTAAATTTTCCTACACCATTATGCGCACAAAATAATCACATTCACTGCAGCCTTGTTGCCGTGTCTACCCGCCCGCCAAACCCCAATCTCTGTACCATTATTTCACACGATTTAAAAAAAAAATCTAATTTTCAATCTCAAGTTAAAGGACAAATAGTGTGAACCACAGGGGTATTAAAATTAGTTTAGGCTGCGCATCGGTCCGGTCGCCAGAACGGAAATACATGTCAAAACACCTCATTTTGTTTGTTTTTTATTCAATCACCATTGCAAGTGCAGGAATGAATGATGAATAATGCTTTTTCGAAATACCAATCATAGAAATTGGATAAACGAGACCCCAAAGATTGGTCGGAGGAGGATATGGCACAATTGACTGAACAAACGATGTCATCATTGGCATTTTTTTTCTTTTTCTTCTTCCTCGGTTTCAGCATACTCAAGCAGAACTCTGTCTTGGTTCACTTAAGCAGTTATAATTGAAATCCACAGGCCATTCTCCGTTGTTTACTGGCTGTTGTAAAAGAGACTCGCATACAATGAATATTTTACGTTAGATCATGTAAATTGCGCAGTTAATCATTCGATTCATCTGTATAAGCACCCATAACCTCAAATATTTCCCTTGATAGACATTTTTATTTTCTTTGCTTTACATTATGTCTGATAAAAATTATATAAAACGTATCAATGTAAAGTGGAGATGTGTGAGCATTAAAAAGGCATATCTAACCCTATGAATTCTTGCAGAAAATCACAGATCGGGTAAAATGTGATTTGTCCCACAGAAAATTATTACACCTTATTTGGTATTTATTTATAAAGCAGTGAGCTCTCATGGAAAATATACTCGGTGAGTAAATTTCCAAATCAGGAGAGGATGTATTTCAATTAACGCGTATGTACTTGAGAAATAAATTAATTCATCTTTTCTGTCCTCTTCCCTCCAATCCATGAGTAAGTAGTAGGGAGGAATATGTTATTTAGCCAGTTTGGTTTCGCTTACTTTGTTAAATGGCATATCAACATTTGGGGGTCATCTAATACCAAAGCCGGCCTTGACGTAAGACTGTAGTGACAATATTTAACACATGGCAGGGTGTGTGGGGATTAAAACTATTCAAAAGAGTATTAGGTCGAATTTGATCGTAATTGAACGACTGGAGTTCTAACTTGCATACTATGATGTTGCAATCAAACACGTTAAGCATTATGCCACGGGGACTCCCTTTAGTCATAGTCATATACTTCCCTTGTGTAGTGTCTCCTGATCTTGCATACTATATTTACCGTTGTAAAAGAGACTCGCATACAATGAATATTTTAGATTAGATCATGTAAATTGCACAGTTAATCATTCTGAGTAAAATGGAGATGTGTGAGCATTAAAAAGGCATGTCTAACCCTATGAATTCTTGCAGAAAATCACAGATCGGGTAAAATGTGATTTGTCCCACAGAAAATTATTACACCTTATTTGGTATTTATTTATAAAGCAGTGACTAGACGATATTAATTCAAATCCCGAACGAGGCTATTTGTATTTCAATTCGCTCTAAGGTCATTCAGAAAGGAATGACTCCTCCACTTTTCCTACGAGCTATGTGTAAATAGCATGAAAAGAACGTGGCTCTTTAGCTTGCCCTATGATATTAGGGGCTTGTTTTGATTCTGATTAGTGCAGTCTTATTACACTTCTACCTACAATACGACGATCATGCTTATAGAATTACAGTGATCCTAGACTATTAAACCCTGATACCGAATACATAGGTCGGAACATTGGCAATATATTGCAAGAGTAATTCTGCCTCCGTCAGATACAAAGCAAGGTGTTTTCTCTTATGTCTTGTCGTCCCTATCTGTTGCTGTTGTTCTGTTTGGGATTGATTTACCTTCTACGTCCTTGCTACAGAGTATACCCCCTCTCTATATAATTACCTTCTAAGGAAGTCGCAATATGTTCAAGCAATTTCTCCAGAAGGAAAACTGTTGTTCCGGACTATATATAGCACATTAGATTATTATTATTATTATACTATTACAAGTTTTATCCTACAAAATGTGCAATTGCTACAAACTTCAATCTCATGTGCCACAGTTTCTTTTACATATGTTTATCTTTTTGTTTTATTTCATTTTCCCTCTGTGACCCACCGGGACGTGAAAAAATACGAGATGAAGAATTCCCTTCTTAATTAACATCTGGTGTTCTGGTCGGAATTAGGTGATCCATCTGTATCTCAAAGTCCCAGCAAATATCAAGCGTCTCATTCTCTCGGAGGGATTCCGGCTAGTGCCTATACCGTTTGGTATTATTATTATTATTATTATTATTATTATTATTATTAAAAAAATAAAGAAAATCGATTAAAATCATAACAATGGAATGTTGGAACTATAAATAGTTATGATTTTAATCAATATTATATCTTAGACAGAACTGTTGAGCCCTCATGCAAAATAAACTCGGTGAGTAAATTTCCAAATCAGGATGAGGATGTATTTCAATTAACGCGTATGTACTTGGAAATACATTAATTCATCTTTTCTGTCCCCTTCCCTAACTAAGTAAGTAGTAGAGAGGAATAGGTTCTTTAGCCATAGTTTGGTTTCGCTTACTTTATTAAATGGCATATCTACATTTGGGGGTCATCTAATACCAAAGCCTCTCTTGATGTAGGACTGTAGTGACAATATTTAACACATAGCAGGGGTGTGTGGGGATTAAAACCACCGAAAAGAGTATTCGGTCGAATTTGAACGTAATTCCACGACGAGTTCTAAATTGCATTCTATGATGTTGCAATCAAACACGTTAAGCATTATGCTCGGGGAGTCATATACTTCCCTTGTATAGGGTTTCCTGACCTTGCATACTAGTCCTTCGGGGCGGGGGTCCAGAGTGCTTCGGCCACTGGATCAGTGTAAAGTACAAATAATAGCGTCGATCCCAGGGGGCTATCCCCCAGGCAATACCCGCCCCTTTGATTTAAAGGGGCAGGGCTGGGTTTATTGCCCAGCGCCTGAGGCGCCCCCTTGAGGGGGTATGCCGAGGGGATCGATGCAATTTTTGTTCTTTCCCATCCATGAGTGGGCCCACATTAAAACGAGGCCTTGTGCCCAGTCCATACAAGTGGGATGAGACAAATACACTCTCCCTTTAGTCATAGTAAGTTAACCATCAAAAATACGATGAACTTTGAATCCAAACCTTAACTACGCTTAAAAAACTGACCTTGTATCGCATTCTGTTCGTGTCAGAGTGTGCAGTAATTATACTTTTATATCTTATTCTGAGTGTAGAGTAGTCATGCTGGTTCCAATTACCGTCGAATTGGTAAGACAAGACAGCAATCAGTCGTAACTTAATACGAACCTGGTTTGCTGCTAAGACTACTGCAAAATGGCAGGTTATTTATGAAGTCTCAGAACATCATACAAACCAAGCAGCCAATCAGGACTCAAGGAATGGAATCACCCAAATGCATGAGAGGACTATTCTGAATTCACATAAGTACCAGTGTCTTGACACTGGTTCAGTTGTGCTTGGCCAGTTGCTGTTGTTCAAACCAATAGTAGACTGACTGACTTCAATAAATATAACATGCACCTGAAAATTGATTGACTGAATTTAACTGTTTAAGTTTATTTTATGCCTAGACGTTAGGGAATCGCATTCATTGTACATTTATATTTTGTGCGAAATTATTTCTTTTTGCGTGGATTTATATTATATCAAGCATTCTTGTTTCGTTTCTGAATTCCCACAAGTACCAGTTCAGTTGTGTTTGGCCAGTTACTGTTTTTCAAACCAATAGTAGACTGACTGACTTAATACTAAGGATTGAAGTTTTTAATATTTGTATGTTAGCAAAAATGGCTCACCGTTGCAATATTTCTGTAAACACAACTGAATATAATGCACAAACTTGTAAAATAATGAAATGTCTAATCCAATTTGTAAATTGATATTAATGATAGGTGCTCTTCATCAAGACTGCCAAATAGTAATAAGTTCTCAAGGGAGATATATATTAAATGCTAATTATAAATACGACGGTGTTATTCATTTATTTGTAATTAATTATAAGAAGATTATATTAATTGGATCTGACACGACATCAATGTTCAGGATCGACGATGGAGTCCTTTAGGCAAAAATAAATACATAAATATAATTATCAAATAAACAATCTAGCTGATCACAATTCTAATATTTTTATGCTGCTTCGTTTAAAATATTCATCTCTCTCTCTCTCTCTCTAAACAGCCTAATATTTGGCTACTGTCTTTTGAAAATAAGAAATATAGCACTATTGTATAAAGCAATAGAAGTGAATGTAATGAATTATGTGCTGTAATATGTTTTGATATTATTTTAATGAATAATATTTTACTTATGTTAGCAAATTTATTACACCTAAGTCTTTTCAGTATTATTTGTGTTATTCGGACTATTGTCCTCATCTTCATTGTTATCTGTACAACGTTTCGGCCGATATGCCCTCCGGCTTTCCTCAGGTATTTCTTGTCGGACTCGGAAACCTCTCGGACTCGGGAACCTTCATTTCGGGCTCGGGAACCTTCTTGTCGTAGTCGGGAACCTGGTAAATAGGAAACTTCCTCTACTTCGTTATCAGACATGGTGTTGTTTGGTTGCGCTGGAGAAAATTATTTGCAACAAGAATAAGAAACGAAATATAAGAAGAAAGCCGGAGGGCATATCGGCCAAAACGTTGTACAAATAACAATGAAGATGGGGACAATAGACCGAATAACGCATATAATACTAATTATCAAGCCTCCTCAAACATTCAGAGAAATAAGTATTTTCAGTTGATTTATTAACATAAGCGTAATATGAGACAAACTGATTCAATAAGTTTTACATTAGATTTTCATTTATATATTCTTTATATTTTTATTTCCATTTTTACTTTTTTATTCCCATTTTTAACATTTTCTTTTTCAGTTTTCTACTTTTCATCCTCTCTTGTGTTTGCTTTTTTCTTTCTTTCTTTGCGTTTTTTTTTTTCTTCGTACTGTTTCCCCACTTCACTCTTCGAATTTTCCCATTGTTATTCTTACTATTTTCTTTCCATTTTTACATTGTTCTCTTCTTCACATTCAGTTTTTATGTTCATCTTTCAGGGTTTTTTTTTCTACTGTTGGTCTTTCACCTTTTTATTCATTTTTCTACCTTTTTTCTTTGTCAATATTGACTTTCTAAAAAAATCAGTCCGTTTTTTTTTGTTTTTTTTTATTACATTATCCTTACTCTTTTTCCTTTATCTTATTCATCGAACATTTCTTAAGTATATCTCACCAACATGTTTTACTTAATTGTTCCTAAATGATTATTTTATCTTATCATAGAATTTGTTCCTGTGATTAAAAAGTTTTCATTTTATGAGATTCTCACTCCATCTGATCGGTAGAGCAAACACGCCAAAATAGATCAGTCAAATAAAACGAAGAGTTCGATTAGTAACCTTCCGTTATTCTCAAATCTATTGATCAAATCGATCGTTCCTTCACTGATAATCTTTATCAGACTCCATGGCTGCTATCAGAGGAGGGCAGGATGCCTTTTCTCAGCGTGTCAGTGTATGTGTTTGTGAAATGATCTCGGCGTTCAATAAAATTAAAGCAATTTCCCCAAAGATTTAAAACCGGAAGACTCATTCATCAGTCACATGTGTGGCTAAAGAAAATAGAAGAAAAAGACAAAGCAAGATCATTTATCAACATTGCCTTTTTGGTTGTTGTTTTTTTTTTGTTTGTTGTAATTGAGTAATTAAGCTCTTGTTGCAATCTCTTTGATCATGTGGTGAGTCGACTTGGCTTCGTTCTCAATGCCAACTATAAAAGAAGGCATGAAGAATCTCTTCTAATAGAATAAATCATTTGCTTCGTAATTTTTTTAAGAATCAAATATTCCTCGATATGCATATCTGTACAAGTATGAAGCAAAAGGCTACACCACCAAATGAACAAACGATAACATCCATTTCCTCCATGCAAAGACAACATTTATTAACGACTTTGTACTTAGATTCTCTCTTAATAATTTCACACTCATATAGGATCTACACCATATTTGTTTTTAGATATCCCAGACAGGATTAAGGAGATGCAATGCATATATTTAACATAAGCAAAGCTGGTTATAAACCTCGTTTTTAAAGTACTAGCAAATATATGCACCCGGAGGGTGCAAGTATTTAAGTTTTAATGTAATAAAATATTGAATTAAATTAGAAAGGCTAATGAAACTAAATAAGAATACAGATAAAAAGATTTGAAACAGAGGGAGTATAATAAAAGATTTGAAACAGAGGGAGTATAATCGATAAAATAGAACAATTGAAATTTACTCTTCCATCACTCTCGTCTTTCATTGTTATTTTTTCTAATTTAAGTATTTAGTTATAAGAGGAAGTAAAGAATAAAATGACAGTTATTTTATCTTGTTAATGGATTTCATTTAATATTTATTGAAGAGATTTTTGCTTATATTCATTAAAATAAAATCAAACAGAAATCAATAATACTAAGCACATATTTATTAAATTCGATTTTTTAATATTGATATGCAAATTAGCCTTCCCGTTCAAACTGTAAACCGCTATTTTGTTGTATATATAAATATAATTGCATGTTGTCAGTATGTAGACAAAGTTAACAGTATTAATAATGTAAGACAATTTTATTAATAATTGAGGTTTAGATAAAAATAAAATCATGGAGAATGTGATGTCAATAACTAAGAGAATTGTGACTTGAGTAGGAATATAGTTTCGGTTACAGACAGAAAAACACACAATCTCCATTATAATAAGATAATTATGTTACCATTCAATCCGTCTACGAGCATTGTATACTATATATTTACTTTAGCATCAGCTATCAGAAGGGCACTCCATTTTGTTTAATACAACAAAAATATTCATTTCTTTGGATTTATTAAATAATAAGATGATAGACATTGATATACATAACCTTGGGGAACAATTCTGAATATATATTATATTGTGTTCATTTTTTCGCTTGCTTTAGACAAGCTGATTTCAAAACTACAGCCGGTTTTCTTCTATCACGTCAAGTATTTTCCTCTCCAATGTACCCTTTGAATAAACAATCTGGCAATTTTCTTAAAACATTTAACAGTGTGGCAAATACCTCAGCAGTTGAACACCCCCGAATATCGAACTATATTCAGCAACAATAATCTTACGAGTTAGTCTTACTAAGCAACCCTTAGTGGCAGACATTTACACTTAAAAATCTTATTGAGATCGAAGTGAAGTTCAATCACCACTTTATCAAAAGATTTCACTTAGACGGACACATGTATTTTTGTGTATTTGATCAATATTTTATTCAACACTGTTTTTTTTTGTTCAATTTTCTAAACCCTTTCACACTGAATGTTCACACACACGCGCACACACATATATATTGCAAAAGCAATTTTATAGGTATATGTGAAATTTATCTCCAGTATATTAAATATATTCTGGTAGAATTGTGCCCCAGCCATATAGAATATCCTTCTTTATTCATACATATCTAGTTTTGATCATTTTTGCTGAAAATACTTGGGTGAGTCAATTGTTTATTTCTTAACAAGATGCCTTATGCTGAGTCAGTATTATATATCTTGTCATTATTAAATGACCCGAAAAAAAGAGTTGATATACCGTAACACAATACAACAGACCAAGCAGTAAATAATCTTATTATAATGGAGATTGTGTGTTCATCTGTCTGTAACCGAAACTATATCCCTACTCAAATCACAATTCCCTTAGTTATTGACATCACATTCACCATGAATTTATTTTTTATTTAAACCTCAATTATTGATAAAATTGTTGTATCTTATTAATACTGTTGGATCTATATACTAATAACATGCAAGTATATTTATAGATTCAACAAAATAGCGGTTTACAGTGTGAACGAGAAGGCTAATTTGCATATTGATATTAAGAATTTGATTTTACTAAATATATGCTTAGTATTATTAATTTCTAATTGTTTGATTTTCTCTTAAAGAATCTGAGCAAAAATCTCTTCAATAAATCTTAAAAGAAATCCATAAACAAGACGAAAGAACTGTAATTTTATTAAATACTTCATAATCTAACTAAATAGATAAATTAGGACAAATGAGAGAGGGGAGTAATGGAACATGATGGAAGAGTTAGATTTAAAGCTGTTCTATTTTTCGATTATACCCCCTCGATTTATCATTTTCTAAATAGTTTCTAATTTGATATAATATTTTATTACATCAAAACCTAAATACTTTCACCCGAAGGGTGCATATATTTGCTAGTGTCATTAATGAATATGCAATATGTTGAAACGTTATGTATTTTACCCCGCAAAGTGTTCCTTCTAATGCTCCACTCTACTTTCGTCACCTGATTATATTTCAGTAGAAATAAGAGGCCTTGCTTTCAAAGTCTAACTTACAAAAAAAATAATAATTAAAAACTCGCAATAATATTCTTTAAGTCTTTAGGTTTTTAATATAATGATATACATTAGAAAGATTAACGAAACTAAATAAGAATGCATATAAAAAGATTACATTCATCTTGTTGTATACTCTCTTTCCTTACTTCTAGCGTCTGGACTTCGTCTTGGGGACTTCG
>CM042146.1:13298853-13328853 GCA_023376005.1 Doryteuthis pealeii
GCTGGAGGGAGAGTAGGATTCATACCTTTCCAAGGGTATTAGCGCTAAGTGAAATGCAATTATCACATCCAGGATTTGAACTCGGGTCGACGAGTCCATTTCCCATGACTTTAACCATTACACCACGAGTTTTTTTTTTTCATATACCATTTGGTTGCAAGAACCTAAATAGAAATTTAGGTTCTTGCAAAGTTCCCAATGAACAACCTTTCCCACTCAGTCATTTCTAGTCTGTACTTTTGATGTGCTAGTTTGTTGCATTTGCTTATTAAATCATTTTATCTGTCTCCGCGTATTTCGTTAATTCAGAGAATCGTTGATTAATCTTTCTTTCTTTAACCTTTGTAACATTAAAAATGTATGTCTTCATGACGAAGCAAATCATTACGACACAGACTGAATTATTTCAATGAGTAGTTTCAGTTTTGTCTAATCATTAACTTTTAAGTATAATTAGTATAACACTTCATAGATTGAATGGCATTTCATTTAATGCCGGTTTAATTAATGTATTGTTATTTATTCTAAAACAAAAACACACTCAATACTGAGAAAACACTTACCAGCATAAATAATGTTAAAGATGTTGATTACAAACAATATAGATTATATGGCATTTCTGTGTTGTTCGAACAGTAGGTTTAAAAGTCTGTTAATTATAATGAATGATAAAGTTACTTTTAAATTCAACAAGTTTGTAGTAGGTATATGTGAGCTGGGTTTACAATTATATTGCATACAGTGCTGAGCCGCCAGTTTTGGATCTCTAGTGAATGTGAATACCCCCCATCGTTATTAAAGTACACTCTAGGCTGGAGTAGTAGTGGTTATTAATCTCCTATTGTGGAGTCAAAACATATATATTTGAAAAATAATTAGCATATATATCAGCTCTATTTTATATTGAGCCTCTACCAATAATACTGCCTTTGGTACGCCATTCCAGCAAAAGCTGAAACAGTGACCATCCCACACTATATATATAAGTAAAAAAGTGAATAACTAGCACAGACAATTTCGATTAATATTTAGAAGCTTAATCAGAATTTTAAAATTCTTTTAAAACAGAATGCTATATATATATATAATGATGATGATGATGATATATATATGATGATGATGAAAAGGTTGTAAGATGAGTTAGAAGAAAACAATAATAATTGTGATGAAGCCTTGAAAATGAACAGAAACGAGATATTAATTGGATTTAATAGTCTGTGTTTTGTTAATCAATTTTTCCTCAACTTTTCATCACATTTCATCCGATTTTCCCTAATCTGTTATCTCATTATATGAGGTTAAGTAAACAAACGTGTTTATTTTTATATAGCTTTAAGCCGACAATTTTTGGAGGATAGGTGCTTAATTAAAGTCATACCTAATTTTGAAAATTAATTAGTTAATAATTAATCAATTTAGGCGGGCATATATGTTCAAATGTACGGCTAATATATATATATATATATATATATATATATATATATATATATATGTGTGTGTGTGTGTGTGGTGGATAACATTTCTGATGTATATGTGCATTAATCCTTATGCTATCAGTTAGAAAATAGTGATTGTGACCACGCGGACAAACGTTATTCTTCCTAAAAGTTTGCAATTGTGTGTATGGAAACAGAATAGAGTTGTGAAAAGTTATGTACACGCTGCTATGTGGGTTTCTTTCATGAAATTGATCAGGGTTCAAATCCTGGACGAGGTTGTTTGTCTTTCTTTTCGCGCTAACACCCTAAAAGGCATTCATCCTTTGGCTACGACATAAAATAGTAGGGATTATTGGGTTCTTTAAGTAAGATACCCATGAGGTAACTTTATTGCCGCATGATAGGGTGGCTTTTAAGCAAGTAATTACACATTTCAGCTAAGGCACAAACTGGCATTTTGCCTAAAGTATTCTTAAAAAAAACAAAAAAACAACGGAATATTGCATTCTGTTTTTTTCAAACAAAATTATTTCCCCTGCAGATTTTACCCTGCTGGAAGTTATTAAGTCTTAATAACTATCATATTCATGTTTAAAATATCACTAGATACGTAATATGCAAATTCCAAAATACAAAAAAAAAAATTGTATGTATATAGTTATTTCCATTTCCAGGAATTTTTCAACAAATTTACAAGGTGATAGAGATGATTAAAAATTGGTTTTCCTCGTTTAAACATTTCTTATAAAAACTCGCAAAAAAATATATATGAGATTTATTTTAATATCTGAGAAACATGCGTTTAGAATATGCGCCGGTTTTCTATGAGGAATAAATATATTTAAAAATAAAATTCTGGTAAGTTCTCACCGACGATTAGTTTTTGGAAGTTCTCGGACAATTTTTTTCTAATATAAATTGAATATTGGCGGATCTTAAATTAAAGATGGAGGATAATTTCTGAGTGGCACTCTAGATTTTCATACTGAAAAATGGGAAAATATATTTCGGGTAATGTCAACGGCCCCTCATATGTAAAAATTTATATTGCATCTGTTGTATTATACTACCACGTTATTTCCTTACGTTTAGCATATTTTACTGGGTTTATTTTTATAAACATATTCGTATCACATTAAGGTCCTAATATACATACGTATAAAAATACATTTTCTAAAATGTTTCCCTAATATAGATTCACTGCGACGTAGAATATATATATATATATATATATATATATATCTACAGTTTTAATTGTATTAAGTGATATAAAAGTAAAAAGTAAAGTCGTCGGGGCGGCCTAATGTCGGTATCAGCCATGCAGCGAGGGAGTCTATCCCCTTTTCAGTAGCGCTAGACCAAGGAGATTATTTTAGCGTCTATGGTGGAGCGTCACACCTACCATCAGCTCCTTCCTTTACCGCACAGATCCCTGTGCTACTCATACGCTGAGCTGGCAAGGGCGGGTATCGAACTAGGAACCTTGTGGTTTCTAGCCGAACGCTCTACCGACTGAGCTAAAAAAAAAACATGTTAAATCGAAAGTTTATTAATTCAAGCCGACGCTATAGCGTTTCGGTTTTTATTCATATCATCAACGGACCTATTATGTAAAAAAAGGAAACTGTCGATAAGCAAAATATGTTAGGCCTTTCTTTATAGTGTGCAATTTTTTTTTTAATTCAAAATATGAGAAAAATACAAATTAAAAACGCCACGCAATGTTAGCGTTGCCATTCCAAACTGTGTGAGGAGAGATCAATTCCAGGCTTGGTATGACACACACGTGGGTGTAACAAGAATTGTTCGACAAGTCATCTCGCACGAATGACAATAATTGCCGTGACATCTCACTCGAGATTTTGTAATATCTATTGACCATCCAAAATCACCAGATTTAACCCTGGTGACCTACTTTCTGTTGAGTTAACTTATCCGAAAATCTTAATGCGGGAAAGTGTTACACAGCTGTAGAACGAGAATAAAGCATCCATTGAGAGATTGCAGCCATTCCGGTTAATTTATTAATCTGTGATTTGTGTGGATTAAGAAGGATATAGCCCAAGAATGAAAGGTAGTAGACATCCGAATCTGGTATTATTTTGTGAAATATTATCTTTTATTTATATCTGACGTTCCAAAAATATATCATTACTTTGATTTATTATTGATTGTAGAAGTTGTCCCCCAGATATCATAGAAACAATATGATACTCACCATTGCAGTGGGATTTTAACTATCGTCGAGTTAGCAGACGAGAACAACAGGCAAGCTGTAACTTAAATACAGTCCTTGCATGCTGCAGGCATAATGCAAAGTGATGGCTGAAGAGTAGGTCATCTCCTAGATGCTTCACCGCACATATCAACTTACGGTGAGTTGGTGAGGACCGATATCGAACCTGGAATCTTTCGATTCCTAAATAGAGGTTCTACCGACTGATGAAGTAAAAGTAAAATCGTCGGAGAAGCCTAAATGTATCAGCCAGACAGCGAGGGAGTCTGTCTCCTTTTCACTTGTGCTAGATCAATGGGGTTGTTTTTTTAGCGTCTGGGGTGGAGCGCCAAACCAACCATCAGATTCTCACTTTACCGCAAAGATCCATCTTCTACTCATACGCTGAGTTGGCGAGTTGGTCGGTATCAAACAAAGAACCTTGTTGTTCCCAGGCTGGCACTCTACCGACTGAGATAAACCGGTCCCTTCTTATCCCATATAATTGCATTTAAAAATGTGTTCCATCATTGTGGCACACCCTGTATTTCAAACTTTCTCAATAACACACTTTTTTTTTTCTTCAGTTTTTATAATGATAAATGTTATGCGAAATTCGTGTAATCTTTATCAGTGACCAAACACAGTGCAGGAACAAAATTATAATTAATATGCTGTCATCCCAATCAAAAATCGTTGAGATAGGACAAAGGAAACAAAACCGATGCCTGCTTCATTTCCAATATCTTAAGTCGACAGACATTTATATTTTATCATTCTATCTCCAGCAAGTGATAAATACTCAATCATAGCCATGTGTTTATGACCCTAATGTCTAACCAATTTCTCGACGAAATAAATAATACAAAGAACCAACAAACGGTGAAGGATGATAGACAAATGTCAAAGATAGAACGACGCCATTTTTTCTTTGCGGATAAATACTTGAAATGGACATCACCGCAACCTTTGTTGGAGCAATTTTTGTGTTGGACACGATGTTAAGTTTCGTTTAGGAGCGAAAGACAGATCTTAATTAAGATAAGCGCGTACCAGTAACTTTTGATAAAACGTCATTTAATAATCTATCAGTTCTCTTCATATTGGAAATGGATTTACCTTTCTGAGAATGATGTACACAGAAAACAAGAAACATATCTTCTGAACATTAGTGAATGCTATAAAATCAGCTTGCACTCGGGGTTAAGAGAAATATTTGCTGCTGTAAGGATAGCGATAAAACCAATGAGCACTTAAGCAAACTGTCGATTTCATAGTCTTTTATTAAATTGATTCTCGTCTTGGGACAGTCGATAAAAGAGGAAATTATGTACTTTTGAAAATGGTCAAAATTTAGGAATATATTCATTACATGAACAAAGCAATGTACATACAAACATACATGCACGGACGCACATATTATATTGCTATAAGTTGCAGATTTTCGTAATGTTCCTGCTTTTAGAACATTTATAAACTTACGTGTTTATTGACGTAAGCAGTAACTTAGTTTCGGTTGAATATAAACCGAGTCTCCATTATAATAAGATATGCGTGTCGTGAACTTTATTTATTATTTCATGGAAAATTATTAAATGTGTATGTTTGAAATTATATTGTTTGGTTTCTTTGTTAAATGGCCTATCAACCTTTGCGGATTATTCGATGCCAAAACTATCCTTATAGAAGAACACTACTAGTAATATTTAACCCGTAAGTTGCAGAATGATGAGCTCTATTCCTTTTCCAATGGTAGTCCGAAAGTGAAGGTAATAGGAAGATGGTGGTCATATTCCCTCACTACGACGTCACAGTCTAGAATGTTAGCCACTGCACCACGGAGATCACCCATTGCGTATAAATGTTAATCAAAGCTGGCGAGAAAAATTATTACAAATCACTTTTCTATCCAACTAATAATAATCTATTCATATTCTTATCCAATATGCCCCTCATATTATATTAGATAGTATTAAAACTTTAACGGGATCTTAATAAATTTTACAGTAGTTTTTTTCTTCTTTGTAATGTGCTAATAATTCACTTAAATTCTAATAATTTTCATCAATTGCTGACAGAATCACAGCTTTATTATAAAAAGGGTGCAGTTTATTATTTGTTCAAATGACAGCGCCTTTGACATGAATCATTTCGCGCGAACATTTCTTTAGAAAATGACTTTGAAAGTGACGGAGTTATCGCCCCAACTCAGTATTAAACTGATTTAATGAAATATAACATAGACAATCACTTTGTTTGGCAGTCGTTCGGAAAGGGGGGAAAAGGGATTTTTAATCTCTTAATAATTTTAATCATACGTCCATAAGCACCTGTTATAGAACAGTATTAGGCACAATGCGTGCAATTTCGCACATTAATGTTGAGTCTACTTGTAGGGCTTTTAAAAAGTGATTAAGAATAGGAAAGTATTGCGATCAACTTAAATCACCGAACTTATTTGGGAAAATCCTCTAAAATTAATTATTTGAAAGTTTGAAAAAAAAAGAATCTGCTCTCAATACTCAACATTTATTTGAATAGAATATAAAATAATTGAAAACACATTGCACTAAAGGAAACAGAAATGTCATTTTTATATTAAAATCTGGAAAATGACATTTTTTTTAATTAATAATTCTTTAATAAGTTTTTTTCTTTAGAAAATAGTGTATTTGAAAAAAAAATCATTTGAATAATTCTCCGTGGCGTAGTGGCTAATATACTAGACTGTGAGGTGTACAACGTTTTAGTTAACAAAAATGCCCCACCCCATTTTTTTTTTTTTACTACAGACGTGTCCCTAAGCCTGTTGCTACCTTATCGGGAGGTTTCTAATCCTGCCAATTACAAGTCATAATTTTTTCTTGGGTCCGTTTTATACACATAATTTTGGGTAGAGAGATGTCTATGATAGCCTGGATATGTAGTCAACGGCGGTGAGTAACAGACAGTTTCTCGCCTATGCAATTCTAAAACTAAACCAATATATATATATATATGAGAGAATATGTGCTGACTTGAAGTCGTACCTAATTTTGAAAATTAATTAATAATTAATGAATTAGGCGCCTAATACATTAATTATTAATCAATTAATTTTCAAAAATTAGGTACGACTTCAATTAAGCACATATTCTCCCCAAAATTGTCGGCTAAAAAAAGCCATATCAAAAGAGATCGCCTGTTTGTTTACTTATATATATATATATATATATATACATACACCATGGTGGCGATCATTATTTGATAAACACCCACAATTTTACTTTGGCAAAATACAATTCAAAATTGATATTCAAATACTAAAATATCACATGAAGCAATTATCTTTTTTTTTGCCAAAATATTACCAGATAAATAAATAAAATCCAACCGACCATAAACAATTCGTCAAACAAAACTTTAGCATCGAATTTTCATAGAATTATTTAGTATTCTTTATATCTGCTACGTTCGTTTCGCAACGATAAGATTTTCCTGACTGGCCAATGTAATCCATTATGTTTAATGACGTGTTAACATATTAGGATCGACACGACGACTTTCAAACCAGAGAAGATTGCTGTCACGCGAGTAGAAAATCTTTCTTATATCAGCCACGAAACCGGTGATTACGATTGCGTCAAAAGACCACCAATTAGATTTCAACGTGAGCACCGACCAATAAAGTTAATCGAAATATTTTTCGGCTTTTATTTTACACATTATTTTACGCTGTGTTTTGTATTTGCTGCAAAAGGAATAACAAAATATACAGAATGCGCCAGAAATTAAATCAGTAAGGTTACTTAATCAGTCACTAATTTCCACAAGTTAGGAATTATATATCTGACACTACCTTGTTCGCGGATTCATGATATTTTTTAGCGGCCTCTTTTTGTTCTCAGTCAAAATATATTTCGAATCTGGCTAATTAAAATGCAAAGATTAAATATTCATGACACGGAGATTCAAATTTACTAAAGATTAAATAGTTTCTATTTCTGTTATCAGATATAAAGTTCATACATTTAAAAAAAATAGCTGAAGAATAATTAAAGTTCCAATTACCGTCGAACTGGGAAGACAAGGCAACAAACGGTTGTAACTTGATTTGAATGACATTGTGGAGTCTTATATATATCCTGTCATTCTGCATAGATTTTGTATTTAAGTTACAACCGTTTGGTGCCTTGTCTTCCCAAGCAGTCAAGCAGAACTCAAGGAATGGAATGACCCAAATCACCCAAATTCATGAATGGGTCATTCTTGATTTCTATATATAGCAACTGTCTTGGACACTGCTTAAGTTGTACTTAGTTAGCTGCTGTTATTCAAACCAACAGTAGACTTACTGACTTCAATACTTCTAAGAAGTGAAATATGTTTTTTGTTATATTTGTATGTGTAAAGAGGTATTTAAGATGTTTTGCGAAGCAGTAGTTTGGTCGAGTATGGTCCAGGTCGAGACAGTCTATTAGGAAATGTTTCACTGTGTATACCTCTTGGCTAACCGTGAATTCGGGAGAATCTTCATTTTTTTAAAAGAGGAATAAGTGGATGGTGTTTATGTGGTCTATTCTAAATCTTGATTCGAAGATTTCTTTCTGAGAGGAAATACTTATGTGTTGCCAGTGTAAATATAAAAACGAAATCAAATATTGAAAACAATAGAAACAAAACAAAACACATTAAAACAGCTTTTAAAATATTTTTTTAGAAATGAAGAAAAAGCAATTGCTTTTTCTGTTTTTAAAAATCCTGGAGAATACACAGAAAAACAATATTCGACGTTTTTTTTTTTTTTTAAATTTATTTTCACCGCACTAAATCAAGTAAAGATGACTATAAGAAAAAAGCAAAAATATCCAATAGAACATATCACTAAAATACAACGTCATAAAAGGAAGAGTAGTTTTTTCTCTTTATTTGGCGGTTTAACGATTCTCCTAGCTTCTTTTGGGCATAACAAATCTCTTACAACGTTTTTAAAAAATCTCTGAGAAAACATTTTTACAAAAACATTTCTCGAGACCATAACTAATGGTCGAACGTAGTGGAGAACAATAAATAATGAATAACAAAGGAAATATTCATATATGTCTTATCACTTTTGTCGAATGAGAACATGTATCCCTGTCCGGTAAAATTATGTTGACTGTTCTTTGAGCCACTTCTTCACTACAGATTTCACTTCCTCGTCACTAGTATAACGTTTACCTTTCAACCCCTCTTTCATGGGGCTGAACAGATGATAATCCGAAGGCGCTAAATCTGGAGAGTATGGAGGATGAGGTAAGTTGTCAACTCGAAGTGATTTTCTCCCTTGTCTTGATGTTTTTTTGTATGTGGTCGAGCATTATCATGGAGAATGAGGACATTAGCGATTGACAAGTTGGGTCTTACTCGTCGGATTCTTGTTCTGTGCCTCGTTAGGGTATCAATGTAGGCTTTTTAAAAAAAAAATCTTCACATGAAATAAAGAAAATGGCATTATCTTTTGACTCAACCTTTATAATTATATATATATATATATATATATATATATATATATATATATATATATATATATATATATATATATTATGGACTCTCCCTTCGATTTTCGACGTATGAGGATTCATACACACAATGAACACCCGCACAGTGACTTGTTTATAGTGGTGAAGGCTTGTGTTGGACCATCTACACTTTTTGGCACAGTCGATAGGAAAGAATTGGTGCATCAAGGGTTGCCACAAACCCAATCAACGACCGACCTCAGGAATTTTGAATTCAGAGTTATCCCTCTCCTAGACTGGTTACCAACCCAAGGCTAAAGAACCCAGTCTGCCCTACTATTTAACCCATAGCTGGAGGGAGAATATATGTATTCATACCTTTCCCAAGGGTATTAGCGCTATGTGAAATGCCAACAGCTTCGTCTAGGAGTTGAACTCGAATCGACGAGTCCATTTTCCACGGCTCTAACGATTATCCCACGCGCCCCTCTCTCTCTCTCTATATATATATATATATATATATATATATATATATATATATATATATATATATATATATATATATATATATATATATATATATATAGATGTTTTCTAAAATAAACGTATAAAGTCTAAAATAAATGTAACACGATCTAAAGGAATGTTACACGGTATGTGTCAAATTCTAACATTCACTTGTTTCTTTCACAAAGCATGAAGATTATTAATATGAAAACTTCATATTTGACACAGGAAATTGAAAGCTATAACGTACTCGTTGTAATAGAATTGCGTCTCTGTAAATACCAGCTTCTTGGAAGTGGTCAGGTTAATATTTCCTGTTTACGGTCACAAAAGCGTTGGAAATCTCTAACCACGAACGTGTTCATAAGAAATACATTTCTACTGATCTAGCTATTTCTTAA
Organism: Doryteuthis pealeii; assembly: GCA_023376005.1. Lineage (NCBI taxonomy): Eukaryota > Metazoa > Mollusca > Cephalopoda > Myopsida > Loliginidae > Doryteuthis > Doryteuthis pealeii. The sequence goes on from CM042146.1 coordinate 13,308,896, forward strand.
ATTGTGAAATCCTCTCATTGAATAAGCTGAAGGGTTGCATGGGAAGTTCTTCCACATGCTGCCTTTTTCTAAGAAACTTCATCACACTTTGCCGCATATGTGGTTACAGTCTCGAATAAATACAGAACTTTGAAAGAAATATGTCCGAATTTGATATATTTTCATAGGATGGAAAGAAATATCAGCTGTAAGAGACAGAAAGGATATGAAATCACAGATAAATTAATTTGATTCCTTGACAGTAATGTTCCGCATTTATATGTTACTAGCAAGACCAGTGGATATACCACATTATGATAATTTGATTATTACAATTGATATGTTTACTTAAGAGCTAATGCAAACTAGTTCAATATGTAAAAACTATAATATCTTGATTTAACTTTCTTTCATTCGTTTTTCTTACTTTCTTTCATTTTTTTTCAATTGAAGATATAGTTTTCCCGCTCTCATTCCTCTCACAATATTTCCCCTACTCTTTCTTTTTTCCTTTCTTTCTTATTATATTTATGTGTAGCATGTCCTTTTCTTTCCCTTTATAATAAAATCGGAGTAGTCCATTAATTAGCTGACGTGACGACACTCATACGAAATAAGAATTCGGTGGATAAGCAACACCAGATAAGCAGGATATACATTTGACCTTGGACGGTCTCAATTTTAACCAGAGGATGTTCCAAGATGATAACTGTCGTTCCATTTAGGCACCCGAGTGTGGATATATATATATATATATATATATATATATATATATATAGGGCCGGTTAGCTCAGTCGATAGAGCGTTCGGCTAGAAACCACAAGGTTCCTAGTTCGATACCGGTCCCCGCCAACTCAGCGTATGAGTAGCACAGGGATCTGTGCGGTAAAGTAAGGAGCTGATGGTAGGAGGTGCTAAAACAATCTCCTTGGTCTAGCGCTATTGAAAAGGGGATAGACTCCCTCGCTGACTGGCCGATACCGACTTTAGGCCGCCCCGTCGACTTTACTTATTATATATATATATATATATATATATATATATATATATATATATGAGATTTATCCAAAACTTGGTAGTAAGGGATGATTCTATTGTGAATTCTAAGATACACTGTATTAATATTGTATGATCCAGTATGTATAAATACAGCGAATCGTTATATATAACTTTCCCTCTAACTAGATGGCTGAAAGGAATCACGTAGCCTGTAAACGACTCATCCATGGGAAAATCATGAGGGCAATCAAGAGTTAATCAAACAAATGTCTGTGTCAAGCAGAAAAGAAAATTACACGATAAATCAAGAGAACAGGGTTAATACAAAAAAACAACAACAACAACAAAATGCAGTAATCATAGAATAAACACGAAAGAAAAAGAATCTAAAAAAAGTCGTTTCCATAAGAAGATAGAAAGAAAGTAAGGTATAAAAAGTGGTTCTTAATTCTATCCTAAATCGTGTTCTTACAATAAAGCTTGTTCTTTTTTATTTTCATAGAAAAACAATGGAAATCGATTAAGTAAAACCCGTAAGCAAAAAATAAAATAGTGTTGAAATGCAGAAAAGAAAAACGTTGAAATAAACAAATAAATAAACAGTTTAAAGATGTATTGGGAAAAAAAAATATCAAAACATTTGTAATAACAAGAGAGAGAGAGAGAGAGAGAGAGAGAAAGAGAAAGAGAGAGGAGAAGAGAGAGAGAGAAGAGAGAAAGAAAGAAAGAAAGAGAAGAAAGAGAGAGAGAGAAAGAGAAAAAGAAAGAAGAGAGAGAGAAAGAAAAAGAAAGAAAGAGGAAGAGAGAGAGAGAGAAAGAAAGAAAGAGAAGAGAAGAAAAGAAGAGAAAGAGAGAAGAAAGAGAGAGAAGAAAGAGAGAAAAAAAAGAGAAGAGAAAAAAAGAGAGAGAGAGAAAGAGAGAGAGAAAGAAGAGAGAGAGAAAAGAGAGAGAGAAAGAGAGAGAGAAAGAGAGGAGAAAGAAAGAGAGAGAGAGAAAAGAAGAGAGAGAGAGAGAGAGAGAGAGAGAGAGAGAGAGAGAGAGAGAGAAAGAGAGAGAAAGAGAGAGAAAGAGAAAGAAAGAGAGAAGAGAAGAGAGAGAAAGAGAAAGAGAGAGAAAGAAAGAGAAGAGAGAGAGAGAGAGAGAGAAATAGAGAGAGAGAAAGAGAGAGAGAGAAAGAAGAGAGAGAGAGAAAAGAAAGAGAGAGAGAGAAAGAAAGAGAGAGAGAGAGAGAGAGAAGAAAGAGAAAGAGAAAAGAGAAGAAAGAGAGAAAGAGAGAAAGAGAAGAGAAGAGAGAAGAAAGAGAGAGAGAAAGAAAAGAGAAGAGAGAAAGAGAGAGAGAGAAAGAAAGAGAGAAAGAGAAGAGAGAAAGAAAGAGAGAGAAAGAGAAGAGAGAGAAAGAGAGAAAGAGAAGAGAGAAAGAGAGAGAGAAAGAAAGAAAGAGAAGAGAGAAGAAAGAAAGAGAGAGAAAGAAAGAAAGAGAGAGAGAGAGAAGAATATAAACCCAAAGAAATCAATTATCGCAATTCGGTTTTATTTGAAACCATTTATAAAACCTCGTCGATGTTGCAAACTGCCTGTGAGAAATGAGAAGCACTAAAGGAGCCATTCAAATCAAAACACCGTATCAGGATCCCTTATTTGCTGGTTTAACACATGCAATTTTTTAGCCCGAACAAAAAATAAATGATCTTAATTTTTTTCTCGAAACACGAATAGAATTTAAGAAACGGAGTGTTAAACGACTGGTTATATTAATCTATTAAAACGATTTATATTAACGACATGTCAACGAATAAAGGGAGATTTTCTACCTAAAGGGTAGGTGTCCTTTCATGTTGTAATGGTTGGCAAGCTAGTCTCGCAGATCCGTTACCTCTGAAAAACGAGTTTGATCCTCGCAGGAAGCCCCATACTTGTGACAAATCCTACCCGTAGGCTAAATATTTGTTGTTATACATACAGTTTAGAAAATTATGTTCATTGATATTCATAATAAAATTAATTTTAAGGTAAGAGTTGGTTTTTTTCCACAGATTATCCCATGAAATGCAAATATTTTGCATAGCTCTATGCTTGCAGGAACCCCTACCTAATAAATATATGATTTGAAATATTTATTTCTTTTTGATATTTGTCATTTGTTTGCAAAATGTTATGTGGCTTCCAAAAACTTAATACTACATCGTAAATAATAGCTTCAAGTATCTATCTTAATTTAAAAACAGTTATATGACTTCAAATAATTTTATCGAATATGAATTATTTCTAAAGAGATGTATTTCACTTTAAGATGGGATCATAAGTGAACTGGAAGAAATTATACATGACACTGCACATATCTCAATATCAGATAAGGTTTGGTGTCATACCAGGGCACCCCTAAGACAAGCTGTTTGAACGGCGGGTCAAACATATGGAAGTGCATGAAAGTTTCATACTTCTTGGTCATTCCATTCTAAGATGACTAAAAAAGTTTTAGCACCATTTGGATTTACATAAACATGGTGGTTGGAAATAACCCATTCCTGAAATTGATCTTAATTTCATTCCAAGACGCAAAGTGGCGTATTTTAAATGCGTGTTAAAATATGGGGTCTCGGACAATAAAGAAGTACATAAAAAGTAGACATATGTCTTAGTGTTCATGATTAATAAGAAAATGGTTGCAGACTGATACGGTCCGAGATATCCGAAACGATAGCCCAGAGAATTCAGCACGAGCAGCACCGTTAAACTATTCCATATAAAATGTCAGAATATCAAATGTTGATTTTTTTATAGCCTTCCGGTTCTCACGATTTATCCCCGGAAGGCAAGGTGAATAAATGGACGAACAACTTTTTTATTTTATTTTGGGTTCTCAACATTTGGCACTTTTATTAACCTAGATTTATTCATAAAATTATGTGATCAAGAAGAACAGTGACACAGGCCAAAAACTTGCCAAATTTCCTATGGCGCCAATTGTCTCCCTTTACGGATTTTTAAGCCAGTCTATTTATGTCCTTCTAATCCAAATGGTTCATACAAGATACTTAAAAAAATGTTCTTCGTACAAGAAAACACATAATTATCTCTCAAGGCATTTTTATCCTGGGTGTAGAATAATACTAAGTCCAATTACCGTCGAATTGGCAAGACAAGCCAGCAAGCAATCGTAACTGAAATACGATTCTGGTTTGCTGCAAAGACTACTGAAAATGACAGGATTTATGGAGCCTAAGAGGATCCTACAAAATGGGGTTCAAACACTGCAACACCAATGGGAGAAATGTGCAGACCCCAAAATGGACGATGTTGAACAATTAATATCATTTAGTCACATTCCAAGAGATTATATTCGTCATTCATTTATGAATTTTTTAGCCTACCACTGTACACACAAACACACACACACACACACATATCACTCGGGTTTCTATCCCGACGAAGTTAGCTTGAAAAAAGTATATCCACACTGGGGAGACATGATACGTCGAAACAATGTGTCTGGGGATGATATATATATATATATGAGAGTTTTATAATTTGCTTGAAGCATTGTGTATATATTGGTTAGGAGATTGATTTAGAAGGCTATCACAATGCTGATGTAAAGAAAAAATAATAATCGGTAACAATGGTGTTGTGTGTCAACCTGTATTTAATTCTCGAATTTTCGAGATAATATCACTTTATCAAACTGGAACTGAAGCAGTCTAGTTATGACATTTCTTTTTAAATTTTTTTTTTTTTTTTTGAAAATGATGGTATTTTTATATAACTGTATTCTCGTGTTGTGTGTTTACGTGAACGCGTAAACATACAACACGAGAATACAGCCTTCTAAATAAACTCCTAACCAATATATATATATATATATATATATATATATATATATATATGTGTGTGTGTGTGTGTGTGTATATGCCCATATAAATGTGTGTGTGCTTATATATGGATATAAATGTATATATTTCGATATACTTTCAGATTACATTTAGCTGTCATGGATTTTTGATAGTCAATATGACAATAATTATTGTACTCACCAACAACACCATGCAACGGCAGTCGAGATCAATTTAGCATGTAAGCCGTGCACAACACTTAGAATTCAAATAGCTTTTCTATTGACAAATAATTCGCACTTGAACGGTTAGCCAGAAAAACGTTGTGTTTTTATTATTCATTTGTTATCATTTTTCTTTTTCTTTTGTTTTTGTACATTGGATATTGTCTCCGATATATTTTAGGCCGGCTCTTAAATTACTACATTAACCGGCTTGATTTTCCGGCACAGCTCTGGAGATATCGTCTTTCTGTCTAGTTTATAGTCACATGAAACACTGTATTAAATAGACTGATCCTTCTGTTCAGCTGGGAATTATAGGAAGAGCGATTTTATGCCCAGAAACGCAATAAAAAAAAATCCAACGTTTTTGGTGGAAAGCAATCATGGTGGATTCTGTTTGTTTGTTCATATGACTATTACATATTCTTATGTACATTTCATAGACGCCTCCCATCAGAGTATTTACATATGGAGATTCTAGCATAAATAAAAGAACACAAAATTTGGTATATATATATATATATATACGTTTATTTCAGTATAGTTTGAGTAATATATTCATAAAAACGAAAACGAAGCAATCCATGGTATATATATATATATATATATATATATATATATATATATATACGGAGCAGTCTCCAATGTCTATAACCTTGCTGATGAGACCTAATAGGTCGAAATGTACATTCAGGGATTGTCATTTTCTCGATTTGTTTAGCCTTACATTTGAACATATATGCCCACCTAAATTCATTAATTATTAACTAATTAATTTTCAAAATTAGGTATGACTTAAATTAAGCACATATCCTCCAAAAATTGTCGGCTTAAAGCCATATAAAAATAAACACATTTGTTTGTTTACTTAACCTCACATATATATATATATATATATATATATATATATATATATATATATATATATATTATGGAAAAGATGACTTACCGGTGAATATGGTCACGGTGGTTGATGTGAAGTTCATAATGGTAAAGCAGTGATAACAAAAAAATAATAAAGTGCTCAATACGTTGGTAGAGCAATTTTATCTTAAATATAGATCCAAATGATAACCTACTCGAGTGTCACCATGTTGAGGATCCTCAGTAAAACATTTTTAAAATCACTGTTTGATTTTAAAATATTTTATATATATTATATATATTAGATTACAATTAGCTACAAAACCTTGTCTTCCCCAAAGAAAAGTGGACTATTACCAGTTGCTATATAAAAACAATATAAAATACTTTAAACTAGAGTCATTCAAACAAGTAATCCTAACTAAAATGTAAGTTTATTATTATATTATTATAAAAATTATTTAATCATTAATGTTACTATTTGATGCTTCAAAAAGTTCACGCCCTGTCGGCTGGGGCGTTAGAATGCACCAACTGCACCTCTGAAGAGGAGTAAGACTCCCCCAATGGGGCCACCTGTCGTGGATGAGTAGTTCATGACATGCAATGCTCCACTTTGGCCCTATCTTGGGCTAGACGGGCGGTCGGGGAGGCCCCTCCGATCAATCGACTGGTCACGTCAAGCCCTAGCACCTATATGATTTTCCCAACCCTATTGCCTTTATGGCAAGCCCCAGCCCCTTTTTATCATATGGGTGCTAGAAGGCGGTGGCTGCGGGTCTACATGTCCTGGGAATGACGTTAAACTCTATCTGATGGTGAGTTCCAGTTTTGGAGGTTTGGGGAATGTGGAGCACCCTTTCATCATCATTGCTCCCTGGTCCACTCTGACCCGGAGTGGTAGTACCTGTTAAGGTCCCATCTATGGATTAAATAGAAAAATGTATTTATAACAAAATTGTATTATGTATTAAGAATTGATTTATTTCAAAACTTTATCGGCATTAAATGACCCACTGAGGTTGATATGCCTTAAAACAAAACAAACCAAAAAGTTCAGTATATATTATATTATATATATATATATATATATATAAAGAAGCAAGATAGGAAAAAAGGAAAGACCTGACATAACTTATAAATCAAGAGTGTTAACCGGACAATACTGATCAAAAGAAAACAACGTCTAGATTAATAGTCCGAATGATTGATGAAATAATAAGAATCACAAAAGAATTTCAAACAAAAAGTATCGATATTGTTATAATAGTGCAGTATATAGTTTTCTTTACGCATCTGAACTATTACACTAAGTTATATCAGGTGGCGCGGGTCCAGTTCCACGGAGACTGTATGGGGGTTGAGTCACCCCTTCGTTGCCATAAACCTCAAATCGACTATCACCCGAAGAATTAGTATATGTTAGTGTCTCATGTATGTGTCAAGTAGATATGTTTGAAATTTTAAGATTAGTAAGACAGGAAACTCTACGCTTGTGAACTAAGTAAAATAAGTAAAATCGTCGGGGCGGCCTAATGTCGGTATCAGCCAGACAGCGAGGGAGTCTATCCATTTTTACTAACGCTAGACCAAGGAGATTATTTTTAGCGTATGGGATGGAGTGCCACACCTACCAACAGCTCCTTTACCGCACAGATCCTTGTACTATTCATACACTGAGTTGCTGAGGACCGATATCGAACCAACAACTTTGTGATTCCTAGTCGAACGCTATACTGACTGAGCTAAACCGGTCCTATACTGATGAGATGGTTTGAATTTTACATAGCAAAAATCCTCTTCAGAAAATTATGAATTCATTTTCCGTCCAGATATGGGTAAATAATCGTGTATACTTGGATTTTATCATTAATATGGTAACCAGTCACGGAGAAAAAGAATTGATTCCAAACCTGTTAAAATCTGCTTAAAAAGATTAACTCTGTCATGCGGAAGGGTTGGGTAAATACACACACAACACACGTACAAACACAATATATGAATAATATATGTGTGAAGAAAAGGAAGTGAATCCGACGGTATGTAGTATATTAAGAAAAATGAAAAAACACAAGTTTAAATGGGTTAAGTGGTGAGTTTATTAGCCGACGCTGCAGTGTTTCGATCTATTAATTAGATCATCTTCAGGGCATTTGTTGGTATATGGAAGGTGATAAGAAATTTTTTATCACAGAATAACGAGAAAAGCGAGTGGTAGTCCTTGTTATTCATCTGTTTAAATTTTTTTTTTAGATTTGAAAAAAAAGGGGATACGGTTTGAAAATGACGTCAAATATTCTCTTTTACGGCGTGAGTATGGGACGGTTTAAGTGTGTGTATCGAAAGGAAACATTGTGCATTTTTTAAGTGAAATCCTTTGCGATAAACGACAGCGGAAATAAACCTTGAGGTTGTGTGTGTATGTATAAGCATGGTTACATTGATAAACTTTTTGAGTTGCTGTGTGCCTTTGAAGAGTAAGAGGTATTCATTGAATTATATATATATATATATATATATATATATATATATATATATATATATATATATATGTGTGTGTGTTGTGTGTGTGTGTGTTAGTTTGCAATATTTATATATGGCTGTACCACTCGGACTTGTCGGCAAAAAAATGATTATCGTTATTAGGAATAGTTAGTTTGAACCATAGTAAGGTTTTTGCAAATTATTAGTATTAGATAGGAATACTTAACCCATTAACGATATGTCTAAATATTTACGATTAAACAGGAATAATTTAATTATATGAAAAGTATCTGTATTAGGTAATGAAATAGTAGTAATCACAGTAGCAGTAGATACCTGAAATCAAACATTCTTGAGAATAATGACTGACTTCTGCATTGAAAAATCAGGACAGAATTTGACATGCTGACAAACCAACCAACCAACCAACCACCCCAGCCTTTGTTGTTTTCTGTTTGCCTGATTGATAGTATTTTTACAATGACTATTTTTGATAACGTACAGAGAGATGCATATAGGTAGTCAAAGCCTCTTATTTTTACTGACAAGTGGATGGCATATGCAACTTCCAAATGCCAGATACTTACATGGACATCCACATGTAAGCATATAAAATCATACATTACTTGCACACACGCACACCACACGTGGATAGCTCAGTCGGTAGAGGTTCGGCTAGAAACCACAAATATATATATATATATATATATATATATATATATATATATTATTCAATCCTTTACACTTTGATAATAAGTAATACCAAATAATTTCTTTTTCCTCTGAATGTTTGAGATGAGGCTTGAAGATTAGTATTATCTACGTTATTCGGACTATTGTCACCATCGTCATTTGTACAACGTTTCGGTCGATATGCCCTCCGGTCTTCTTCGGGTATTTCTTGTCGGACTCGGGAACCTTCTTTGGACACATGGCCTAGTGGATAAGGTAGTTAGGTTAAGACAGTTCTAAGTGACTTATCTCTGGATCCCGAGTTCAATCCTGGTAGAGGCAGTTAGATAAATAATTAACACAACTTCTACCCCAGCTATGGTTAGCGGAATGAGAACAGGATACCCCCGTGGACTAAATAAAGGGTTAGGTTCAAAGTTCCGGATGGCTCCCGATTACGACAAAAAGTTCAAGAGTTCAAAAAGAAGGTTCCCGAGTCCAAAGAAATACCTGAAGAAGACCGGAGGGCATATCGCCGAAAAGTTGTACAAATAACATTGAAGATGGGTACAATAGTCCGAATAACGCAGATAATACTAATTTCCTTTTTATTTTACAATGTTCCAATAGACTTAAGATCTTTGTATAAATTAGTTCAGAAGAAAACTATTACAAAAATATCAGGGGTGTACTTTATATATATATATATATATTATTCACATGACTAATGGAATGCTATTCTTAGAAGGTATTTACTCAGCCGTCCTTTAGTTTGAAATTAGGTTATGATTCATTTCACAGTCTTAGAGATCAGGTACCTTATCCTTATCATACTCCAAAGAACAAATGCACACTAAGCCTAAAATAACTAATTTAGAACTACTCTTACAAGACCACATAGTTCAAGAGGAAAATCTATTGCTTGTATGTTCTGTATGTTCCTTAAATACACATAATATAATCTGTTTATGGAAACAGAAGAAATAGAAAAGATGTTCTTATAGTTGGATCAATAGTTCTTCGTGATAAAATGTTGCCTCGTTTGATGTTTGTTCAAAATACAACTGGAAACGCAAACTAGAATTAGCATTAAGATAGTCATAATCTCTTTCTAGAAGAGAACAAAATCCACATCTCGAACGTCTACAATTAAGCCACAATATGTTTCTTATTAGGCTTCCTCTACTTCCAAGACGTATTCTATTAATCCGGCATGTACATTAGATTTGATAATGGACTAATCTTTCTACCTCTAAGATAATACGACAACTTTAATATTTTCATCCTTTCTAAATACTATATTATATAATACAACATGCATTTTAATAAATGGTTTTATGCTATTTGTTGCTTCTCGATGTGATTTTTGTAAACTTTAATACGTGAGGAACAACGATTATGAACGAACAGAGTGACTGATATTATTTGCGGTATCGGGATTACATATCTATCACTATCATTGAATGTAGAACAAGCCCAATTCCTGAATAGGGAGTGGGGCGAAATATCAATTAATATACTAATTTCAGAAACCCGAGTCCAGTGGTTTCGACCATTAGACCGATAAGATATTTAATATCAACGTGATCCCAGGGGGCCAATCCCACAGGCGGAACCTGTCCTTCCTCTAAAAGGGGCAGGGTTGGGTTTATTGCCCTGTGCCCGGGGCACTTCAAAAGAGGAATGCCGAAGGGCTTCACGCAATTTTCAAACACTAGCCATACATGAGCTTCGATTTGTTCGTGCTCCCCCTACTATAATGATTCTTGTGTTAGAGTGACATGGTGTAAATACTTACTAATATCAACATTATGTTGGCTCAGTTTTAAACTATCAGTCTTCAAAAAGTATAGAGAGTAGACCTTTGATCAACAAGGCAGAAATAGACAATCAATGATATTGAAGTCAGTTAGCTGCTGTTATTAAAGCCAACAGTAGACTACTAAGTACAACTCAAGCAGTTTTTAAGACAGCAGGTATAAATAAGAATCAAGAATGATCCATCCATGAATCTGGGTGGTTTGGGTGATTCCATTCCTTGAGTTCTGCTTGACTGCTTGATTTGAATGACATTGTGGAGACTTATATATACTTTGTCATTTTGTAACGTAACTCCAAATACAATTACATTGAGGATACCTATTACGCAAACCATTGGTCTATTTCGACAATTTTTTCAAGTGAAATAATGTATCATTTGAAGAATGATTAACGTTCCAATTACCGTCGAACTGGGAAGACAAGGCAACAAACGGTTGTAACTCAAATACAAACCCGAATGCTACAAAGTCCACTGTAAACTGACAAAGTATATATAATCAGAACTCAAGGAATGGAATCACCCAAATCACCCAGATTCATGGATGAATCATTCTTGATTCTTATTTATACCAGCTGTCTTGGACACTGCTTGAGTTGTACTTAGTTAGCTGCTGTTATAAAAACCAACAGTAGACTAACTGACTTCAATAGTAACAATATCAACGAATCTGGGGAAAAAAGAGATTGGGCGAGGAAGAGATGTGTAGAAGAATAGAGATTGTCATGAACTCAGTATTTTTGTGATCTGTTAAAATACTGAGGATAGTTCTGGAAAACTGAGCAGAGTTGTTGTCACTCGGAAATTTAGTAAGGACCACCGTGTGATAATGTGAAAAGTGTCATATAATAACAGAGAGATACTTCTTTATAACATTTTGATTCAAACATATCACACTGTCTAGACAGAATGGCTGATCTGGTGTAAACAAGATAAGAAAACTCGTTCAAATATGGAATCGTTGTTCTTGTGGACCATATGCTGTAAATGGAAGCGATATTGAAAATGAAGAAAACATTGCCCGAGAGATCCCCAAAATATTGTGTAATTATAAAGATGAAATTGGTGTCCACGATCGATGCAACACTGAAAACAACACCGGAATAATCATCTGTCTCTAGCTATGCATATTAGTTTACACAAATATATATATATATATATATATATAGAAGGGAAGTGAATCCGACGGTATGTAGTATATTAAGAAAAATAAAAAACACAGGTTTAAATGGGTTAGGTGGTGAGTTTATTGGCCGACGCTGCAGTGTTTCGATCTATTAATTAGATCATCTTCAGGGCATTTGTTGGTATATGGAAGGCGATGAGAAATTATCACAGAATAACGAGAAAAGCGAGTTGTAGTTATTGTTATTCAGTCTGTTTAAAAAAATTTTGAGGTTTGAAAAAAAGGGACGGTTTGAAATATGACGTCAAATGTTCTCTTTTATGACCTGAGTATGGGACGGTGTAGGTGTGTGCACTGAAAGAAAACACTGTGCACCCTCTAGGTGTGTGGATAATTTTTTTGCTATGGACGACAGCGGAAATAAATATATATATATATATATATATATATATATATATATATATATATATATATATATAGAGAGAGAGAGAGAGAGAGAGAGAGAGAGAGATAGATAGATAGAGAAAGAGACGGACAGACAGAGTTTAAAAAATAAAGGTCGATATTTGAAATTTGAATTTTAAAATATGCATTCAAAAATTTAGTTGAGATTGGCAAAATATATTACAAAATGAGGCGCGTGTCGTAGGAAATGGAGTTGTCGACACGGGTTCAATTTCTGGAAGAAACTGTTGGCATTTCACATGGTGCTAAAATCCTTGAGAAATGTATGAATTCAATTCTCCTTCCAGCTATGGATAAATAGCAAGGCAGACTGGGCTATTTAACCACGGCTAGGTAACCAATCTAGAAGGAAAACCTTGAGTTCAAACCTGTTCAACTCCGCTTAAGAAATTGACCTTGTGTCGCATCCTCCTCGTGTAGAGGAGTTGGTAAATATATACAAATATCATATTTTACAAAATGATGTTTTGACGCTCCGAAAATAGTATTGTTCTAGCACCGGGCTAAGGTATACAGACTTTACTGAAAGAGGTGAAGTCTATTTTTTCTATAAAACGAAGGCAAATAAGATGATAAAACTCAACTTATTCCTCCATCGACTCCTACTCGTAGAGAAGGGGTTGGAAAAATACATACCCAATGTATAGACGCCTGAGTAGACACACACACACACACATATATATATATATATATATATATATATATATATTACATTTTTATTGAAGGCATTTACAACGCATGTATCGCATAAAATTCGATACTTTTTCTTATAGAAAATGAACTTGACAAGTGTAATACCAGCAAAGGATGGCTCGATGTGTAGAATACCGTACAGACTGTTTCGACTATTAAGTCTCATCAGCGGTATATACTAACGATTTCCCTCCGACAGAAATCGAAACCGGGACTTCAGCAGACACAGTGAAACACTAGTGAAACACTTTTATCGCCTCGGCCACAGTACACAGCTGACCATCCTAGCGAAATTAAGCTTGTCAAATGATACTACTACACGCCTCTACCGTAATAGGTAAGGGGGCGTTATTGATAGAATAACAACAAACAGATCGTATGCCCTTCGGCATATATATATATATATATGTATGTGTGTGTGTGTGTGTGTTTTTAGGCAGTTTATTGTAAGCTTCTAAAGTATATAGGTAGGACACGTCGTATAGTATACGATGTATTCTGTGATCATTGAATGAGAGCGTTAATCGTGTGGCCGTATGCACATCATTAACAATGACCAACGAGGGTCAAAAGTATTACTGATCTTCAGGACATGCAGTCGGCGTATTCCATGCTCTGAGGACAGTGCTTATCTTATTATAATGGAGTGTGTTTTTCTGTCTGTAACCGAAACGATATTACTATACAAGACACAATTCCCTTTAGTTATTTACATAACATTCTCTACGATTATATATTTATTTAAATCTCAATTATTAATAAATTTGTTTTACATAGTTAAAACTGTTTATCATATCTACATACTAATAACATGCAATTGCATATATATATACAACAAATAGTGGATTACAGTGTGAATGGGAAGGCTAATTTGCATATTGATCTTAAAAAATTGATTTTAATAAATATCTACTTAGTTATTATGATTTCTAATTGTTTGGTTTTATCTTATTGAATATCAGCAAAAATCTCTGGGATAAATCTTAAAAGAAATTCATTGAGAAGAAAATAACTGTAATGTTATACTTTGCTTCCTATTTTAACTAAATAGTTAAATTAGGAAAATTTACCAATGAAAAAAGGAGTAATGGAAAATGATGGAAGAGTTAGTTTCAAAGTTGTTCTATTTTTCAATCATACTCCCTCTGTTCCAAATCTTTATCTGCATTCTTATTCAGTTCCATTAACCTTTCTAATTTAATATGATATTTTATTATATTAAAACTTAAATACAGCACCCGGAGGGTGCATATATTTGCTAGTATATATATAAAAAAAGACTGAACGTAACAGCTTGACTAGAGTTTGAACTCTCTTACTCCGATGCCTTAGTCTAGTACATCATTTACAAGTCCAAGGGAAATCTCCCTCGCTTAAAAAGAATAGTGATAACTCTGACACATGATATTGTATAAAATTACAATGTAGACAGGGGTGAACATTTTTTTGAATTGCACACATACACGTAAAGGGTCTCACGGTTAATTTGACATCGTATCAGTGCGTGCTCTTCTGGAGAAATGGATAAGTTCCTGTAATAAACAGACCTGAAAGTGTTCACAACGCAAGTGATAAATCATCCTTGAAACAATAAAGCAATTGATAAAAAGTAGGGAACGTTGAGAAACGAACAAAGGGGAGAAAAAATGGGAATGATATCCAATAAATTTCGAAATATTGCACGTATAAAAAAATTAATACGTACAAGTATGCACAGCGAGAATTGCGGCCAAGAATTTCTTATTACCGCTGCCAAAGAGAAATGCATCGGAAACAAAAATAGACAAATAAAGTAATGTCGTCTTTGGGGAAAAAAACGAATGAGACAGTAAAGCACATCACAAGGGAACGCAGCAAGTTGGCTCAAATGGAATATAAAACGCTCACAGCAGAGTAGACACAGTAATACGATGGGAATTGGTGAAAATGTGTACAGAAAGTAATATGCTGGGAATTGAAAAATGAAGAGGGTTCAACCAGGTAAACAAATAATTTGGAAAAAATGGTAACAAAAACGAAACCAAAACAGAAAATCTAAAATAGAAAAAAAATCCCCGAAAATATTTAGGACGTGAGTTAAAAGCACTTCTTACAAGCACGTTATAGGAATCTGTTTGCTGTAAATTCCAAAGAAAGAAAAAAAGCAACTACCTTGTATATGTGGATGATGGTGCATATTAAAGGATGATGTCAAAAGATTCCAAGAATACAAAGATCTCGTTTGAGAAGTATATAAGATGGGAAATTTTGTATTTAACTTTGTTTGGTTTCTTTGCTTAATGGCATCAACCATCGTGGATTATTTAATGCTAAAGCCGTCGTTGTAGAAGGACAACACTCGTATAAATAATACTGTGCCCTCTTATTATCCATTAGTGCTGTGCCAATCCCCTGTGTCTCAATTTTATTTTATTTTATGTCATTATGGATTGTCAGATTAAAGACTATCGCTTATTATTGTTTAATAATATCTAGATTTGAGATGAGGGTTTTATTCGTTTTCAAGCGGTAATAGTTCGACAATAAACGTAATGGCACGAATGGAGTTTGAACTCTATTCCTACGATATCTCAGTCTAGCACGTTAGCCACTACACTATGGAGAATGACCCATGATCATGTATTCTTTCATAAATGATCATGGTTCCTGTAACTAAAAACAGATGCAACTGTTACATATTAATTGGATCCCTATTACTTTTTAAGGTAGTATAGAAATCCTTATGGCGATCAGTACAGCTGATGGCCTTGAAAGTGAGTGACAATGTTTGACCTCACTCTCACCTTGCTTTCTGGGGATAGAATCGTGAGAACGGAACCCCGATAGAAAGCCCCCCTTCCGGTTTAAGGTGGGCAACTCAGTAAGAGTTGCAGTAGTGAGTTGCAGTTAGTCAGTTGCAGAGTTAGAAGCTAGCAAGATGTGACTCTCAGCGCGCAGTTGTCTGGCCTAGGGATCCTGAATAAAATAACATCAAAGGTAAATCGAAGTCTTGTTGTTATTACTAAAAGCTAACAATGACACAAGGCTTCTGATAAGAAATGGTCCCCAGCAGAACCAGACACGGAACCCAGATAAGAAAGACCAGACGAGACCTGTAGAAGATATACCAGACCATTAGAAGACCATTAGAGGATAGAAGAAGCAGATCCGGCCAGAAGAATAAGAGAGGTATATAACACAACTAGAAGGTTTTCAGGGTTAATACGGTTCATAAAACGGTAGTGTTCTAGTCAGCAAAATTAGTAAGGTGAGTAAATATCTTGCAAAATGTTGATGTGTACAAGCCTGCTGTGCGTATATCACTTGATCTAAGAAATCCCAAACTGTGGAAGGCACCAATTGTGAAGTTCCTATTGTGGGAGTTTGTACACTGGCACATTCTGTAGAAGTTATCCCCCAGATATTATAGAAACAATATGACACTCAGCGTCACAGTGGGATTCTAACTACCGTCGAGTTAGCAGACGAGAACAACAGGCAAGCTGTAACTTAAATACAGTCCTTGCATGCTGCTGGCATAGTGCAAAGTGATGGCTGAAGAGTGGTTATTTATTTAAGGAACATTCTGGGGTCAAACTTGTTAAACTCCACATGGGAATTGACCTTGTGTCACAATCTGCTCGTGCGGATGTGTTTGGTGTATATGAGTTATGCTATGGCCTACCACTTAAAATTATAGACTATGTGGGCACGTGGATTAAAGGAAAACAGTTAACACTCTCGAATACGTGGTTAGTTAACTATTTAATCACCGATCTAGACAGCCACTCACTTGCACATATTCGGCAGGGACAAAAAGATCAGAACAAATGATTCTACCTAACACTAAGGAACACAAAGGATCTCCACTGTAAAGTGCTCTCACCTGCAACCAAACCTGAAATGCGAATGCTTAAAATATCAGTACCTCTGTTTTGGCACTTCATTATATTTCAGATATTATTAAACAATAATAAGCGATAGAGTCTTTAATCTGACAATCCATAATGACAAAAAAGAAAAGAAAATTGAGACACAGGGGATTAGCACAGCACTAATGGATAATAAGAGGACACAACAAGATAATTTTTTTTTAAATCAACAAAAACAGGTATGATTGGTCAGGAAGACCAATGGATTATGAACTGTACAATCTACTACGTTTCTCATATACAAATCGAATAGTGATATAACAAGAGAAGAGATGTTATGTTATAATCTCAGAACCTTTCCCGCCATATCCGATGGATAGCGTAATTGAAGAAATTAGAGTTAATTAAAAATAGTCCTTTGGGATTTTGAAATTCAAACGGTCACCTAATTAATGTTCGAAGACCAAATATAGCTGTCTGAGACAAGGAGAAAACGTGTCAAATAGTTGATTCCATTTTAATTACAGGCTAATTAGAAATTAATTATAAAAACAAAGCAAAAAAAAATTGCAGTAAAGTCTGGATCTGGCAAGAGATCTGAAAAGGCTTGTCAATATGATTGCGATTTTAAAGCCAATCGTTGTTGGACATCTGAAAACAATCCAGAAATGTCAGATTTCGTTCATGTTATGTTCTAGCGTTCGACAC
The DNA here is from genome assembly GCA_023376005.1 of Doryteuthis pealeii. NCBI lineage: Eukaryota > Metazoa > Mollusca > Cephalopoda > Myopsida > Loliginidae > Doryteuthis > Doryteuthis pealeii. The sequence goes on from CM042146.1 coordinate 13,326,610, forward strand.
TATGCTATAATTATTTTTTACTTATGTTATATATTTAAATTTTTAAAGGAAGGACAACATATATTATAATCAGTATCTCTATGTGCACGCGCGTACACACACACATATATATATATATATATATATAAGTTACGTTCCATATATTTTTTAAGTCAAGGAGGTTTTTCCACACACACACACACACACACACATATATATGCGTGTGTGCGCGTGAGCATATATAAAAAAGTAGGCAAAAAATCTATTTTAGGTTTTATCCTGTGCTCATGTGAAATATTTGAGTACTTTTCGTAACAAGAAAAATATTTTATAGAGATTTTTCGCCTATATATCTCTCTATCTTATATGGAAATAAATCCGACAATATTAAGAAATTTTAAAAACGAAGTGTTCCAAAAGTAAGATGAATTTATTTATCGACGCTTAAACGTTTCGGTTTATTTAAACCTTCATCAGGATAGATTATATTTTTCTAACTCCTGTTATCGACAAAACATCCATCAATTTCTTCTCCCCATAATCTATCCTGATAAAAGTTTAAATAAACCGAAACGTTTAAGCGTCGATAGATAAATCGATCTTATTTTTGGAACACTTGGAAATAAATCCGACAATATTAAGAAATTTTAAAAACCAAGTGTTCCAAAAATAAGATCGATTTATCTATCGACGCTTAAACGTTTCGGTTTATTTAAACCTTTATCAGGATAGATTATGGGGAGAAGAAATTGATGGATGTTTTGTCGATAACAGGAGTTAGAAAAATATCTATCCTGATGAAGGTTTAAATAAACCGAAACGTTTAAGCGTCGATAAATAAATTCATCTTACTTTTGGAACACTTCGTTTTTAAAATTTCTTAATATTGTCGGATTTATTTCCATATAAGATAGAGAGATATATAGGCGAAAAATCTCTATAAAATATTTTTCTTGTTACGAAAAGTACTCAAATACTTCTCATGAGCACAGGATAAAACCTAAATACATTTTTTGCCTACTTTTGTATATATGCTCAATACAGACACACGCACACGTGTGTGTGTGTGTGTGTGTGTGTGTGTGTGTGTGTGTGGAAAAAACCTCCTTGACTTAAAAAAATATATGGAATGTAACTTTATTGGAATATTCTTCTGCATTGGTGGGCAGTATTCTGCTTGTATAAATACACATTTTGCGTTAATATATATGATGTCACCATATTTATAAACATATTCCAATATATTTTGTTGTTATGACTACTTACGGCCACTTGAATTCGAGGAGTGGTTTTGCTCTCCTTCTGACTCTCACATACATACACACACACACACACACACACACACATATATATTTATATATGTATGTGTGTGTGTGTGTGTGTGTGTGTGTGTGTATGTATATATGTATATGTGTTTGTTTTCAAAAGTAAGGTTAGCATTTTTATGGGAGTTCGTTTTAAATTAAAAACCTGTTCTCCATCCCAAGCCAGTCAACTAATTGTTATAATGTTGTCCAGGTTGTCATATATATATATATATATATATATATATATATATATATATATTCAAAATAACTAGGATTGTCTTGGTGATTCTCTCATTGTAAGCTATTGACTTGAAAAACTTTCGAATTGAGAAATTGTCTTTGTTGGCACATCCATTTTATCTTTTCAATTTGCAGTTTTCGTTTTTCAACGAACGGTAATTGTTATTTTGCTTAAAATAAAATAGAAACTCACAAACCGTCGGTAGAGCGTTCGACTAGAAATCACAAAGTTCCTAGTTCGATACCGGCCCTCTCCAACTCAGCGTATGAGTAGCACAGGGACCTGTGCGGTAAAGTAAGGAGCTCGTGGTAGATGTGGCACTCCAACTCAGACGCAAAAAAATCTACTCGGTCTAACCCTTGTGAAAAGCGGATAGACTCCCTCGCTGATTGGCTGATACCGACTTTCGGACACTCCAACGACTTTACTTATATATATATATATATATATATATATATATATATATATATATATATATATATATTTATTTAAAAGTGTGTTTTGGGTTGAAACAAAGAAATCAGTGCTCAACCACACTTTTTTAGGAGCTTTATTTATTTATTTGTTGAATTTTTTTTAAATATAAAAGTTTTTCATAAGCAACTACCCAGGTTTCAGGTTATTTCACCATCGTCAGTCTGCTAAATCTTCTGGTGTCTATTTGAAGACATTTCTTGCTGTTATGTTTTTGGACCGCAAATTTGTTAGAAAATGAAA
>CM042146.1:13338853-13403142 GCA_023376005.1 Doryteuthis pealeii
TCTGGTGTCCACGGGGTTCATACACAATCTTTCGTGTATTTTTTCCTTAGTCGTAAATCTAATCCTAGGAAATGCTGCAGATCTTTTTTTTTTTTTTTTTTCTGAAAACGTCGCATTTCTTGCAGGGTCCATCTCTCCGTTACCCGGTCAGAAACTGCACAATAAATCAATACTTTGAAGTCATTCCATATTAAACGCTCTATCATCAGAGTACCACAATAAATAAATGCCGTGTAATCCGAAGCCAGATAAATAGACTATACTACATTTATACGGAAAATAATCACCTTTTTTTAAAACGAAAAAAAAAAAAAAAAAACGCTATACAGTATCTTACATTTTCCTTCTCTTTGTTTTTTTTTCCCCCTTTTTTTTTTTAATCTCACTGTCTCTAATTTTAAACCTTATTTTTCTCATTCCTTTCTTTGTCAACACTGTATAGAAAAGAGTGTATGTACATTTCGACCTATTAGGTCTCATCATATCTATAACCTTGCTGATGAGACCTAATAGGTCAAAATGTACATTCCGGATTGACATTTTCTCGATTTGTTTAGCCTTACATTTGAAGATATATGCCCGCCTAAATTCATTAATTATTAACTAATTAATTTTCAAAATTAGGTACGACTTCAATTAAGCACATATCCTCCAAATATATAATGTGTGTGTGTGTGTGTAACTATTTATCAGTTAAATACTCCCTCCCGCACGTAGGTGTCTGGGTGTCTCAGTGGCTAGGAGCTGATGAAAAATTAGGTAGCCTGCTAAATCTAGCCATTATGAAGAAACGTCGAAACACGGTGTCCGGGTTAGCTCAGTCGGTAGAGCGTTCGGCTAGAGACCCCAAGGTTCCTAGTTCGATACCGGTCCCCGCCAACTCAGCCTATAAGTAGCATAGGGATCTGTGCGGTAAAGTAAGGAGCTGATGGTAGGTGTGGCGCTCCACCTCAGATGCTAAAAAAACAATCTCCTTGGTCTAGCGCTATTGAAAAGGGGATATACTCCCTCGCTGATTGGCTGATACCGACATTAGGCCGCCCCGACGACTTTACATATATATATATATATATATATATATATGTTGTGTGTGTGTGTGTGTATGTGTCCATGGTCTTAATATATCAACAATATGGATATTTACGTCTAACAATAGGTATTAATAATCGAGAATAGGTTCTTTATTCTTATAAGATACTCAGTTATTTTCTTGTTTTTCAAAATAGGTGTAAAAACGCACCCAACACCTTCAAGGAAATGTTCAATAATGTAAGATGAACAAAGACAAGGTGAGAAATGATCGTTCTAAAGTTCTGCAGGGTAACAATGTTCCCCACCCACAAATGAAAAAAAAAATGTTATTTACCTATCTAAAACTATAATCAAATGAAGAGAACGCAATATGTTCATGAAAATGTCTTTTGGCGAAAACGGATAAGTATTTAAGTTGACAGAAGAGCAAAAGTTAGAAGAAAATGGAAATGAAAAGAAAAAAAAGTAGAAAATAGTGACACTATTCGTCTGACTAAAAAAAAAAAAAGGTTGTGTTTGAGTGGGTTAATGTTATGGATTGTAACAGCATAGCAAGCGGGTTCGAATTCTAGTCAGGCTATTACTTTCACTATCATACTAATAATTTCGGAAAACGTCTGAAAATTCTCAGACCTAACAATAAGTTAAATGGTTCTAGAATAATCATAAAGTAAGTAAAGTCGTCGGGGTGTCCTAATGTCGGTATCAGCCAAACAGCGATCAGCCTATCCCCTTTTCACTAGCGCTAGACCAAGGAGATTATTTAAGCATGTGAGGTGGAGCGCCACACCTACCATCAGCTCCTTTACCGCACAGATTCGTGTGCTACTCATACGCTGAGTTGGCGAGGGCCGGTATCGAACTCGGAACCTTATGGTTTCTAGACGAACGCTCTACCGACTGAGCTAACCCGGCCCATACCGTCGAATTGGCAAGGCAAGGCAACATTAGATGTAACTCAATACGGATCTAACCTTGCTCGATCCTGTTCGCAGAGCCATATTGAAGTTAGTCAGTCAATATATTGTTGGTTTGGACAACAGCAACTGGCTAAGCACAATTGAACTAGTTCCCAAAACAGCTGGTACTTATGGAATAGAAAATAGTCAATTCAGGTATTTGGGCGATTCCATTCCTTGAGTCATGTTCTTCTAAAAGCAAGGTTCGTTAGTGTAATGGTTATCCACATAAAACAATTAATACGGTGACACCAGTTCAAACCCTGACAGAAGTTTGTATTTCCTATAGTGCGCATATCCTTGGGAAAGGTTATGTATCCAGCTAGTCTCCATCCAGTTATGGGTAAATAAGAGGACAGAGAAGATTATTTAACCTTGGTACGGCAAATGGTCTAAGAGAAGGAGAGCTGAATTCAAACTTCCGCCTAAAAACTGGCACCGTGTCATCTCCTGCTCATGTAGTTGTGTTCGTAAATGTATACAAGGATGGAAAATAACATTCACGAAAAAATAACATTAGAACTCCCTGAAATCCGGCTTTAATTTACGCAAGATTCAATGCACTGGTAAGATAACATGACTATGTATGTGCGTGAATATCTTTATATATACTAGCCAATATATGCACCCTTCGGGTACAAGTATTTAGGTTTTGATGTTATAAAATATTCTATCAAATTAGAAACTATTTAGATAAACTGAGGGGGTATAATCAAAAAATAGAACAGCTTTAAATCTAACTCTTCCATCATTTTCCATCACTCCAGTCTTTCATTTTTCCTAATTTATCTATTTAGTTAGAATATGAAGTATTTAATAAAATTACAGTTCTTTCGTCTTGTTTATGGATTTCTTTTAAGATTTATCCCAGAGATTTTTGATTTTTTGATCAGATTCGTTAAGAGAAAACCAAACAATAAGAAATCAATAATACTGAGCATATATTTATTAAAATCAAATTCTTAATATCAATATGCAAATAAGCCTTCTCGTTCACACTGTAAACCGCTATTTTGTTGAATATATAAATATACTTGCATGTTGTTAGTATATAGAGTAATCCAACAGTATTATTAAGGTATAACAATTTTATCAATAATTGAGGTTTAAATAAAAATAAATTCATGGTGAATGTGACGTCAATAACTAAGGGAATTGTGAGTAGTGATTTAGTTTCGGTTACAGACAAACAAACACACAATCTCCATTATAATAAGATAATGTGTAAGTGAAAATTATATATGTATATGCTCAAAAGCACCAGGAACTTAAAGAACCAGATATTCTAACAATCTTATGTAAAAGAGAGACGGAATCTTTCGAAATATCAGGAAAATAAAAGTAACTTAGTAAATAATATCCACCTCATGTTTTCCTTATAATATATATATATATATATATATTATATATATAATATATATATAACCAGGGTTCAAAATAGGTGATATATGAGCACATCTCAAACTGAATATTATGCACTATTGTATGGTTTTGTGTAACTATTTCTATCTAATTATATGTTATCAAGCATTTTGAACGGGTACTAATAATTTATCAGAATTTCTGTTTTCAATATATATATATGTAAAAACAAATTTTTTTTGTGATGAAACAAAGAAAATACAGTGCTCAATCACAAATTGTAAGAGCTAATATTTATTTATTTTACAAAGTTTTCACAGATCAATGTTCATTATAAACAGCGACCCAGGTTTCATGCCAAGGGGTAATCATCAGGTTGTTGAGATAACTCAATGTCACATTTTGGACCGCAAAGAACTTCAACAAACACCATGGGATCTTGCTCAACAACCTGATGATTGCCCCTTGGCATGAAACCTGGGTCGCTGTTTATAATGAACATTGATCAGTGAAAACTTTGTAAAATAAATATATATATATATATATATATATATATATATATATATATATAATATTTTGGCACCTTGACTTACGAGTTTAATTCATTCCGCTCGTGACTCAATTTTCTCGTATATCAAATCTTCCCCGTAGATCCCATTAATCCGTTCCTGTACAACCAAATACCGAAACCACACATTTTTTGTCACGCTTTTAAATAGAAAACTACCAATGTATTACATAAACATAATAAAATATGTAATGTAAAATTATGAGCAGTAATGTTTTAATGTGGGAATTGAAATGCTTTTAGTGAAGTTATTAGAATAAGCATTTTTTATGCACGCTCGTGTCTCAAATACTAGCACTTGAGTCAAAGCTAAAAAATTGATTGAGTAGAAGCATACAATTCAAGGCACTACTACATATGAAAGAGAGAGAGAGAGAGAGAGAGAGAGAGAGAGAGAGAGAGAGAGAGAGAGAGAGAGAGAGAGAGAGAGAGAGAGAGAGAGAAGAGAGCACAGTACTTTATATGTCTTCTTACCAAGTGCAACACGTTCTTTACTAACAAATGTATTCCAGAATGGTTTCCAAAAATTACTACAACATTTATTACGCGTCCAGGTAAAAGTAGCAATCAAATAAATACACGTGTAGGTATCATTGTGTAACTTTGAATACACACTATAATTGATATATATATATATATATATATATATATGATAATAATTGTACGTATAGAGACTTTGCTAATGGCAATGCTTTCATTATGGCCAAATGGATTTTTTGTGCATGAATAAAATAGGAAATATCACTTAAGTTTGAAAGTTTGTTACCTTGCCAACTCCTATAACGTAAGACCTTTGATAAAATGCCAAGGTGCATTAGTTGTAACTTGCACATGCTTTGTAATTGGTATCTAAAATGGTCCTTCATAAAATAGTTGTTATTTGTTTGGTACGCAAATTTTGGCCAGTACTTTTCAAGACAATTCGTTCAATAAATTACCATGGTATGCTCTTCCCTACTTCGTATAAATTGATAGTCAATACGATTCCTTCTCAATACCAGCGGCGAGTCATGTAAAGCAGTGCCGAGATCATTACAAATAGCGCAATAAAAATAACGAACAATGTTTCTGCAAGTGAACTGATAGAGACTCCCAACTGTAGACATTATATATATATATATATATATATTATATATACACCATATTGATTTCAGGATTTTAAATCCACACACCTGATTATTCAACATTACAGAAATAGCTGTGTATGTATCTGCAGGGAGGCAGAGGGAGAAATAGAGAATTTTAGAGAGAGAGAGAGAGAGAGAGAGAGAGAGAGAGAGCATGGAAGAGATAGAAAGATAGCTAGCTAGATAGATAAAACCCATTATGTTTGGTTTTCTTTAAATAAATGTTAGAAAAAACCCGTTGATAGATTTTAATATATATCTTTTGACAAAAAGACATTCACACAGAGACAATATATATATATATATATATATATATATATATATATATAAGCATTGTTAAGTATGTTATAATATATTAATATTTTGAAGGCCAGTATAATGCGTATGAAAAATAAAAACAAAAAGATGTTATTTTTGTCTTATCGATTTCGAAGGATGAGCTTCATATATCAGAGTTTATTTTCAGAAAATAAACTGATGATGAAGCTCATGCTTCGAAATCGATGAGACAAAAATAACATTTTTGTTTTTATTTTTCATACGCATTGTACTGGCCTTAAAATTATTAATATATATATATATATATATATATATAATATATATATATATATATAATGTATGAGAGAGAGGGAAGGAGAGAGAGAGAAAACTGTAATTTTATTCTTTACTTCCTATTTTAACAAAATAGTTAAATTAAGAAAATTTAGCATTGAAAAACGGAAGTGATGAAAGAGTAAGTTTCAGTTGTTCTATTTTCCGATTATACCCCCTCCGTTTCAAATCTTTTTATTTGTATTCTTAATTAGTTTCATTAGCCTTTCTGATTTAATCTAATATTTTATTACATTTAAACTTAAATACTTGCACCCGGAGGGTGCATATATTTGCTAGTACCTATAATAATTCAATTCGAGATCATCATGAGGAATATTGCGTGTTTAACAACTTCAGTTTAAAAGTCTTATTCAGTGAGGTGCATAAGCCAATTATAGAAAGATAGGGATCCCACAGAGACTAATTCCATAATTACCAGCAGTTATATGTCACAATCATTAACAGAGCATTAAAAGAAGATAAGATGCGAATTTGAAGTAAAATAAAACTTAGGTGATAATTAATCAAAATCGTTTTGTCGTTTATTCAGAGATGCAGCAAAAATGTATCGTGTTAATGAAGATTACATTTTGATATTTCAATGGGAAATAAAAATTGTTTCCTCTATTTTTAGTTCATTCCGGGATTAATTACCAGAAATACACACATACTAATAAATGATCAATATGTTGTTAGAATAATTAAAAATGTAAAATAACACTTGTTTCTATTAACATGATATTCAATAGTTAACACATTTTCACTGTTGTAATAAAAAGAAGAGTCTAATTATATTAATCTACGGTGTTTAGATTCAGTGTGAAGCAATATTATTTAAAGAAAAACAAGTATGGCACACACTGTTTCTAATTTGGGCCAGTTAATAAAAGTTATTTTCTACATTTAGCTTAGTTTAGCATTAGCCAGTATATATTACAAGAATAATAATAATACCATTGACTCGCTTCGTTACCTCATTTCAGGAATGAAGAAACTGAATTAGCTACTAATATATATATATATATATATATATATATATATATATATTTGAAAATGGTTTTAAAAGCGTGTGCATTGTGAGATGTTATAATAAATACAATTTCACAATTTTTTTTTCCTTCTGAAAAAGATATCTTAATCTTATCTTTTTAAAACCATTTTCAAATTTTGCTCGTACCACAATCTATATATATATATATATATATATATATATATATATAAACCAACTTGATGCATTTCACATGCGTTTTCTTCGTGTCATTTGCGGTATAAAATGGGAGGACAAAGTAAAAAACAGCACAATTTAAAAAAGATGTGATATTGCTGGCATTGAAACCCTACTAGCCAAGATTCAACTTAGGTGGGCTGGTCACGTTGTCCGTATGAATGAGAACAGGCTTCCAAAGAAGTTTTTATACGGGCAACTACCAAATGCTAAGCGTTCCATTGGACGTCCTCTCTTACGCTACAAGGACAAATTGAAGGACAATTTGAAACGCCTATATATTGAACTGAGTGCTTGGGAAGATCTAGCATCGGATCGGAAGGAATGGCGTAAGACCTGTTTCGCTAAACTAAAGAGCTTTGAACAAAATAGACTGAAGCATAGAGATCGGCTCCGCATAACTTTAAAAGAAAAACATTTAACTCCTGCCTTGGATCATTTCGTTTGTCAGTGTGGCTTCATAGTTCGCAGCAGGGCTGGGCTGCTGTCACACACGAAGAAACATGAAATGTCTTCTTGACAGCATGCTCAACATAGGAGGAATCAAATCACTCACTGCTGACCCTCATCTATTGTTCTCGATAGGAGAGTCCACACACACACACATTATATATATATATATATATATATATATATATATATATATATGATAGATATGTATTTATACAGATAAAAGGTGGCTTACCGGTGAATATGGGCACGATCGTTGTAGGTGAACAAAATCCAGGGGTTAAGTCAGCGATAAAACAAATACAAAGTGCTCCATACAAAGTAGAGCAAATTTATTAAAGAAATGAATACAATAGAAACCTACTCGAGTTTCACCATTTCTTTATAACGTAACATCTTATTCAATGAACACACGTGTGATCGGCTGCAATTAATCGGTACCTCGATTAATTCGAGTGGATTTAACCCTGAAGATCCTTATGGTGAAACTAGTAAGTTTCTATTGTATCCATTTCTTTAATAAATATGATAGATAGATAAAAAATAAACTGAAATAGCTACTTAGCCAGATAGATATTCCGAAAATATTGTTTCTAATGTAGCTTGTAGAAGAATAGTTGGCTGAAGATCGTTTCGTCGTAAAGAATAAATGTAAAAACAATTCACGGCGATCAGATAACAAGTATATATCATTGCTTAAGCAAAGTTATCAGAAGAGAATAAAACATGATAGGTGATACAATGAAGACCTTTTACATTGTGATTTGAAAAATGATCTAATAGAAATTAGTTTTAGTAGAGAAAGTTTTGAGGCTGTGTGTAAAAAAAAAGTATAAAGACCGACATGCTAAGTCGTTTCTCCTGTGCCCTAAGATGTTGAAGGAGCAACCCTCCTCTGTTCGTAGACTGAAGCCGAAACTGATGTGTGTATTATATCTATCAAGTGAGAGGTAAAAGTTTATTCCCTTTGCCGCATTCACTTTTATAATGCTACTTGGTAAACCATCTAACGCCTACTGGCAGACACGGGCGTAATTATATTTCGTGTACCCTAGTGTCAAATACGAGAACAGTGGAGAGTAATTTATGTAATCCCTACAAACTCAAACAGCATGATGATGTTGGTTGATCGATTTTAATTGTATGTCAACCAGTTAAGGGTTATTTTATGCTTAGATGTTAAGGAATCAAGTTCATTGTATTTTCATATTTACATTTTTCGTGTACTTGTCAACTTAAACTTTTTTTTGTCTTTGCGTATGGTCCCATCGAATATAAATAATTATTAAACCAATCTATTTGAACCATATATGGAATCCGAACAAGTACTATCACTTTGGATCAGAGTGAACCTGAGAACTTGGAATAATAGTAATGAAATTGTACACTACACTACCTATACCAAGAAGTGAAGGATCACTATCAGATTGAAGTTAGTGTCATAAAAACGACACCCACTTTTTATGGGTGGTCTTATTGTTACATAATTATTAGATTCCTAACACTTATGTACCATTAGTGAAGAAACCAGAATGGCTGTTGTAATTTGCAGCCGGTGGTCTTGAAGGATTGAGTGACTCGGCTTGACCTCAGTCTGATCCTCCTTCTGGGGGATACCGTGAGAATCGGTGGAGAAGACCCTCTTCTGGTTTAGATTTAAAAGAGAGTTTAGTTCAGTATCGGCCAAACCACGAAGTGGTAAGTCATGTTAAGCGCACGGCCGGCTCAATCTGAGCAGGTAGTCTGGTGGAGATTTCGGAATAAAATAAAGCAAATCGAAGTCTTATGTTATCTAAAAACCCAATGTCACAGGGCTTCTGATAAAGAAAAATCTCCAATGGAAGACCAGACACGAAGTCCCCAAGACAAAGTCCATGCACTAGAAGAAGAACGTAAAATACCAAAGATGAGCAGAATAATAATAGAAGTAAAGAGAGTATACAACATTGTACCTCTGCAGGGGTTACAATCAGGGTATTCTATATCTCACCGACACGGATAGTTGTAGACACAAGGTCACAAGTATAGGAAACCCAGCGTGGATCGAACTCGTTTTTTTTTAAAGAAATATATCTACGAGTCTATCTTACTAAACATTACAACCTATTAAGTCTACAGTAATTAGGCTATTAAATTCACAAGCTATGTTGAATTGTCACAATTAACTAATTATATATTGATTTCAATTATTTTGAACCACAATGAACAGTATTGAGAATTGTTTCGTCCAAAAAAATATTCATGTTATTATTCAGTCATAAAATTACTAGCTTTCAACGAACATACATTACCTTTCAGTAAAATGCTGTTTTTCAGTATACAAGGACGATTCCAGTATTAAGTGCGTATTTATTTTCCATTCTATTTCCATAGACGAATAATTGCAGATTACTTTAAACAGTCTGCATTGGCCACAACCCATCAATCATAAACCACTTTACTCTCTGTCTCCCCATTTCATTTCTTTCATCAAATGCACACAGCTATACAGCTTTATGAATATACAATACGGAATAAATATATATATATATATATATATATATATATATATATATATATTAGTGTGTTGATTCTCAGTTTTATAGACGCCGTGGTATAAACATAGACGCCACAAAGACGAGAGAAAATAGTCACCTTATTTGAAAACAAACTTCGGCGCTTCCCAAAATAGAATGAAATACGAGAAAAAATCGCTCGAGGCGTCAAGATAAAACATCTCGAAGTTGTAGAAGTTAAGCCAGGAAAACATTTGTCGGTAAAAAAAAAAAAAAAATTAAAATAGAAAATTAAAAAAATAATGCATAATACATGAGTTGTTCTTTCGGTGCCAAATTAGAGGTTGCACTCAAGGGCTGAGTGATCCGCAACCCTCAGGCTGAGTTTATAACTCAAGAAATAATAATAAAAAACATTTTTTTTTTTTTACTGCGGAAGAAAGGGAAACTATTTTTTTTTTATTTTTTTTTACCGACGATTAGGTGAGAACCTTTGTTTAAAATATGCAAATAGTATATTTTTGTAAAGCAATAAAAAGAAGCGAAATATGAGAAGAAAGCCTGCGTAATATAGGGAAGTTATATTTGAACAGTTATTTTTAAAATGCGCTGTTATTTATATAATGATGCTGCAATAAGTGTATAAGTTATCACTGGTTGTATAAACAATACTTACGGGTCATTACGTAAGGTTTTTGGGCAGTTTTGTACCTAGCGTATGTTTGGCTTCTCATGATCATTGGGTTTTATTCATGAAAATGTCTTGCTGACAGCACGGATACCCATAACTCTCTCTCTCTCTCATATACACACAGACACTAACCGTTTCTATCGGTCATCACACAGAGCACACCTTTCCCACAGAACAGATCGATGGAGGTTTTTGCTGTGCAGAAAGGTATGTAAATATGAATAACTATTATGTAATAATTATCCCCTTGGGAAATTATAATGTATACTGTCAGAATATATATATATACATACATATATACATACATACATACATACACGATTTGCTGAACTTCGTGTATATAATTAAATTGGTAGAAATACTTTTCATTAACTTCATGTGTATCAACAAATAAGGAGAAATAATTTGCATTAACTTCATGAGTATTATTAAATTAGAAAAACTATTTTCATTAACTTCATGAGTAATGTACATCTATTTGTAAGATACCTATAGGAAAACTTTAGTAATTGACTGCCTTCTTGATTCTTCAAGCAGTGTCCAGCAAGTATTGTTCGTCATACTTGAATGTGGGTTTTTGTGATAGGAAGCAAGTGACCACACGGCTGCTCTCGTGTGGAATGCTGACCATACTTGTACAGTTTTCATGTAAGTTTTCCTCTGAGCGGTTCGTTAGAGGCCAAGTGATGCAGCCATACAGTAGGACTGACAAGGCCACAGACTGGAATAATTTTCCCCTTTTCTTATTAAAGAGATCAGATTTCCATTTTATCGATGATCTGTCTATACCAGCTCAAAACTCTTATGTGTATATTGATATCACTTTCTGTAGATCAGATATTGCTATCTTGTTAAGTGAAATGGTTTACTAATTTGAGAAGCTTACTACCCAGACTGATGAATTAAATATCTACTGGAAACATAAATCCATAGTAGACTATTCATTAATCTGTCTATATCCCATTTAAACACAATTCTTTTCAAAAGATGTCACTATTCTGACATGATTTCATAGATTTGCCCATCATTACAAAGACCTGGATGATTAAAAGTTAGGCGTGAACGGATAATCCACAAACTTAACATTAAGTTTTGTTGGGATTTTTTTTAGATATAATGCGTGGGCTAGATATTTACTTTTATTTATAGACTCGCCGAGAACCATGTGATCAACCTCTTGGCCAATCACTGGCAGTAATCTGCTGCTGATATAATATTGATACCGGCTGTTCTGGTCACACTACGCATAACTGCTTTGAACCTTCGTGGACGACGAACATAGGATTGTATCACTGGACCTTTACCAATACGCTGGATAGGACTTTTTCGCAGGATATGACTTATACACTTACCAACTAAGGACTTACTTACTTAAGCCCTTTCAACTGGCCAAGGATGGCATTTAAACCCTTAACAAGTTTTAAATTATACTCTACGTCATAGTGAGCCTGGTAGTGTTGGCAATGAATTTGATCTTCTTCACTCCCTATCTAATGTCATACCCAGCATATGCCTTTGGGTGGGGTTGGGGTCTTAACCCTGTTCAGTGGGGATACAGTCAGTGTATTCTAATACCCACTGACAGATCGGTACCATGGCATTATTGGCGTAATGCAAGATATTTGATTTGTATTATTCAATCTTTTCTGTTGTCTTCGTCCTTATTGATATATATACAGCGATTCGGTCGATGGACTCTCCGGGGTTCTCTGGATGTTTCTTGTTGAACTTGGGAACGTTAGTGTTGATTATTTAACATAGCTTAAGAATTGTATACAGTATTAGTTAACGGAATGAGAACAATCTACCCCAAAGGTTTGAGTAAAAGTTTCGGTCCGAAGTTTCATGAAGGCTCCCGAGTTCGACAAGAAGACTTCCGATTCTAACACGAGGACTCCCGTATTCGACAAGAAACTCAAAGAAAATCAAATCGACCGACATATTGTGTATATCTTATTATAATGGAGATTGTGTGTTTGTCTATCTGTAACCGAAACTATATCACTACTCAAGTCACAGTTCCCTTAATTATTTACATCACATTCTCAATGATTTTATTTTTATTTAAACCTCAATTATTAATAAAATTCTTTTACATTATTAATACTGTTAACGATATCTACATACTAATAGCATGCAATTATATTTATATATACAACAAAATAGAGGTTTACAGTATGAATGGGAAGGCTAATTTGCATATGGAACTTAAATTGATTTTAATAAATATATACTTAGTATTATTGATTTCTAATTGTTTGGTTTTATCTTATTGAATATGAAGACAAATCTCGGGGATAAATCTTAAAAGAAAGCCATTAACAAGAAGAAATAACTGTAATTTTATTCTTTACTTCCTATTTTAACTAAATAGTTAAATTAGGAAAATTTACCAATGAAAGACGGGAGTAATGGAAAAGGATGGAAGAGTTAGTTTCAAAGTTGTTCTATTTTTCAATCGTACCACCTCTGTTCCAATTTTTTTATTATCTGCATTCTTATTCAGTTTCATTAGCCTTTCTAATTTAATATGATATTTTATTAAATTAAAACTTAAATACTTGCACCCAGAGGGTGCATATATTTGCTAGTAACATTAAAGATGAAGACAAGAGTTCAAAAACTCTAAATTATATAAATCAGTGGTTCTCAACCGAGGCTCATGTGGACCCCCGGGACCCTATAAAAAATTGTTGGGACCCAGGCAAGCAAAATGTATTTAACTGTAAAATTAAAATGGTATTTTTAAAACATCAAATGGCTATGGGGGTCCACCAGAGTAAAATAGGGTTAAAAGGGATTCATGGATAAAAACAAGTTGAGAACCATTGATATAAATGAGCCAGCCACACCTTAAAAATTCATCAAATGATATTTGATGTTCTAATTTTATTGAATAGCAAGTATTGAAAAGAATTAATTTCGTTTCAAGGAATTATTAATTACTTTCCATAATTTGGCAATTATAAAACAGTTTAAAGTACAAGTTAATTCCGTGTTATTAACTATTCCAGAAGTCTGCATCATTATTGTCTAAGATATAAAATTCTCTTTCTGTAATTAAATTTATTTACATATTTTGTATCTGCAAACTTATTCATTGTTTCAAATGTCTTGCATTTACGTTGGAATTCTGGAGGCTCGATTTTTCCCTCCTTGTATTTCGAGGCCGACATTTATTTCACTCCTATCTCTCTAATGGATTTCTATTCTCTGTTCATCCCATTTGTGTGTTTTATGATTGGAGGTTTCCCACCTAAAAGCTTAATTCATATGCATATTAATTATTCATTCTGCTGAGAGTGTTTCTTTTTAGAAAAAGGGCGCGATGACATATGAATTGGAATTCATAAATAAATCAGATGACTTGGAAAATTCACGAAATTTATTATTTTTTCCATTTTCCTTTGTATCGCCTTTTCTTTAATTTTTTTTATAAGGCAACTGCGTTTTATACATTGAACATCAAATATGACGCGCAATTGCAGAGATACGTTTTTAATTGGGTGTGTTTTCGATTTGGTGGATTTTGCTGGATTTTACTGCATTTCAACCCTAATTGGGTTATTTTATACCGAATACGTTTTATTTATTCATTCTTGATGGGTATTCAATCATTTAAATTGAAATTCAATTTCTTTACACAATTTTTTTAATTATGGTTTTCTATGTAACCCATAGATGGGATCCTAACAGGCATTACCGGTGCGGGTTAAAGTGGACCTCGGATTAATGGCAATGAATGGGTGCTTTACACAAACTATAGCTCCAGAATTATAACCTCACCTGTAGATGCAGTTTAATGTCATACCTATTGAAGTAAGTCAGTCAGTCTACTATTGGTTTGAACAATGTGACTGGCCAAGCACAACATTTCATTTCCTGAGTCCTGATTGGCTGCTTAGTTTGTATGATCCTCTGAAGCTCCATAAATCCTGCTATTTTGCAGTAGTCTTTGCAGCAAACCAGAATCGTATTTCAGTTACGACTGCTTGCTGTCTTGTCTTGCCAATTCGACGGTAATTCGACTTAGTATTATTCTACAATACCCAGGGCACTTGTGCTTTCGAGTAACATTTTCATGATATTAATCATATTATCATTAACAATATTGTAATTATTAATGATATTATTTGATTCCATTAGGCATTTTCACACCAACACCAAGCGGATGGTCGACTGGGCTTCTCATAAAATTCTAGCCACTCTTAACAATTCTGGTCTTTATATGTTCTCGATTCTTCCTCTATTTTCAATTCACACTGTCTCTTTCCCAGACATTTAGGGACCATTCCAAAGGCACCAGTTTCAATTGGTACGACTTTAAATATCATGCTCCACAGTTTTAAAAGTTCTATGGCCAGGTACACATATTTGTCTATCTTTACATTTTCTTTTTCACAGCAAAATTCACGAGATGACAAGGTCACTTTTTCTTATTTATTAACGCTAGGTCGTGACTACCATACAGTATTATTTCTACTACTACTACTACTACTGTTAAAATTACATTTTTATATCTATTTGACAGACATAACTCAATACACGTGGTGAATAGTGTGTCCTCACGAAATCCTCAGTGTGCGTTTATAGTTGGTTGAGTTGTCGATTTAGCGTTTCTGTTGCTATGGCATTAGTAATTTATTCAAGATTGCTCAATAGATTATGAACATAGATCTATAATAATTGTAGAAAAGTTATGGGTCTACCATGGTTTCGATGTAAAATAGAACTCTTTAGGACTGAAGAAAACTATTTAAGATCGAAACTCTGGTAGACCCGTAAATTTCCATATTTATATATTTCTACAATTTATATATATATATATATATATATATATATGTGTGTGTGTGTGTGTGTGAACATAATTCCTTTAACTTTTATGTATGCATCGCTAGCACTGCCTGAGATCAAATTGGAATTATCTTGCGTTCTGTTGAGGAGAAAATTGCTTCTGATATATCTGCCCGAATTGTAGTGTTATATCTCTGTACCGTGGAAATCACATTTTTAAAAAGAAATTTAAGCATATAAAATTCCAAAGAATGAACTTCGAAATGAATTTCATAACTATGCAATTTAATATTACCTCGGAACTAAAAAGAAAATGAATTGAAAAAGAAAAGCTATATATAATGACAATTGCATCTTTTCTGTTTTAATGTTTATATTTTATTATTGAATACTTATTAACCCTATATGCTCAAAGAGCTTATAAACACAGACTGGATTTATACACACACACACACACACACACACACACACATTTTAAATATATTATATATATGAGGGAGAGAGAAAGTGATACAGAGAAAAAGAGATAAATACGCAGAGAAAAAAATAGATAGAACAGAGAGAGAATGGGTGATATAGATAGATAGCTCATGTTAAGTAAGAGATAGATATGACATGATACATCTCAACAAAAAATATCATCCACTTCTTTATACAAATATATTGGAATAGCATTGGGTTTCTTATATTTCCTTCCTTCTTTCCTTCCTTCCGGTGGATTTGCATTTTTGAATACGTCTTTAATTATGTGTTAGAACGTTGAAAGAACGCGTTCGTGTATGTTTTGATCCAAAATATTTATGAAAAAAAAAAAAATGAAACAAAAACAGGAGAAAAATAAAATAAAAGCAAAAATATTGGAAATATAATGAATATGAATTAGAGTTTTCATAACTAAATTTGTTTATGAGCATTATGCCCCTTTTATTTTGCTCCCTTCATTTTTATTTTTTTTAAATTTTTTTTTTACATTCATCGCTGTGTTATGAAACACAATCAGGGTTTCTATCTTTCAACATTGTTTGTGGATAGAATTTCCATTAAATGGACATTCGCTATTTCTCTTCATTTATTAACCAGTGGTGATTACGTTGTTTTTTGGTTTTATCTGATTCTTTGAGCGTTGGGAAGGGTTATTATTTTTTTTCTTTAACTACGATTTCATTGTTCAAGCCAAAAGTGGGAACATCACAAATATTTAAAAACAATATAGTGCTCATAATCATTTTAAAATTTCGCGAAAAAAAAATATAATGTAAACGGGGATTTTAACGAGTAAATTCCTGTTTAGTTGAGGTTCTTCGGTTTTCGGGAATAACAATTTGTAGTGAATATAATTAACCTTTTCACACCAATCTAACATGGTTAAAAAAGGAACGAATAACAGTTGACTCTCTGGCCTGAGTCCAGAAACTGATCTATTGCTACTACTGATGCACCATTTGGAGTTTAACAAAACGTTTAAAGTAAAGATTAGATGGTAACCGTACTAAGATGACTGTAAGTTGTCTGCAGTCATTTGTTGGTAAGAGGATTTGGAATCGATTTGAGGGATAAGTTTATAGGGTAAAATTCCGAACACAAACATTAAGAATTTTTGAGAAGCCCTAAGGTACCAGAACAAAGGAAGAAAGGTGAACTAGCCGAGATACCCTGAGAATAGATAACTCAATCCATCATTGTTGCAGATTAGTACAATATGATAAGATGGTGCAGAGAAATCAGGGGCTATATAACATTGGTGTACTAATGTAAAATCAATACATATCTTTTGTTTAGCATCTTATTCGGATTAAGTAACGATATAGCTAAGACATATTTTGGTTGGGTTTGCATTGTTGAGTTTTACGGCATGCCAACCCTCTTTGGATTATTTTATAGCCGAATTCGTTTCGTTTAATTCATTGTGATTAGGTAATCAATTACTTAACTATTTTTAAACATTTCTAAAAAAACTCATTTGTTTTGATTTAACCCACAGAGTGGACCATAACAGGTACTACTACTCCAGGTTAGAGGGGAGTTATGATTAATCTTCTTATTATAATGGAGATTGTGTTTTTTTCTGACTGTAACCGAAACTAAATCACTACTCAGGCCATAATTCCCTTAGTAATTGACGCCACATTCACCATGAATTTATCCTTATTTTAACCTCAATTATTAATAAAATTGTTTTTCATTATTTATACTGTTAACCATATCTACATACTTATAACATGCAATTGTATTTATATATACAACAAATTAGCGGTTTACAGTGTGAACGGGAAGGCTAATTTGCATATTGATATTAAAAATGTAATTTTAATAAATATATGCTTAGTATTATTGGTTTCTAACAGTTTGGTTTTATTTTAATGAATATAAGCAAAAATCTCTTCAATGAATCTTAAATGAAATCCATTAACAAGAAAAGATAACTAATTTTATTATTTACTTCCTCTTTTAACTAAATAGTTAAATCAGAAAAAATAACAATGCAAGACGAGAGTGATAGAAGAGTAAGTTTCAGTTGTTCTATTTTTCGATTATATCCCCCTCTGTTTCAAATCTTTTTATCTGCATTCTTATTTAGTTTCATTAGCCTTTCTAATTTAATGCGATATTTCATTACATTAAAACTTAAATACTTGCACCCGGAGGGTGCATATATTTGCTAGTCAAAATAAAGGAGTAATGCACATTCACCAGACCTCCATAATTAGAACTTCGCCATTAGATACAGATTAACGTCATAACCAGTACAGGAAAATTATTTCGCGAGAAAATAAAAACAAGTCAAAATTAACGAGATTCGATTTTTCTTGAAAGTTGAAATTTAAAGATTTGCATTATTTTGTTTCCAAGTGTAATTACATTGTTAAACTCTCGGTGTTGTTTATTAGATTATAAGTCCTCACTAAAATATATTCTCGCATGATGTATTTGTTACTGCCGGCAATAAAATTGAAGCGTATGAATTTATGGTCAGTATTAGTGGCTTAATATCCTGTACTAGTGTCAGGTTTTCTGCTTGTCTTGTTGAATTATTATCATGCGTTCCCTCGTGAATGCTGGTTTGCGCGCTAATCTCATCCAACAAGTAGGAAACTCAATAGGGAACAGGACACCAGTTTACTTATACCAGACTAAGCTACGCTTATTTACTCACACAGTTGTGATTTGTTATAAAGACATACAACCTATTTCCAATCACATAGATTTCCTAATTTACCTAGCGATAAAAAAGTATGTATACTAGTAGGTATTTGGTGTAATTACATCCGCCCCTGATGATGGTACTTCGGAAAGCTGAAAGTACTTGTAATGAAAGTTTTGTTGAATTAAATAACAAGTCCTTCCCGATATTAAGAAATCTTCCCAAAAAGTTGAGGAGAAACTCGTCGGATACGAGATGTCTGTCTTGTTTAATATCGTATGCGTTAAAGAAATATGCATATATATATATATAATATATATATATATATATATATATATATATATATATATATATATATAAGATAGATAGATAGATAGATAGATAGACAGACAGAGAACGATTGTGAAA
The DNA here is from genome assembly GCA_023376005.1 of Doryteuthis pealeii. NCBI lineage: Eukaryota > Metazoa > Mollusca > Cephalopoda > Myopsida > Loliginidae > Doryteuthis > Doryteuthis pealeii. Next base: position 13,357,701 of record CM042146.1, read on the forward strand.
AGTATTAACATATGAAGGTGTTCAATGTTAAAATAGCAGAGCAGTTTAAAATCAGAGATTAAATATTATGATATCATATTCCGTAATAATATTCCGTAACTGCAGTTTCATACATATAATGCAATCTTCAGAAGGTCAAAAATATTAAAGCAGTGACATCTTGATATGTTGACCGTCTGAAGATTGCATGAAACTGCAGTCAAGAAATAATAACACATTATATATATATATCATCATCATCATCATCATGTCCGGCGCGCAGCACGGATATCCATGACAATTTTTCGCCAACCTTCCCTATTACTCACGGCCCCTGGAAGGTCCTCTAGGCAGCATCCCGAGTCCTCTCATAGTTGGTTAATGTAGGTTCTTAGCGGGCGTCCTACGTTAGCATGTCCATGCGTTGGCTTCCACAAGAGAACATCGCTAATGAGCTCATACCCGCTTCTCCAGCAGTGTCCTGCATGCCAAGTCCGTCTCACCCGGGTGGTTTGTGAGATAGGGGGCAGGTGATCATATAGTTGCTTCTTTGTGGGGTGCTGCTTCCATGACTTGTTCAGGACAGCTCGCAGCATTCTTGTGCAGGTACCATCTAGCTTATTCTGGAGGCGCTTTGTTAGGTTACAGGTGGTGCAGCCATACAGCACCACTGATATAACCACACACATTATATATATATACATTTCTAATTGTTAGCCTAATATCCATAGGAGTTTCAGAAAGAATTTACAATGTAGATCCCTCCTCTAATGACTTACAATTAAAGCATAAACTTTTAGATAAATTGCTCGTCCTAATGTTAGATAGTGTATACTTTATTTTCAGAAGTCCCTATACCAATTATTCAATTCTAGTTTTCTTTTTATCAAATATTTCCGGCAGGTATTGGGTTAACTATATTTTTTCTCGACAAGGCTGAATGAAGTTTATTTTCGCTATCGGCAAAATATTCCATTTGACATGAGTTTAAATTTTATATTTCTAATTTCTCTCTATCACAATCAATTAGAATAGCGAAATCGAAGAAAATCATGGATTTAGAACCGAAAGTAGCTGTTAGGGGTTCTGAAATTTGACAATTTATTTAAAAAAAAAAAAAAACAAACCAAACAAACAAAAACAAATCAGGCATTTTTTAAACATGAGAAAAAAAAAGTTTTCTTAATATGCCGTTAGCAAAACCAAGCCTAAAGCAATATTCAATATCTTCAGCTTGTCTATCAAAACTGGAGTGAGATCGTTCATCATTAGACGGCATATTTAATGGATTATATTCCTCTCTACAAACATAATCTACAAGTTAAAATAACTATTCCTAGTGATACCAAGATTTTCTATCCAAGGCCAAATTTCACCAGTCAAAATTTAACATTATATATTTGATTTATCTTGTTAATAATCTAGGACATTTATAAGTATTAAGGAAATCAGTGAGTGATTTGTTAACCTTTTGTTTAAAATCCCGATAAAAATGTTTGGTGATACACATAATATACAAGAATTATGTTCAATACGTGTGATTACTGAAGATTAACCATACACACAGATTTTTTTTTAAATCCCCAACCCCACACACAAACTTCCTTCTCTTAATATAAAAAATTAAAATTTCTTTTGAGACCCAATGACACCTCTCCCCTACCTCTTACCAACACACCCACACACAACCTTAAGGTTTACTTCCGCTATCGTTTATCGCAAAAAATTTATACACACACACAACCACATACCTAAAAAATGAACAATGTTTCCTTTCGATACACACACTTACAGCGTCACATACTCACGCCATAAAATAGAATATTTGATGTCATATTTCAAAACCGTCTCCTTTTTCAAACCTCAAAAATGTTTAAACAGACTGAATAACAAGGACTACCACTCGCTTTTCTCGTTATTCTGTGATAAATAATTCCTTATCACCTTCCACATACCAACAAATGTCCTGAAGATGATCTAATTAATAGATCAAAACACTGCAGCGTCGGCCAATAAACTCACCACTTAACCATTTAAACCTGTGTTTTTTTTCATTTTTCTTAATATACTACATATAATACATACATATATATATAATAAAGTTTTTTTTATAGTTTGGTTGAGGCATAGTGCGTATGTGTAATATAGAGATTTTTGAAGGCAATTGACAATGCAATATGTGTTGAAAATTATATTTATTTACCTTTTTTTTAAAAAAAAAAGGGAAATAAATAAAATTTTCAACGCATATTGCATTGTCAATTGCCTTCAAATATATATATATATATATATATATATATATATATGTATGTATGTATGTATGTATGTATGTGTGTGTGTGTGTGTGTGTGTGTATTCCAAAGGATGAAATTATTTATAGATTGTAAAATTAGTCGCTTTTAAAAACGTAATTCAACCTGTATTATAAAAAAAATTATGAAGGTACCAAAACGGTTTAACGCGATTAACTTAATCATCTACTTATAATTTCATCCTTTTAACTTCTTTGTCTTTACATTTCTAATTGACGTCGTATTTATTTCCATATATTCCATCCATCCACATCAAGACAAACAAATAAAGTTACCGACGCTATTAATGCAGGGGAAGTGAAAAACAAACTTTCCAAATTGTAAACCCTCGAAATAACGTTGTTTAAAGTCTTGTGTGACTTACACAATCATCAGGAAGTATGTAAGCCCCTATTCTCATTTACAATTTTTATTTTGTACCTATTGTTGAATTCAGTTAGCGTAATGTTAGTTTGAGCAACAAGCTAAGCACAACTGAACCAGTATCAAGACAATTGGTACTTATGGAAATCCAGAATAGTCCACTCATGCATTTGGGTGATTCCATTCCTTGAGTTCTGATTGGCTGTATGGTTTGAATGATATTCTGTGGCTTCATAAATAACCTGCCATTTTGCAGTAGTCTTTGCAGCAAAACAGTTTCGTATTGATTTATGACTGCTTGCTGCCTTGTCTTACCAATTTGACGGTAATTGGAACTAGTATGATTATTCTACACCTATATTGTTGGATTATGTTAGCTAGTGTTTTCCTGAGGATTGCCAGAAAGTCCTTAGGAAGAAAGCTTAAAATGCTGCGTCATCGATTGAATAAACGCCTAATAACTATGTCAGAACTGGGAGTTCAATTTCATCTTTTGGTTGAACACATTACTTATGTATGTGTGTTTGAGTGAGTTATAAATACGCTCTTAATAATTGGCAGGGGATATTTGGCCGGCGTCGAACTGTTTCCTTTGATGTGGGATATCCAGGTCGTTACACCACATTTACAAAATACATTACTTCAAGATCCAACCTTACCATACGGCACGTTCTTTCTCATGGCCCACCCACTCTCGCAAACCCATACTCTCCACTCTCACGCCTGTCTCTTCAAACAACGCTTAACTTAAGCGATATTAGCGGTGCGCATCTGCTATGAACGATCGTTATCAGATGTTTTAGTGTTATTCTTTATTTCTTTTTTTTATTTTGCTTGTTTTATTATTCCAATAAAGAATAAAAGAAAGGAATAATTATGCCTCATAACTTGTACGATGAAAGTCAAGGGACAACATTCTGTCTACTTTCATGTAGGTTTCAAATGGGTTTACTATATGTAAATTCAATTTACAACCTAGGGATTCCGTATATTAGGACCAGACATATAATATATATATATATATATATATATATATATATATATATATACTAGCAAATATATGCACCCTCCGGGTGCAAGTATTTAACTTATAATATAATAAAATATGTTAAATTAGAAAGGCTAATGAAACTGAATAAGAATTCAGATAAAAATATTTGGAACAGAGGGGGTATGATTGAAAAATAGAACAGCTTTGAAACTAACTCTTCCATCATTTTCCCTTACTCCCGTCTTTCATTGGTAAATTTTCCTAAGTTAACTATTTAGTTAAAATAGGAAGTAAAGAATAATATTACAGTTATTTCTTCTTGTTAATGGATATCCTTTAAGATTTATCCCCGAGATTTTTGCTCATATTCAATAAGATAAAACCAAACAATTAGAAATCAATAATACTAAGCACATATTTATTAAAATCAAATTTTAATTATCAATATGCAGATTAGCCTTCCCGTTCACACTGTAAACCGCTATTTTGTTGTATATATAAATACAATTGCATGTTATTAATATGTAGATATGGTCAACAGTCTTAATGATGTAAAACAATTTTATTAATAATTGAGGTTTAAATAAAAATAAAATCATGGAGAATGTGATGTAAATAACAAAGGGAATTGTGACTTGAATAGTAACATAGTTTCGGTTACAGATATACAAACCCACAATCTCCATTATAACAAGATATATAAGTTAAAAGAAAGGAAATGAATCCGACAGTATGAGTGTGAGCAAGATGGAATGAAAACAACACACAATGCTGTTAAAGAGAAAACGATTTATAAAATATACATAGATGATACCGATCAATATTTCGATTTTACAAAAATCATCATCAGAGCCAGTTACTCCGTGTTGTTTGTGGTCGGAGATAAAAGTTGAATGAAGTTCAAAACAAAAAAAAAACTTGATTTTGCAAAGAAGAGAACGAAAGTTGTTACATTATTTCCCAATGTGGGCATTCCCGCCACAATGTGTATATCGTTTTTTGTCGGTCAGCGCTTTATTGTAGCGGATTTTGAGGGGTTGGCAACATAAAGAAATTATATATATATATATATATATATATATATATATATATATATATATAGGGGTGTCTGTTATGGTAAGCATATGTACTTATAAATCCTGTAATTATATCCATGCAATTAAATGGCTCAGAAAAGAGATGTCATTGAGCATTAAAATTGTGCATAAACTTTAAGGTTTATAATTCATATATATATATATATATATATTTATTAATATTTGTTTGTTTCTTTATTGTCTATAAATTACTAGGCTAACTTGCCTATCTCAATGAAACATGACATGAGAACTATATTAGCTTGTGAATTGGTTGAACAGTTTGCTTACAATTTAGGCAGGGGACTATATCATAGAATTATATCGCAATGCGAAAATCGTTCCGAATCTTTTGAGAGTTGATTAATGAATTAATCAGAAAAGTACTGAAAGCAAAATAGATTCAATTACCGTCGAAAAAAGATCCAATTACCGTCGAATTGATAAGACACGGCAACAAGCAGTCGTAACTTAATATGATCCTATCCGCAGCGCTATGTTGAGGTCAGTCAGTCTACTGTTGCTTTGAACAATAGCAACTGGCTAAGCACAACTGAAGTAGTGTACAAGACATTTGGTATTTATGGGAATCAAGAATAGTCTATTCATGTATTCGAGGGATTCCATTCATTGAGTTCTGATTGGCTGCTTGGTTTCTATGATGTTGTGGAGTTTCATAAATATCCTGTCATTCTACAGTAGAATTGAAACAGGACAGGATCGTATTAAGTTACGACTTATTGTTGCCTTGTCTTACCAATTCGACGGTAATTGGATCTTAGCTTGATTATTCTACAATTACTAGGTAATGAACCTGGGAAATAAGTGTAAATCATAAGACTGACCGTTTTGCATCTGGGGCAGTACACATACATTTTCAGGATTTTCGAAACAGAGATATACAGATTTGGGCACTGGACGGACGCGAAGTTCGACTGATGTGCCCGGATGTTTGGCTAATATGTCCATAAAATAACGAGTCAGCAGCAGCAGAAGCAGTCGACGACGAAGCGCTTTTCCGTAAAGAAATGGATTTTAGTCGAACAGAAACAAAACTAAATAGGAAATGTGATTTTGAACTGCTAAAGATTATTTCGGATTTTCCAGCTGCTAGACGAAGAATGTGTAGACCAACAGAGGGTCTGGCTTGTGAGAAGACAGATCTCGCTTGTGTTTGGGTCCCCCTCGGCGGGAGCTTGTTGATTCGATGGTCTATTTCGCCCCATATATCTCCCCTTCTATACTATTCCACTTCTTTATGATAGATATCAGAACTATTTAACACAATGAATATATGCAGTGCAGTAGATATCTGCTGAACTATAAGGTATACAGTTCTACTCCTTAATAATTGGTGTTTAAAGCCAGGATTTAAAAAAAAGATCAGTTGAATAAAACTAGTTGTAAATCTAAAACATTAAGATACTGCTAAATAATTACAGCACACATAAATATACACGATATATGGTCTTCGTTAAAAGATAGGTAATGGATAATATTGATCCAAACAATGCCATAACGAGTTATTTCACAGCAATAAAAACTATAGAGAATTTCGTGATATAATAAAAATTAATGAACAATGAATCTGGGAAATTTTATGTTGATTGAACGCATTTCAATGTATCCATATTTTGATTAAAATTAAGTCTGTAAGGGAAATTGCTGTTTCTCGTAGGATACACAGTCGACGGATTGGATTACCATTTACGAGTTAAGCCGCATTTGAATGAGTAATGCTACTTGTTGTAATTTGGTTCTTGATTTTTATAAAACTGGAAATACCAATCTCAGCATTGTGTAACGAAAACAGGCATATCATTGCGATTACTTCCAGGCCCACTTTGGCCAGCAGTGACAGTACTTGTTGGGCGCCACCGTTGAATATATATATATATTTAAAATATATAATCTATATTGGATTTTACCATACGCAAATCGGTTAAGAAACAGCTACACATGAATGGACATGGGAATGAGACTCCCAAATATCTTTGCATAAAAAACCTTAATTGAGTAAACCTATCGTTAAAATCAATGTTTAATACATGAAATAATAGTAAAAGGACAAACGCACATGTGACATAAATGAAAGAGTAAGTTTATATTCAACCCATTTGCCACGGTCACAAGTTTTGGCCATCTAGTGAGAATCGAACTCACTATTCAGTAGTATTAGATTAAGAAGACTAACTTACCAACAATTTCACCAGGATTATACGTCTATGTAGATTATATTATTTAAACATGTATGTATTTACAAACATGAAAAAAAAAAGCTGATAATATTAATTATATTTCTGAGGACAAAAACTACAACTAGATTCTCACTTGGATGAAAAGCCAATCAATAGCCCCCACTTGCCAATTCTAGCCCCTTAATTTATGCAATGATCAAAGTAAAAATATGATATGTTGATTCGCATATAATTATTTGATAAAGTTGATATACTTTTATATCGCGAGTCTTTGAACCAGGAGATCAAATGCTCAATCTGCATTTCAACATCGATTTTTCTATAACAATTTTGCGCAGAAACTTTTCGCTCAATTACTGACACAAGTGTGAAAATTAATATAGACGTTTTAGTCAGATAAATGCCAGCACGCAATTCACTGTAGCAGGTATTTGGAAAGAGTTTCGGCTAAACGTCGTGTCTAACGAAGATATTTAATTAATTAACAGACATTTGAATGCTATGCTAATGAAAATCTATATGAACACCACACGACAATTACTTTTCGAAAGCTGATTTACTATTATTCAATCATCAAAATATTTCCCTGGATGTTATTATGTTTTTGAGGTAAAGAGCGTGTATAGGTACTCGATTGAAAAAGAAATAAACATTTTGGTTTAATTTGGTGAATACTCCTGGGATTATTTTCGTTGACTTCAAATTATTGGAAATCGTATTTCTTTCATTAAAAATAAATTTAAAAAAAAAAAAACAGGAAAAAAAAAATTGATTTTCAGTGCACCAAAAAAAAAAAAAAAAAAAAAGAGAAAAAGAAAAAAAAGAAAATATCGCTATCGTAATATAAAAATATCTTGTTGGTTTGAACATTTAAAAAAAAGACTTCATATATAGTTTAGAATGAAGAACAAGCATATCCATATTCTAATGATTAAGATAGAATCTTGAGGGTTGTTATACAGCCTAATGGTCTACAGTGTGATTGGTCATAATGGTCTACAGTGTGATTGGTCAACGGCATAATGGTCTACAGTGTGATTGGTCAACGGCATAATGGCCTACAGTGTGATTGGTCAACGGCATAATGGCCTACAGTGTGATTGGTCAACGGCATAATGGCCTACAGTGTGATTGGTCAACGGCATAATGGTCTACAGTGTGATTGGTCAACATCATAATGGCCTACAGTGTGATTGGTCAACATCATAATGGCCTACAGTGTGATTGGTCAACATCATAATGGTCTACAGTGTGATTGGTCAACGGCATAATGGTCCACAATGTGATTGGTCAACAGCCTAATGGTCTACAGTGTGATTGGTCAACATCATAATGGTCAACTGTGTGATTGGTCAACAACCTCATTTTAAGTAGTAGTACATTGTTTTTGTCCCATTTATGCGTTATATATATATATATATATATATATATATATATATATATATATAATATATATATAAAATCTAACACTAAAGATTAATTTATGACTATACGATTTCACGTAAAGATTTCTATTAATAATCATGATAATAATTTGAAACAGTTATGTTTCAAGTACTCCCATCTAATACCAAAACACACAAACACACTCACACATGTGTGTTTTACAATTTTTAATATTCGTTTCAAATTATTATCATGATTATTAATGAAATTCTTAAAGTGAAATTGTATAGTTATGAATGAAGTTTTAGTATTTGATAGGAATAATAGAAACCATCTTACTCTGGGCAAACTTTTCTAACAAACGTTACATGAAACCATATAACCGCGTAAAAATTATTTATTCCAAGAAAAGTAACATTAGTTTTTATTTCATTTTTTTATTTTACGGATGATTATAATTAGTTATTCAAACGCATGAAACTGCGTGAAGATTATGTATAGTAAGAATAGATACTTGAGGGTATAGATTTTTGAAAATGATTATAAGTAGTTACTTGAAATAATATAACTATGTGCGAATTATTTATAGTAAGAATCGTTGCTTGAAGCTATAATGTTTTCTTACAGATAATTATCATTACTTACTTAAAGCATATAGCTTGCTGCAAATTATTTATATTAAGAATAGATATTGAAAGTTATAAGTTATTTACAGATGATAATCATTATTTACTTGAAAAAAAAAATAACTATGTGCAAATTATTTATATTAAGAATTGTTACTTAAAGCTAAATTTCTCAGATAATTATTATCTACTTGCTAAAACAAAGACTGACTCGGATAGTAAATAGGACCAATGAGAGTTGAAATACTATAAAACAAACTTCATCCAACTTCGACTGTGAGTGTGCGCACCTATGTGTGAAAACCAACACATATATCTACGTGATCTCAAATGTATTAACACAACTAAAACACAAACCCTACAGCGGTATCTATTTGAGTATTGGCATATGAAAAATGATTTTTTTGTTCTTATTTAAGGATCTATTTTATTTTTGGGGTTTAAGGCATCGGAAAAAAAGTTAATAGAGAACATCATTGGAAATTGTAAAATTCCTATATGATAGGCATTTTCTCCTGAACTGTTTTGTGAGTTACTTATACAATGTAGACGTCATTGTTCACTTATTTGCCGTTAAGAAGTCTTATTCAAATAAATTACCTTTGTTGATATGGGATTATGATAGGTTCAGATACAAACGCCAGTAATACTGTTATGAAAACTATTGGGCATACGGATTTGCCTAAATAATGAGACACTACAAAAAGCTCCTGTGTGTAATGCACAGTGAACCATGACAAATCTTTTTGATGCTATATTAGATATATTTGCATAAGAGGAGCTTCAGTCTTTTCTTGACGTTATATTGACTTTAAACCGAGAAGTGAGTCATGTCGCAGTGAAGTGAGCCAGTTTAGACAGTTACCAGTACAAATCTTGTGAAGTTGTATGTGCTATATTTGCTTGTTCGATAAGACACAATGGCAGCATTACGTAATTCTGAAGAGCATAAGGCAGTGAATAACATTTTTGAAGTTATCAGGAAGAAAGCAGGTTATATGTTAAAAATCGTTCGCAATACGTATATCTTGGGGATGAAACATAATGAACATTTAAGATCAATTCAACAAATATATCTAGCTTTCTACGTTGTATATATACTTATTTAATGATTGTCACTCGCTCTGTCTCTCATATATATATATATATATATATATATATATATATATATATATATGTCGCCTTAAAATGGATATAATCAGACAAGGATGGAGTCGGGTGGAACAACCAGTCAACATGTTTGTAGATTCAATATAGAGGGTTTTATTTAAGAGAGATACAATACGACGGACAAGGAATAGTAAGGTAAGCTGCTAATCCTTGAGGCCATTCCAGCATGCTATGCCCACTATATATATATATATATATATATATATATATATATATATATATATATATATATATATTATATACACTCAGACCACAAGAGAGAGAGAGAGAGAGAGAGAGAGAGAGAGAGATGAATATTCCATTATAATGTGCCTTAGATTAAGAGTGTGTTTCCCTCCGCTCGTAACTTAAGTTCGTCGTATATCAATTCAATTTTTGGCATAGAAATAAAATGCCATTAATCCGTACGAAACTTGAAAAAAAAAAAAAAGAAATCCTATCTTTGTTGTTACATTTTTAAATAAGAAGAATGACACTTTTTTGTAAGATGAAATATAATAAAATAGAATGTAATGAATTATGTGCTGTAATATGTTTTAATGGTTATTCTGTTTATAGCGAGTTTATGGCGTTATACATTTTGAAAATTAAAAGTTTTTAGTTGGTATATCAATATAAGTGTACCTGAAGCTAGAATATAGCTAAAAGTTTAGCTTAGTACACAAAGCAAAAATCGATCCAGTGACACCACATAACTCAGAAAACTCGTAAGTGGAAGTTGCAACAACGTAAGTCAATGTACACACACACACACAATAATATATATATATATATATATATATATATATATATATATATATATAGGGGTGTTAAGAGTGATAGAGTTAAGCAACGGGGAAAGAAGGCGAGGTAAAGGGAATAATATATGTGTTTAACTGTTCGTAATGTAAAAATGCTTTATTTCAGTGTGCATTTCTTCTTGTCACCCAAGTGACGTCTTAATATGATCAACTCGCAATGAGTTCTCACATCCTGAAAACTTAATATAGAACGCGCGGCCAATAGCAAAGCTAAATATATCCCTGAAGTAAATTATCACTTCTCAGCTTAACACACTGTGTTTCACTTGCCTAGAACTCGGTACTCACATGCAGTTTCTATGAATATAACATCATTTTGTTCTCTTTTGTAGTCTTTCATGCAGTATTAAAATTTGTGAGTAATGATGTTCATTTGTTCCCTTCTTGTTGCACCTATCCGTGTCTTTTGTCTTCTAAGAAATCAAAATGAAATATAAAACGCTTTTTTCGAAAATTAAACAAAGGATTAAAAAGACAAAAATATTATTCAGTATTCAGGAGTCAAAGCGTGAGCGAAAACACTACTGAAGAATAATCAAAGTTCCAATTACCGTCGAATTGGGAAGACATGGCAACAAACGGTTGTAACTCAATACAAACCCAAATAGTTGCAAAGTCTACTGCAGAATGACGGGTATTGATAAATTTATGAACACACACACACATATATATATATATATATATTATATATATATATATGATAAACATATTTATGAAAGCACACACACACACACACACACAACATATATGATAAACATATTTATGAAAGCACACACACACACACACATATATATATATGTTAAACATATTTATGAAAACACACACACACACACATATATATATTAAACATATTTATGAAACACACACACACAACATATATATATATATGTTAAAACATATTTATGAAAACACACACACACACATATATATATATGTTAAACATATTTATGAAAAACACACACACACATATATATATATGTAAAAATATTATGAAAACACACACACACACACATATATATATATGATAAACATATTTATGAAAACACACACACACACACACACATATATATATATATGATAAACATATTTATGAAAACACAACACACACACACACACATTTATGAAAGCACACACACACACACACTATATGATAAATATATTTATGAAAACACACACACACACACATATATGATAAACACATTTATGAAAACACACACACACACACACACATATATGATAAACACATTTATGAAAACACACACACACACATATATATGATAAACACATTTATGAAAACACACACACACATATATATGATAAACACATTTATGAAAAACACACACACATATATATGATAAACACATTTATGAAAACACACACACACATATATATGATAAACACATTTATGAAAACACACACACACACATATATATGATAAACACACACACACACATATATGATAAACACACACACACACACATATTATGATAAACACATTTTATGAAAACACACACACACACACACACACATATATGATAAACACATTTATGAAAACCACACACACACACACACATATATATGATAACACATTTATGAAAACACACACACACACATATATATGATAAACACATTTATGAAAACACACACACACATATATATGATAAACACATTTATGAAAACACACACACACATATATATGATAAACACATTTATGATAAACACATTTATGAAAACACACACACACTCATATGTATATTAGAATGTGTGTTCATAAAAATGAATTTATTCATTTCTTCTTTGTTTTTGTTTGCTTACTGACTTAGAATTATCCATTAGATTCTTAGTGTATTGCATTGTTTCCCTTCGTTTGTGCCGAATGCCGGGAAACAAAAGAACTGGAAGTAGCTGGACATCCTGAGAGAGTTTACGAATTAACTCATGTGTTGTTTGTGTCTGTGCGCAATTATCACCAGTTATTAATGGCACTGCTGCACACAAGCCATTGTTTTCTCTTGTTATTCAAAAAAGTAAAAAAATGAAAAAGGCGAGAAATTATTGCTTAAAAAAAAAAAAAAAAAAAAAAAGGATGAAAAATAAAGGATATTTTTTTCCTTGTTAGAGTGCCATTATAATCAAAATGGCTAAGGGCAATTAGACCAACGCGTAGAAACGGCGAGTTATTCGCCAAAAGCACTTCTGGCTTTTCTCCACAAATAAGTATGGATTCGTTCTGACGTTGTTATCATTATATGAACATTACTGGATTCTTAACTGTAAAGTGGTCATATAAAAAGCCAAGTACACACACATACACACACACACATATATATATATAAGGTATATATATTAGACGTATATGTGTGTATGTATGTAAATATTATACATATGTGTGTATGTATATATGTATTATACGGATATGTATATATATATATATATATATATATATATATATATATATGTATTTAAGTATATATACATATATATATATATATGTGTGTGTATGTGTATATGTGTATGTGTATATACGTATATATGCATCATGTATATATATGTATGTATATATGCTTTATATATATGTGTGTGCATGTATATATGCATTATATATATGTGTGCGTGTATGTACACATGAATTATATATATGTGTGCGTGTATGTACACATGAATTATACGTATATATTTGTGCATATGCATTATACGTATATGTGTATATATATATATATGCATTATACGTATATATATATATATATATATATATATATATGTACGTATATATGCATTATACGCATGTGTGTATGTATATATGCATTATATATATGTGTGTGTATATATTTATACGTATGTGTGTGAAAATCTATAAAATATTCAATTAAACATTTTTTCTAAATATTTATTTTTTATTCCATTATTTTATTATCTGTGTATTTTTACATATTTTTCATTAAGGTAGTTGACCTCTGCTTTAGAGATAATAGATTTCATATAGCATAATGCATTTTCTCTCTTTAATATTTAAATGCGGTTACATCTACGTATATATATCATATGAAAAATCTTTTAGCTACAATCAGTATCAGATTCATATGCGATACCTACGTACTATTATATTTTTTTTTGTAATTTGCACGCATATTTTTATCCATCGGTCCATCTCTTTCAAACGCATTCTTAGAAAATACAAAAGCGCGGGAATAAATAGGGAATGAAATCCGACATTATGTAGAGGAGAGAAAGAACAGGAAGTATTCCAAAAAGATGAGTTTATTCTTGTTGGTGACATCTCCCATTTTTCGAATTTCACCCAACTTACGGAAACAATACTTCTTCTATTTAAACTCCTGATGGATATTTGCTGAAACCTGAAACGTTATAATGTCGACTTCACCATCAAGAATAAATCTTGTTTACTACGTATATAAGTGTGTGTGTGTATCTGAAAACTGAAAGAGATTATATATATATATATATATATAATATATATATATATATATATATATATATATATATATAGCATTTTTTCTTTTATACAAGTTTTGTTGAACTGTACAGACGATTCTTGTCGGACGAGTTTTTGGTTGATCCTTTCTAATTTTCGGGCCATCTTTTTGGTGTCAGGGTGGAACTGGTGTAACAGTCCAAAGGTTTCGATACGAGCGCTTTTGGCAATACAGTTTTCCATCATCAGGTAGGAAACGATGGTATATTTAATGTCTCGTTTTTAAGGAGAACGAGTAGTATCAAGGAATTAGAAGTGGGAGGTAATAAATATATATATAATAAAAATGATAATGATACTAATAATAATAAATACAATAAGAGCCCTTTATATCAAAGTAAAATGGGAGGTGCCCGTGGAGAAATGGTCGTCGCCGTAGGATATCCTCCCGGCGACATGACTTCAAATTCTGAACGAAGCTTGTTTCATTTCATATAGTACTAATACCCCGGGAAAAGTATGGATCCAACTATTCTCTTTCTAAATATGGGTAAATAGTAGGGCGGATAGCGCTCTTTAACCTTAATACGGCGACTGAGAATTGCACAGGAAATCAAAATTTAATCATACTGATAAACGGTATAAACACTAACTAGTGTGTCCTGGAAAACGAGACGCATTAAATCATCTGGAACTTTGAGACATAAATGAAATACCAAATCTCGACTAGTATACTAAATAAAGAAAAATAGAAATTACATTTAGTGGATTTTGCCGTTCTAGCAGACAATAGAAAGAAAATGTAAGGTGGCGAAGAAATAAACATATACTTTGATTTAAAAAGAGTTAGGAAAAAAGCTTAAACTGCAAGGTGATTATAATTCCAATATTAGTTTGAACCTTGCAACGGGGTTACGAAATAGTTGGATAGATGCTGGACAACTGGAGATCAGAGGGAGACTTAAGACCCCAACACTGTTAATATCAGGTAGAATAGAAAGCAGAATCCTAAAAACCTGAGACGATTTACTGCCACTCATAATTCAGAGAAAAAAAACACAAGTTAGAATTGATGAGGGGGAAAGCACGTAGGCGTAAAATATAAACAGTTATAAGCTAATTTAGATTAGAAAAGCGAGTAAAAAAAAAAAAAAAAACTGTTTCAGAAGATTTTAGAATGACAGTAGCTTTCACCCTTTATTCCGAGTTTCACGTATCATCAGCTTCCCGTTAGATTACCAAAGTTAAGCAATGATGAGTCTGTTCAATACTTAGATGGGTGACCATTTAAGTAAGAGCAGGTACTGTAAGTAGGAACATATAAAAATGACTTGTGTCGGCATCAAATGATCCAAAAAGGATTAATATATCGTTAAAAAAAAAGCGAAACAACCAGGCGTCACCATGATTATTATTTTTAAGAATGGAGTCTAAATTGGCCAGCCTTGCTCATCTAATGGTTGTAAACGTTCATGTGACCCCAAGAGTGCAGACGTGCCGAAATAAGAAAAATATAATCATATAAGTTAACTGGTATTAAGATGTTGGAATGCTAAACACAAAAAAGACAGGGGTAATCACTATTTAAATAGCAATAACCTTCGTATTGGACACATGCGTATATGACCGTAGAACAAAGAATACTGTCGCCATTAAACATTGGACAAACAGAGAAGTGCGAACTGTAATAAGATTTTTGCATGCCAAGGGCGAAAAATCCATCAGTATTTCCCTTTGTATTTTTGTTGACAACTTTTGGTTAGTTGGTTCATTTTACAGCAAGTCAACACCTTCTTTTAATGGCAATGTCAGTTTCTGTTGTAATCAAGTATACTAGCAGGACATGTGGATATATTACAGTTTGATAATTATTACAACTTTTGGTGCGTTTACTAAAAAAACTAATGCAAAATAGTATTATCTGCGTTATTCGGATTATTGTCCCCATCTTCATTGTTATTTGTACAACTGTTCGGCCGATATGCCCCCGGCCTTCTTCAGGTATTTCTTCTCGGACTCGGGAACCTTCTTTTCGAACTCGGGAACTTTCTTGTCGTAATCGGGAGCCATCACGGAACTTTGATCCGAAACGTTGTACAAATAACAATAAAGATGAGGACAATAGTCCGAATAACGCAGATAATACTAATCATCAAGCCTCATCTCAAACATTCAGAGAAATAATGCAAAATAGTTCAACATGTAAAAAGTATAATAATCTTGATTCAACTCTCTCACTCATCTTTTCCTGTATTCCTTACTTTCATCATGCTAGATTGAATGATTAGCGTTATCACTTCCATGCGCTTACTCCCTCTATCCCTTTTCTTCTTTCTGACATTCTTATGTATAGCATGTGCCTTTTCTTCCCTTTCTTACTTGATAATAAAAACGGAATGGTCCATTATTTAGCTGAGGCGTTGACACTTATCAGAAAAAAATGATTTGGAAGAGACTGGAAGAATTACTTATGAGAGAAAGAATTGAAACCATCTAAACAACGACTAGAATACTCAGAAGCGTCCTGGAGATTCTAGGAGACTCTAGTGAAAAATAACAACAAAACAAAAAAAAAAAACATAACACCAGCAAACTCTGGGGTAAAGAGTCACAAGGAGTGAAATAATAATAATAATCCCAACCAGTAGACCGGATCTAATTTTGATAGACAAGAAGAGGAAGACTTGTCATCTCGTGGATTTTGCTGTCCCGGCCGATCACAGAATAAACAATAAAAGAGAAGGAAAAGATCGACAAATATTTGGACCTTGCCAGAGAACTGAAAAAAAAAACTGTGGAACATGAGGGTGAAGGTCGTACCAATTGAATTGGGACCCTTGGAACAATCCACAGGTGTTTGGAAAAGAGCTGGATGAATTGGAAATCAAAGGAAGGATCGAGACCATCCAGACTACAGCATTATTGAGACGAGCTGGAATACCCAGAAGAGTCCTGGAGACCTGAGAAGACTTGCTGTCACTCAGCCCCCAGTGAACCACTGGCTCCGGCAGGTGTGATAAACTCGAATGTAGTGGACGAAGAAAAGGACGAAGAAGAAAAGAAAATAATCATTTTAATTATTGCTTTAAATAAGTATTATCTATGTAAAATTTGCACACAGGTATACGATTTCATTTATTAGTATTTACTAATGGTTTTCAAAAGGATCTCTTTGATGCATATGTACACTAACAGGTACTACCAGCCTGGAAAAAACATTGTGACGAAGGAGAGTCACTGTATTCCACAGAACTGGAACCTCAACACCGGATACAGTAAGTATAATATACGTTTTCCAAAAGGAATAAAAGCCAAGGAAAGACTCATTTATCCTATAGCTGTTTTCGGGAAAATGTTTAAAAGTGAGCTCATAGGGAAGTAAGAATAAAGAATGCAACAATTTTCATGTTGATACCGATCGATTTCGGGGTTCATTCAGTGCAGAATGTCAACTCTAGTTTTGCTTCAAAGTCGCTGATTGTTTTATCAACTACATATCGGATCATTGGTAAAAATGAGATTTTCAAATCGATGGAAAGACAAAGTAATGATTTTATCTGTTTAGTGTATGCACGTGTGACCTTGTCGTGTGAAAATGTCAAGCGTTGATCACTGGTTATTGATTCTTTCTCAGGGCAGTTGACCTAACGACATGCCATGACATGGAACACAAATCACAGGCGATAGATTTAATTATATCTCGAGTCGGCTATCAATAAGACATTTTAAAGAGACAGACCAAGTTGTATTACAAAACTGGCGCCTACAGCGTTGACTTGAAAGCAGAAAAAGTAGTCAAATCTCTACAATGTAGTTACACACACGCACATACGTGTATTACGTATTTGGCCATTTAAAAAAAAGTATCCCTTTTAGATGCCCTTACCTTCAAATACACTTATATTTATATTCCCGGTGCGTGGTGTGATGTTTAGAGACTCTGGTTCCATTTCCGACAAAGATACCCGTTACTCTGTGCGATTCAACGAGAGAAATATATATTATATATACTAGCAAACATATGCACCCTCCGGGTGCAAGTATTTTAGTTAAATTTTATAATAAAATATCATATTAAATCAGAAAGGCTAATGAAACTGAATAAGAATGTAGATAAAAAGATTTTGAACAGAGAGGTATGATTGAAAAATAGAACAACTTTGAAACTAACTCTTCCATCATTTTCCGTTACTCCCGTCTTTCATTGGTAAATTTTCTTATTAAACTGTTTAGTTAAAATAGGAAGTAAAGAATAATATTACAGTTATTTCTTCTTGTTAAGGGATTTCTTTTAAGATTTATTGAAGAGATTTTTGCTCATATTCAATAAGATAAAACCAAACAATTAGAAATCAAGAATATTAAGCACATATTTATTAAAATCAAATTTTTAAGATCAATATGCAAATTAGCCTTCCCATTCATACTGTAAACCGCTATTTTGTTTTATATATAAATACAATTGCATGTTATTAGTATGTAGATATGGTCAACAGTCTTAATGATGTAAAACAATTTTATTAATAATTGAGGTTTAAATAAAATTAAAATCATGAAGAATATGATGTAAATAACGAAAGGAATTGTGACTTGTATAGTAATATAGTTTCGGTTACAGACAGACAAACCCACAATCTCCATTATAATAAGAAGATATTACCAATCCCTCCGCACGAGCATGATGTGATACAAGGTCAAATTCTTAAGCGGAGTTCAACAGGTTTGAATTCAGAGTTTTCCTTCTCCTAGACCGGTTGCCTAACCAAGGTTAAAGTGCCCAGTCTAAATTACTATTTATCCATAGCTGGAGAGAGTGTAGGGTATTAGCGCTAAGTGAAATGCAATTACCATATCCAGGATTTGAACTCGGGGCAACGAGCCATTTCCCATGACTTTAACCATTACACCACGCGCTTCAACGAGACAAATATAAGGAACGGTATTTACTCAACCAGTTCCCCACGTGTAGGATGTCACTCAAGGTCGCAAATATGAGACATCCAGAAATGATCAAGCTATTCACTAATAATGGATCTGCAAGAATAGCTTCTACAGTAACTGTAAAATAATCATAATAGTTCCAATTACCGTGGAATTGGTAAGACAGTGCCGCAAGCAGTCGTAACTTAATACGAATCTGTTTTGTTGCAAAAAGCCAATCAGGACTCGAGGAATGGAATCACCCAAATGCGTGAGTATACTATTCTGGATTCCCATAAGTACCTGTTGTCTTGACACTGGTTCAGTTTAGCTTAGCTTGTTGCTCAAACCAACAGTATGCTAACTCACTTCAACAGTAACTTTCTCTCAACGTATATATATATATATATTATATATATATATATATATATATACTCCGTTTGAAATAGATGCTGTGACACATCCTGCTCGTGGCAGAAGGGCTAAATACATGCATTTGCTCATTAAAATCGTTAAATCACCATTGATTTATCTATCTTATTGCCATTTAAATGATTCAAAACACTTCCTAAAATATGTTGGTTTATTGATTTAACGGCATATCAACCCGTCGGGGGTTATGTCATGTCTAACGGTTAGGATGTAATATACATCGTGTATTTATATATATATACTTTTAGTAATTGGTTTTAACAATGTGTTAGCATTATTGGGGATTATGTTGTATGGTATTGATTTGTTTCATGTCTATATTCTATGGTATAATTTTATTATCCTCAAAAAGGAGAGATTATCCTCTATGTTGACATTTTCAAATAAATCTTTCATATTGTTTGCTTTAAAATAACGGTTTCTGATATGAGCAAAAAACCTGCATTCCATGAATAAGTGTTTAACTAAAAATGTGTTGGTTCTTCTGAATTATTTGTCTCCAGTTACGTAAAAGATTCAACAAGGAAGTGGAACCATCCACTGCATCGACACCAACAACACCAAAAAATAGGTAAAAGAAAAGTTTATTTTAGCAGAAAACTTTATTTTTATTGTTGTTGTTGTATTCAGTGGTCGTTAGGTCGATCGGAGACTTGAGTCATTTGAGATGAAGGTATTCTATTTTGGTGCCGGGATTACATCATCTCTCTAAGCCCCTCAGATCTTCTCCAACTGTCATATCCTTCTTCCAAACTGGAGCTTCTTTTCGATCCCATATTTCTGGATCTAACCATCATATGGATCAATGAATAAGTCTATGATAGCAGTCTGGATTTATCTCTTATCTCCTATATATTCTCATATATATATATATATAGAGAGAGAGAGAGAGAGAGAGAGAGAGAGAGAGAGAGATTTAAAAATTTGTTTTGGGTTGAAACAAAAAAATCACAGTGCTCAACCACAAATTTGTAGGAGCTTTATTTTTTGCTGAATTTTTTAAATATGAAAGTTTTTCATAAGCAACTACCCAGGTTTCAGGTTATTTCATCATCGTCAAGTTGCTCCTGGTGTTTCTTTGAAGAGATTTTGTGTCATGTTTAACATAAACATAACAACACAAAATCTCTTCAAAGAAACACCAGGAGCAACCTGACGATGGTGAAATAACCTGAACCCTGGGTGGTTGCTTATGAAAAACTTTTATATTTAAAAAATTCAGCAAATGAATAAATAAATAAATATATATATATATCAAATAAAGTAAATGCTTTATTGTATTTCGTAGAATTGGTTGACGTTTGGCTAATATAATTAACTTTCAAGAGTTAAAATATAACACATAAAGAAACAAATCAATGAACTAAAAGTTTTACCACAAATCAACGAAACGTGTCTATTAATCAACACTAAAAAAAATAGTCGCTAATTTTACCATTTCAAATAAGCCAAGCATAAAATCACAACGGTCTAATGCCTCCACTTTACAACGTTACTACAGGTAAATCGCAGCTCAGCAGGAATCACGTAGCGTTTACGCATGGTAAATAGTTTACATTTCATTTTCACTCACCGCGTAAAAAAGCATTGCATGTTTCTTAGTAGCTATTTTTTTCCAATATATTCGTACATAAGTATTGCCTTATTGAGAAATTGGTTCCGTTTATGTATATTGTTTCTCATAATAGATCTTATGTGACCATTTCTATTTCCACTTTTTACAATATTATTATTTAATATTGGTTGTGTACCGTTTATGTCGTATTTCGTGGAGAAAAAAACCTACGAAATAACGACATATCAGGACTCTTAGATCTTCAAGCAACAAAGAAAGAATAAGCAATCTGCTATGTGTGCTTTAACGTAAACAATTCCTAATATTGGCAATGCTCCTTAGACTTGCCTGAAGATTTCATAGACCAAGCAAGAGATTATTGCTAGTATTATACTTATATCGACCACGACAGATCTAGATAGGAAAACATTTACATACATCTAACAATGTGCAAGAATTGTTTTGGTTTGGTCTGTTGGTGTTTACGGCATACCAAACTTTGGGTTATGTTTTGCCAAAGACGCTCTGTTCACTTCCTGCCTAACTTTTTTTAAAACTCAATGTTTTAACTATTTGTTAAAAATCATTTTTTCTATTTCACTCATAAATGGGTTCATAACATGTACTATTACTCTTGGCCATAGTTGAACTGGGAGTAATTGCGGTGCCTGGATACTTCAAACTCCCTAAAGATAAAAAAAATTGGAACTTCAGCTTTACATGTAGTTTAAAGTCTTACCAAAGACATGCTAGAATTGTAAACAACGATACACAACGACGTCCTGAAATAACAGTAATTATTCAAGCGCAAAGGGCGTAATTATACTTAAATGAACGTAAGCGAACAGAAAACGCACATTTGATTAAGTATTAAATATCTAAATAATCTGCAAAATACTGCATCTGAATATAGCAAAAGGGATCACTAAACCATATGGTGGAAGTTTCAAACATGTGGGAGGAATAGTACGTCAAGTTGAAAAAAATCCCCGAAACTATGAGCTCAAGAAGAGATAGTGTTCTAAATGACAAGAAAACATGAAAATTGATGAATTAGAGAAAATGTGTAGACATATTCATCATAGACATCAGGTTACGTTACAGACACGTGAACCGTAAAGCAATATACCCTCTGCCATATTTTATAAAGCTTAGTAAAATATAAAAGAAATAAAAAAAGCAGACAGGAAAAGAGTAAAGTTCTCGATATGAAACATCGATCAACATTTCAACAGTTCATATTCTCAGAGCAGAAATTGCAACATTCGTAGAAGATATTCAACCTCGAATAAGACTGGTTTTTTTTATAAGCACCAAAAAACGAAGGGAAAAAAAAAGAGAACAAAATAGCACAGCTTTCAACAAATACGCCCAGAATGAATTTGTTGGTGAAAAACTTAATTATTGTAATGCACTTGAGACACTTGATACGTTAATACGCAACACATACGTGCAGAAATGATGTTCTTGCTAAAAGAACGTACTAAATACGTGTTCTAAAACAGGTATCACTCTGACTGTTCCCTCCCCTCTCTCTCATATATATATATATATATATATATATATATATATATATATATGGGAGGTCTTATCCTTGCCAAAAGAGCAATGACCTACAAGAATGAAATATGACCGCAATTTTATATATTTATCCCGCTGTTCAACGCATTAAGTAATACGGTTCTTCAATTACAATACACGTTTAAAAATATCCTCTATAATTTGCATTAAATTCCTTTATTAAGTCCGATACGATGAATTAAACGATTTTAAATATCAATGTATATAATAATTTCATTGACCGTAATTTGCCTGATCAGTTCTGTATATGATAATCAAATGTGGCCTCGGTTTTAGTTAATTTTATTCTATATTGTTCTGAATAATACAAATCAAAAATGTAGTTGATTTTTGGTTGAATTTTAAAAATCCACTTGGTTTTAGAATTTCAAATATTTTATTAGATAAACCAATTACGCAACCTAGCTACTATATGAATCTAAAATTTTGCTTATAAAATTTTCTAAAAAAGTAAAACAAATACTTTTTACATATAATTTAATCTATCTTTACTCTTCATATTATAATAGATATTACGTTAAGTTTCAATATTTGTTTCAGAGTTTATTTGAATTTTAATTCAGTTGGGGATAAGAAAACACATGTAATTCTGTCCATGCCTCTAGGAAAGAAAACCTAAAGAAAAACAAGGAAAGAAAAATAGAATAAGAATGGAGAGGAAAAGAAATATGAGAAAATAAAATAATACATAATCAATGCAGCAGTAATATTGGACGATTTTGTAGCAGAAAACAATAAGGAGAATCTTACATTCGTTATTGCTCGACTTATTTTTCAAGACAATTCTAATAGCTTCAAAAATAGTTTAAGAAGACACAGAAGAAGAATGATGGGAGTGACGAGACTTAAAACCAAAACATAGATAAAAGGTGTGTTATACGTCGGGAAAAAAAAATCTAAAAACGGAAAATTTATTAAATTAAAAACGTTCAGCGTAAATAAAATCTAGAAAAATAAATGAAAAAAATAAATAGAAATGTGTCAGTAAATTAAAAGAAAAATCAAGAAAAGTAAAAATCATGAGATGATTTGTCAGTGGCAAGAAGTAAAGTATATATATATATATATATATATATATATATATTAAATAATGCAGTCTGCAAGTTTTGTCCTTTGTTTTTTCGTATTGCCGGATTATTTTTGTAATATCTAGCGAAAATTGGCTGATGTATTTGCCATATGTCATAGACCAAGTATTTTCCGAGCTATCGTGGGCCATCTTCAGGGTATTTTGAAACCGTACAACAATGGGCTATCCCATTTTCTATTTATATATATTCTGTTTATTATTGTTGTTGTTATTATTATTATCATTATTATTACTTTTACTATTATTATAATTTTATAGAAATTATAGGCATTTTAGAACGTTGTTGCTATTATCAAAGTTTATTTTGTTTAGTTTGGGATTTCTGTGTCTAATATGCAGTGCTTCTAAGATTTTTAGTCGTTGTTTACATGATTGTGTTTCTATAATGGTAGTGTTATCGTTAAGTATTTTCCGGAATTTAGTATTGGGACGTGTGTTTTTAGATGTTGGGCTATTGAGCTATTGTCTTGGTCTATGACATATGGCAAATACATCAGCCAATTTTCGCCAGATATTACAAAAATAATCTGTCAATACGAAAAACAAAGGACAAAACTTGCAGACAAAAAATGGCTGCATTATTTAACAATATATGCCTACAAGAAAAAAGGCTGCCTAAACACACACACACACACACACACACACACACACACACACACACACACACACACATATATATATATCAACAATGCCGTATAAGCAGGATGCGACACATGGTCAATATTAGAGCGGAATTTAACAAGTTTTAATTTAGAGTTCTGTTTCTCCGAGACTAGTTGATTAACAAAGGTTAAAGAGCCCAGTCTGCCCTACTATTTTCCCATGGCTTGGAGGGGGAATAGTTGAATGCATACCTTTCCCTAGCGCATTTTCGGAAGAATCTGTTGCACATCAGCGCACCATTCTTCTGTTATAATCTCATTCAAATGCGTGATTGGTTAAACACAATCCATCATCACTATAACCAAGTCATCAGTGTAGGTAGGACAACAACAAAATAAATATAGTGTTTGAATTTGTAACGAAAAAGTAGGACAAAACACAAGGAATTTAGATGAAGAAAATGTTTTCTAGACAAGATACAAATGGAACGAGGAATCAGTAACTGACAAGTTGCATTAACAAATCTATAGTGCCTCGCTAGCTCTCTCATCCTATTCATAGAACACAAACGATTCCATTGTCCTCTTTTAGGTGCTATATCACAGAAAACAAAAACAAAAGTGAAACTAGCGGTTAATTCTGGCTTAATTCACTGATACTTTCCGAATTACCGCAGTTAAGCAAATGCTATCTTGGAGATTGCTTAAATGAGTGACCACTTATTAAACAGAGATACGCAACGTTTCGAACGATATTCCCTCCAGCCTTCTTCAGGTGTTTCTTGTCGAACTTGTGCATCTAACACCAAAGATGAGGACAGCAGTCCGAAAAATCTAAATAAGGCAAATTATCAATTAAAACAAAATAGTTTTTGAATTCTTTATATATATATATATATATATATATATATATATATATTAAATTTTTACTTGAAGGCACTTACAACGCATGTATCGCATAAAATTCGATAATTTTTCTTATAGAAAATGAAATTGACAAGTGTAATCCCGGCAAAGGATCGCTCGGGGTGTAGAATGTCGTACAGACTGTTTCGACTTTATTAAGTCTCATCAGCGACATATACTAACGATTTCCCTCCGACAGAAATCAAAACCGGGACCTCAGCGAGCATAGTGAACCACTATATCGCCTCGACCACAGTACACAGTTAACGATCCTAACGAAATTAAGCTTGTCAAATAATACTACACGCATCTACCATAATAGGTAAGGGGGCGTTTTTGAGAGAATATGTTGGGTGCGAAAACTTTTATGGTTTTAATTAAACTGGATGTAGAAAATTAGAAGACCTGTGTTACAGACCAAGCAAAATTTAGTATATAACAGCATATTATGAAAATAAGTTGAGTCCAATGAGCTAGAATAAGACAACTGTTAGTTAATAACAGCAAAAATAGACATTTACGAGAAAGTGGATACAAAAATAATATTTTAAACGTTTTTTTTAGTGACCATTAATCTCAATGTAAACTAACCTCATCTTTTCAGAAATTATTTTATAGTTATTTATAAATAAATAAGGAAAGTAATCGATACGTAGCATTTAATTATCATCTCTTTTGATATATCATAATGATCATTTTTAAAAAATGGTATGACCATGATAATTTTAGCTTACTAAAATTAATTATGATGTAGATGAAGTAAAACTTATACATGCAAAAGAAAGAAAGAAAAGGAGAAGAATTAATGATGGAGAAAAAACACAGAAATGAGAGGCAGAAAAGAAAGCAGTGAATATATATATATATATATATATATATATATATATATATATATATATAAGGTTTGTTTAGAATGGCTTTTTGCCGATAATTTTTTGGAGAATAAGTGCTTAATTGGAGTCGTACCTAATTTTGAAAATTAATTAATAATGATTTAGGCGGGAATACCTATTAAATGTATGGCTAAACAAATCGAGAAAAATCAATCTCTGTATGTACATTTCGGCCTATTAGGCCTCATCAGCAGAGCTATAGATCGGAAGACCGCCCTGTGCGTGATTTGAAACCGGACTGCCAAGCTGACAGGCCGATCCCATAACCCCAACACCAAACGAACTTTATATATATATATATATATATAAAGATAAAGGTTAATTGTTCAAAATATAGAAGAGAAGTTAAAGATGGAATGAAAAAGAAAACTTATCAGATTAATGATATGTCAAGAAAGAGATATAAACCAAGTAAAATTTTTAAGAAATATACTTTTTTTCTAAAGAAATATATTACAACCCATAAAAGCTGAAAAGAAAAGAAAAGCAATCGCCGGAAACTACGAAGATGTGGCAGACAAAAAGGAAACGAAAAAAAAAAAAAAAAAAAAAAAGAAAAAGTAAGAAAAGTTGATCAATTACAAAAAAAAAGGAATTGACAAGGGCAAAATAATAAAAAATAACTCGCCTCCCCACATCAAAAAAAGAAAAAAAAAAAAAAAGAAAAAAGAAAATCCAAAGAAATAAAAGCCAAAGAAATGAGAGACTAGAAAATGAGAGACGAGAAAATAAATCAAACAGTAATGAATACAAATCAAAAAGAATAAACCATCGTCGAATGACAATGAGAAAATTAAAACGAGGCGGACATATTCGAAAAGAAAATTAACGACGAAAATAAAAATAAAAAATAAAATAAAAATAAAAACATCACCAAAATAAAATGATCAATAAGTATATGATTTGATAAGAAAAAAGAACGAAATAACCAACACAGCAAAAAATTAATAAGACGCAAAAGAGTAGCAAGTGTAGTTTATGAACTGATTTAGATGAGACAGTTAATCACAAAATGAATTGATACAAAAAGAATACAAGACTAGACATGATTATATTGTTTTGTTGGAAATAAATAGAATGCATTTAATTTGCAGGCTTCTTCAAATATTTGATCCAACTTTAACATAACCCTATATCTTCAGACAGTTGGGAAAGGTAAGGATCCTACTCGCCATCAAGCTATGGGTAAATAGTCGGGCAGACTGGGCTCTTTAACCTTGGTTAGGCAACCGGTTTAGGAGAAGGAAAACACTGAATTCAAACCTGTTGAACTCCGCTTAAATTGACCTTGTGTCGCATCCTGCTCGTGCGGAGGGGTTGGTGTATATATATATATATATATATATATATATATATATATAATATATATCTTCAGACAGTTGTATTCATTCATATTCGTTCCAATTAAAAAAAAAATTAAAACATTGTTTTCTATTATCATTCAAATAACCAGTATTAAAAATGGTATTATGATTTATAATTTACTTATAAGTTTGATATGGTTTATTTGATTAATGGCATATCAAATTGTTATTGGAAATGCAAACACTTAATTTTAATAACCAAGATATCAAAACATTGATAAAATGCAACGTGTAGGTTATGTGCTGATTTTAGATGAAACAGTTAAAAACAAAATTGATAAAAAAGGAATCCAAGAGTAGCCATGACTGGGTAGGAAAAGAGACCACTAAAAATTGAGCAAGAAATCACGATTTGACCATACAGTCAAATGGTGTATTCAGAAACTAGAATCTATCTTAAAAAATTGTATGGTCCACGTTTGCGTAACCCTGCTAACGACTCTCAGCTGTACACAACCGAGGGAATAAACATATCATCTAATATTTTCCTAAATACAAGTGTTCATGTTCTTTGCCAGTTCCAGTAAGTAACAAATATACCCTATAATATCTGGTATGATTGAAATGGAATATATATATATTTACCAACCCATCCGCACGAGCAGGGTGCGACACAAGGTCAATTTCTTAAGCGGAGTTTAACAGGTTTGCATTCAGAGTTTTCCTTCTCCTAGACTGGTTACCTAGCCATGGTTAAAGAGTCCAGCCTGCCCTGCCATTTTACCCATAGCTGGAGGGAGAATTGGATTCATACCTTTCCCAAGGGTATTAGCGCTAAGTGAAATGCCAACGGCTTCGTCCAGGAATTGAACTCGAATATAAAATTGAAATGGAATATAAAAGCTTCAACCTACTCCTAATCTACTGTAAAGCTGTTACAATAAATGTGTATAAAAATATTCCCATTGATAAAAAAAAAACACCCAGACTAATCTGTTTTATTCAAAAAATCTGTAACACTGAACAAATTATTTGATAAAATAATTGACAAATATCAATTCTCAGTGACTTTGAGATACAATCGGGTAACCAATTCCTGACAAGATCAGAGTTTTAAAAAAAAAAAAGGAACTTGATATTTAGCGGACCACAGGTTGAAAAAGAAAAGAAAACGAAAGGATATTGGATCTTGCCAGAAAACTTTTGTTTTACGGCATATCAACCTTGGTGGGTAATTTAATGCCGACAAACTTGTAAAATAAATTCATTCTTAATGCATACTACTGGCATTAAATAATTATAATGTTGCATACCTCTTTCTTTAATTCTATTTCTTGGCCGTCTTTAGTATTCTGATCGTCTTATCGTCGGTATTTCTTCTATCATCTTGACTTGGTCTGGAATATTCTAAGGTCTGGACTTTCTTGTGGACTTCGGGTCTGGTTTTCTGTTGGGGATTTCTCTTTATCAAAAAAATGCTAAAGGTGGTGATGATTTAAATTGTTGTTGGAGCTCTTTTAAATGTCCCCTAACGCCATAAGGAATTGGATAGAGAAGCAAGACTAGACTAAGAGTGACTAAGTGTGCTGGAGAGCTTGAGAAACTAGCTGTTACTGGTAAGTTAGGAAATAGTCATCAATTGAAAATTATGTGAAAACTAGCAATGCGAAAATATCGTATACAAATCTATGTATACACAAAGAGCACATTATATATATATATATATATATATATATATATATATATATATATATATATATATATATATATATATATACATACACACACACACTGGGGGTGGATGCGACGATAGAATATATTATTGAAATGGCTGGGAAGTCTAGGACATACATTAGGAAAAAGATAGTAATAGGAAAATAAAATAAAATTTATAAATAGTGTAAAAAGGTTTATTTGGGATTTTATGCTAATTTGTTTGAACCACAGTGAGACTAGTTAAAAAACGTACGGTTGCTCCTCGTCTTTTCAGTCAGATTCTTGCCCTGATGAACTACTAAGCGAAACTATTAGTAGGTATATATATATAAAGATAATCTAATGAGTCAGACGAACCTACTATTAGTTTCGCATAAAGCTCTTCAGGGCTAAAATTCGGATTTTAGCCCTGAAGAGCATTATGCGAAACTAATAGTAGGTTCGTCTGACTCATTAGATTATCTTTATTATTTGGCTCTACTTAGGTATCGAGCACTTTTTACATATTAGCTTCTCCTAGCGGTTATATGAATATATATATATCTTATATACATATATATACATATAAATTGTTTTTTCTTTTGGCCAAATACTGTACCAATAGATTATTTTTTGTTGGTACGAATATCTTGGTCCTTTCTTTTTTTCAAAAATTTTTTTCTTCCTGGTTGATGTTTGGTAGTATATTTTTACAATCAAACTTCTGTTGTTTTTTTTTTCTCCGCAAGGATCTATCAACACGCTTGGTATATATATATATATATAATATATATATATATATATATATATATAATATATATATATAAAGTGTTGTTCTGGTTCCAACGGGAGAAAATTCAATATTTTATAAAAAAGGAAGGTCCGCAAAATGTATTTTGTTCTCAGAAAAAAATTTTTTTATTCTTTTTGTTTTACATGTGCAACACGTGTTTCAGATCTTCTGGTATCTTCTTCAGGCTTTGGTTGATAATATGAAAATGAATTCTTACATGTATGTGTATATATATACACATGAGCACTTCACCCTCTCTTTCCCTTTTTTATGGGGGTGGAATGGAATTTCATCTTTAACACTAGTCCCTCAAGCCGGTGTTCCTGCTTTTGGGTGGCTTACCAATAAAGTCATTAGCTGAATTTTTATAGCTTTTAACTTTTCTTATTTTTATTACTTTTCTAATTGGGTTGTCTTGATAAAGTTCATCAAATGTTCATTTGATATATCAAGTGTGTGTGTGTTGGTAATTTGTTTTTTGTTCTTTGTTCCGAAGACATTCTATGTTTTTCTACTTAAATTTATACTTTTTGGGTGTGTGTATGTGTGTGCCTACGTATATGTGTCTATGTTTACCTTGTATGTGTGTGTGTGTGTGTGTGTGTGTGCGTGCGTATGTATACGGTTGTACTCAGTGTGTATATGTGTACATATATATACATACTTAAGAGTTGAATTAAGAATTAAATTTAAGTCTATTCATAACTATCTTTCTATCTATTTATCTATCTATCTTACTTTGTTTATAACTATCTCAGTCTGTTTATATCCATTTATCCATCTATTTCAGTCTGTTTATATCTATCTATCTATTTCAGTCATATATATATATATATATATACACACACAAACACACACACTTGTGCGTGACGAATGCGGGTCATTGAAACAAAGGCCATGTTCAGGGTAAAGTGTATTTAATCAACTATCCAGAATAAAGGAATACGAAAGAAAGAAAATCAGCATGTGAAGAGGAAAATTAAAAGTGAATATGGCCGAAGGAAAATATATTTTAAAAAATTTAGACGAAACAAAGGCGAAGGCCATAAACTTATAGATAGAATGACACATACTCATATAGAACGTTATAATGAGAGAGAAATATACAGGCAAGTAATGTGTGGGAAGGGATTCCATTAGATGCATGTATATGTACGAGTTTGTGTGAGAGAGAGGGGGAAGGAGAGAGAGAGAGAGAGAGAGAGAGAGAGAGAGAGAGAGAGAGAGAGAGAGAGAGAGAGAGAGAGAGAGAGAGAGAGAGAGAGAGATGTGTAAAAAATCCTGTGGTTTTCTCCGCGAATTATGCTATTATTAAAATAATAATGCCTATAGTGAATCCCATGACAGGAGCAGATTTGGCGGATGTAAAAATGAATGCTCAACAAACATACGAAATTTTTACAAAAATGAATAGCAAAATTAAGATTTAGCGAAAAATCTTAAAAAAATAATAAATAAAAAGTTACTCTGTAAAAACGCATTAATCAAACACCGAAAGAAAAAAAACAAGGTTTGAAGGAAAAGAATTAAATTAATAAAAGAGTAACAATAAAAAAAGAAAGAAAATACGAGCATAAAAATAAAAATAAAAAAAAATGATAATAAAAAAGAAAGGAAATCAGAGTCAACGAACTAATAAGTGCATTTAAAAAAAAAAAACAGAAATAAAAAGAAAATCACAAACCAGAAAAGAATAAACCAAAAAAGAAAAAAATGATTCAACTTATGCCTCCAACCAACGTTCCACACAAGTTGTTCGAATATGCGTGCTTGAAGATAAACAGAAATATCTCATTGGATGAACTGGCTTCAACCCAAGCCTGACAAAAAACACAAGCTGCCTTGTTATCGCGAAATGCTAGAAGCCCCGTAATGGGCGCCTGAACGATGAAAAATAAAGACATGTAGGTAGTGCTATGATGTAGACATTTATCAGTTAATATCAAAATGGAAGAAAAGTTATTTTAGTGGGGGGGGGAGGGTTAGTCCCCTGTCTCTTTTCACTGACTGAAGATAAACACAAGAAATTAGCTTTTTAAAAGAAAAATAACAGGCACACTATACATACATACATACAGACACACACACACACACACACACATATATATATATATATGGAGAAAAGTAGACAAACAAGGGATGTTGTACTGGATGGATGTTTATTATAGGTAGTGATGTCGACGTTATAACGTTTCGGTCTCTCAGACCTTTTACAAGTCCTTGTATTAAATCATACAGTTCTCTAACTTTCTCCATACTGTCGGATTGATTTCCTCTTTTTTTTTTACTCGCACCCCCCCCCACACACACACATATATATACCGTACCCTGGGCAAGAGCAGGATGTGCCACAAGGTCAATTTCTTTCGCGCAGTTAAATGAGATTCAGATTTAACGTTCTTAGTCCGGATGCCTAATCAAACTTAAAGAGCCTAGTCTGTCCTACTGTTTACCCATAGCTGGAGGGAGGAAAATAGCATATATAATGTAGAACACCTCAAATAATCAGCAATGTTTCTCCAAACAGCAACTTGACCTGTTGGTGGGACTAAGGATACATTCTAGAATATCATTCATATTTGCAATGTTCCCAGTTGAAAATAAGTTTATTTAGTGTATTTTATACACATATCTGTCTCGCAAGGTCTAATAATAAGCTAGTTATTCTAGTAGACCACGTCTGATGATTATGATCCTCATCAAATGCTAAATACCCTTGACCTTCTACCATACTAACTAAATTTTTAAAATAACATCTTCGTGAAGTAAGGATTATCGAGATAATTGTATTGAGTTTTGCTAGACTTACTGGTGGGTTTGGTCGTCACTGAGTGTCCCGCCTTTCTTTTAAGGCACCCAGTTTGGTGTAATGGATGGCAAACTAAGTTAGAACACCGAAAATGGCGAGTGTATTTAATATAAATAATAACTGCGTAATTAAATAAAATTTGAATATTTGGTTACAAATATGATTTTTCATACTGTAAGATTCAAAGTGATAATACTTGAAGATAAAACTCCGACAAGGGTTGATAGACAAAACATTTTATATACACAGCACAAGAATTAACAGGGTACATAATACATAGAGGTGTACATAAACATACATACAAGAGTAGAGATAATGACACATTCATGAATGGAAAAACATAAAAGCAACAGACATGAGACTAGGAATAGTTCATGCTGTATAAAGCACTTACAAAGCCCCAACAAGAAGGGGGTAGACCAGAGTCTAACCCATAGTGGTGTCTCCTAGGTCGAGCAACAGGAAAAAGAGAAAGAGACGTTCAAACCAGCCGCTTAAATATCAAAAGCCCCTAGCGGGAACCAGCGAAACTAAACGGGCCGACAACTCCCCAGGCGAATACGAAAATAACGCCTACAATACCATAGAAAGAAATGTAATTATATTTTTCTCTATTTGATAAAAAAACAATCTGAAAGTTTCCAATTGAAATAGGGATTTTATTTCTTAGCGATTTTAAATGTCATCAAATACATTAATTTTTGATTACCTAAAATCTTAAACTCATCTTTATTACAAGATCAGAATATTTCTCATTAAAAGATTATTGGTTCATTTTCGTATGGATCAAACAAGGATATGAATGTAGTATGCCTGCTCATTCCGCAGCCACTGAGCCACGCTCACTCCTCCCTCAGAGTATGTGCATTTTCTTTTTTTCTTTTTTTTTTCTTTTTCTTTGTTTCTTTTAATTTGGTTTTGGTGGCTTTCATAGTCTTGACCAAGCATAAGTTGAATCATGAGAAGTAAGATGTTCCAAATAATTATATTATTTCCTGTAATACTATCAAATTACAGGTTCCTCTGAAGATTCTTAAATCCATGCTTGAGCGTAGAATAAATTAAAATTATTCGATGAAATGTTTTTCTTTTTCTAATGTAGAAAAAAAGGGGGATCCGTAATGTACGAGGTCATTGCCATCTCATTTTACAATTAAATAATATCGAATCGGCTTGGTGTGATTGCGAGAAAGCTGGTTGATGGAGATTATTAGGGATGAATTTGATTACAATTTGTTTCAAAACTAAGTGAATACAATTTAACTATTTTACCCCCCACACACACACACCCGAGCAGGATACGACACAAGGTCAATTTCTTAAGGGGAGTTCAACAGGTTTGAATTCAGAGTTTTCCTTCTCCTAGACTGGTTACCTAGCCATGGTTAAAGAACCCAGTTTGCCCTACTATTTACCCTTAGCTGGAGGGAGAGTGGGATTCATACCTTTCCCAATTGTATTAGCGCTAAGGGAAATGCAAAAAGGATTTGAACTCGGGGCGACGAGTCCATTTCCCATGACTTTAACCATTACACCACGCGCTTCCTACAATTTAATTTTTTAATAAACAAAGACTGTATCGTTGTGTGGATCTAAAATAAAATAACAAAACAATCCAGCAGCGGTATTAAAATCAAATTTTAAAATGTCAAGATATACAGGAGTCATAATTTTGCTTAGATTAGATTGTGGAAAGGGCTCCTCCATTGCCATTACTTCTAGGTCCATTATATACTGTAATCATAGTACCTATTAAGTTAAATAGATATGTTTTAAAATGATTGATACTCAATAAGACCATGTGCAAGAAAAATGTCATTAGAATCAGCTTCACACTAAATGTAAATATAAACAAACAATATAAGGTGTATCAAAAATATTGAGATTTTTTGTACTTTTTGATACATCTTGGATTCTGAATAAAATAACGTTATATTCATGTTTTTTTCAGATTACAAGGTGTGCCAAATAAGTGCCATGTGTAATGTTGTATACCAGTATAGAAATGAAGAATGAATGGAACTTTTTCTTTTCAGAATACAAGTTGTGCTAAAAAGTACAACAATCCCGATACTTATTTGACACACACACACACACACACTATATATATATATATATATATATATATATATATATATTAGTTGAATGAAGTGACAAATGAAAGGTTCAGCTTTTATTCATTTATTTGGGAACGATATTACAACCAACGGTTTCCTGCTAAGGCATTCATCAACTGTACGTTGGATTACTACTTTTTCTAGTATACTAGTGCCAACCATACACACTAATATATATATATATATATATATATATATATATATATATATATAAGATAATACGCTGTTAAAATTATGATAAATTTAATTTCCCTCAAATCATATACTGTATAGTTTTTTTTCCCTGTATATGAACACATAAACGTATTATTCGTCTCATGAAATGAGCGAAGAAAAAAAAAACGACAAAAAGTAGTCCATTAAAGTAAAAAAAATAAATTAATATTTATAGTTTCATTGCTGTAAGTGGAAACCGGTTAATTCCAAATATCTTATTATTATCTTGAATTAT
This sequence comes from Doryteuthis pealeii, assembly GCA_023376005.1. Taxonomy (NCBI): domain Eukaryota; kingdom Metazoa; phylum Mollusca; class Cephalopoda; order Myopsida; family Loliginidae; genus Doryteuthis; species Doryteuthis pealeii. Next base: position 13,393,183 of record CM042146.1, read on the forward strand.
ATGCATTTATATTAATTTCCTCGGAAGAACGAAATATGTATTTAATTATGCATTCATCCTGTTTACGTTTCTATGCTATACTATCATTGCAAAGACTAAAGTGTCAGAACTGCCAGTCAACATATATTGGCTTCTAAGCAACAGATTCAGAAAAGAGTAATTTTAACGGTTGCCGTTTTTCTAGATGCGCCAGAAAACTGCTTTATTTATATTTAAAAGCTTTTGTGCTTTGCAATTTCTTTTTTTGCTCTTGAATAACAATCTATTTCATATTTGATATGCATGGCATATCTTTAACAAATCTCCATGACTGTACGAGCCAGAATACTGTCAATACAGCTGACCAAGAAAATGTCTCATTTCCATATTTTCTTCCCATCATTCTTTCTTTCTCTTATTATTTATTAGGTATGTAAAGAGACATTTACTTTAAATTATATATCTTCTATTCGATCTCTCATTCTGCTGTTTGTCTGTCTGTCTGGCTGGCTGTATCTCTCTCTCTCTCTCTTATACGCATCATGATTCACTGTTTAAATAGTCGTAACCAGTAATATTCACCCAGCGCAAAAATGTAGAGGAATATACCAATATTCCAATGAGAGATAACATAAAAACAATCACGACTCAAAATTGCACTGATATGATCTTCTGCTGAACCATTGTACCTAAGTTTGAAGCATATTGCTACGTATCTATCTATATCTATATAGTCATGAGTTTTTCCAGTTCTATTTTATATTTAAAATATTGTGAAATATATCTGCCCATGTGTGCATAGACCAATATATTTCACCTATTAACACGCTTTTAGCCTTAGATTTTACTATATATATATATATATATATATATTATATATATATATATATAATATATGTGTGTGTGTGTGTGTGTGTGTGTGTACATACATGTAGCTATGTCTACACATTTGGGTGGAAAAAAACAAAACATCGATGAAAATAAGAGTTCATCGAATCCAATTAATCTATTCAATGACTATTCAAATTAGACGTTACAGGGGTCATGGAGTAGACTGACAGCCCCCCCCCCCAATCTATGGATAAATAAAAGATATATATCCTAAGATCAGTCGGTTCTGTGTATCTCTTAAAATTCTACTGTACTTTTTAAAAAAAATAAACCCCCTGTTATTTCTGTTTTCTTCGATTCATCCATATCCTTACGAAATCGTGTGGTATCATTAACTATTTAATGGTCCCCCATCACATCATTCCATTTTTGTTTCAAGACAGATCATCAATATTTATCAAACAATGGGCAAGACATTAAACTGCTCCTGGCATGCCTATCAATAAATAGACAAGTCATTACCAAGAAGATCCATCATTATCCAATGGGAAGAAAGTAGATTGCACTTATGGAGAAGTTATCTCCACCGTTCCCCCATTACGAGAAAGAGGGTAATGATCCGTAATGTACGTGGGACGGAGGTAGAAAATGCACTGGGTTTACGAACCTTCCAAATGCACTGAAAAGAGGTGATTGTAGATGTTCTCACATAAATGCCACAACACATAGCCCATTATGTAAATGCATGCCATCTGTGTTAATACGTTAGTACATTTGGCAGTGAATAATCTATTAATAAATGGGCTGACATCCATTACTTTTTTCTCTGTATCTCTATGTATTTAAATCTCTTACGAGATACATGACTTAGCAATCTTTGTCATGCGTATGGTACTAAATTGTATCCTGTGGTTAGCCTTTAGTTTTAGATTTGTGCTGGAGTTAACACTTCATTGCCATTACGCAATAGTTCTCTGTGACACGCAGTTGTACTACCTGTTTATGATCCTAACTATGGGTCAGTTAGTTCTGTGTAAATTGATATTTACAATGCACAAGTTCTGTAAATATTGACATTGCAAGTAAACATGGAATAATCACCTGTTTAACATTATCAACAAATTTATCCATATCTTCTTTGTTTTTTGTTTAGTTTCTAAGAATTTACATGTCAATCCTAGTATGGTTATGTTATGCCTTGTTTACTTAAGAGCTATTGCTAAAATAGTTCAACCAAAACCTTCTCCATAGTCCAATAAGTATATAAATCAAATTTGGTATTATCCATTAAGAATTGATTTATTTCAAAACTTTATCGGCATTAAATGACCCACTGAGGTTGATATGCCGTAAAACAAAACAAACCAAACCAAACCTAAAATAGTTCAATATGTAAAAAGTATTATAATCTTGATTTAACTCTATCATTCTTTCTTTTTCCCGCCTTTCTTTTCATCTTTTCATTATGTTTGATTGAAACAAATGTTGTCGCTTCCACACCCTCACTATCTTTACCCTACTCCCTTTCTTATCATATTTATTCTGTGTAGCATGTCCTTTTTCTTCCCTTTCTTTATAATAAAACCGAAATGGTTCATTATTTAGCAAGAGGTGATGACACTCATAAGAAATAAGAATTTTGGTGGAAACACCAAATAATCAGGATTTACATTTTTGAATTTCATCTTGTATGATTTGGACAGTCTTATTTTTAACCAGAGGGTGGTGCAAGATGATAACAGTCATACAATTAAGCAACAGGAGTATTAATGTATTAATACATAGAGGATTATGTGCTGTAAGTAAAACCAGTGAAGTGCCCTATATTGTTGGTATCTGCTGAATAGCAAGGGATTCTTTCTGAATGTTTGAGATGAGACTTGAAGATTAGTATTATCTGCGTTATTCGGACTATTGTCCCCATCTTCATTGTTATTTGTACAACGTTCCCGAGTCCGACAAGAAATACCTGAAGAAGGCCGGAGGGCATATCGGCCGAAACGTTGTACAAGTAACAATGAAGATGGGGACAATAGTCCGAATAACGCAGATAATACGAAGAGTTTTTTTGTTTTATTCATACTTGATGGATATTCAATTGTTTAGAACTGAAATCTTAAACATATTTCTTTAATTCTAGGCATAAAATAATCCTTATGAGACTTACATGCCATTAAAATAAAACAGTATTTCAAGGTTTTACTCTGAAAATATTGAAATTTAAAAAAATAATCAACTTTTTATCCATATTACACACACACACACACACACACACTATATATATATTTAGGAAACCCCTTGAAGTAAGGCTCAGCAAACTATATTAGCAGTCTATTACCGAATTCGATTCTCACCGAGTGTCACAAATAACCTACGATTATTAAATAACTATGAGTCTAGATAGATAGATAGATAGATAGATAGGTAGGTGTGTGTGTGTGTGTGTGTGTGTGTGTGTGTGTGTGTGTGTGATGTTTATCATATCAATCTATACGTGTCTGACAATGTTTATGTGTTAATGGAAAACCCCCTGAAGGAATTTTCTATGTAACGGTCACTAACTTCAATTTCAGAAAACACTGTAATTAATTTATCGCCTACTTCGTATCGTAGATTAGAATTTAGAATCAATATTTTGGCGGTCATTGTGATTAGTCATGTTATTATTGGAGTTCTAATCTTCTTAATGTTATCGCTTAGTGCAGAATGTCAGCAGGTTGGAGGTTGTTCTTAATGCTATTCAAAAAGTTATTAGAAATTCTATTTTTGATTACTAATAAAGAAAATTAAACAGCCAAAAAGAAACTAAATATATATTATATACTATGTCAGAAAGATTTAGAAGTCTGTTTGAAATAAGTCATGTCAACCTTTCGCGTTGTATCAAAGTCAGTTTAACAAATATGAAATCCAATTACAGTATTTGATGGCATATAAGACACACGGGCATATAAAAAGCACCTCTATTTCAGCAGGTCTGATTCAGCAAAATATTTTAGTGTATTTAAGCATATATTGTTGAAAACAAACTAGATGTGCATTACACAAGCAGAAAATAGCTGTATAAAAGCAATTTGGCAGTACAGGAAAGCTACATTGTTGCAATATTCACCGGAAGATAAACAGACAATATTGGATACATATACAAGGTAGGGGTTCAAGCATTCGTTCTCAACAGATATTTAAAAAAATAAGAAATTAGAGTTATTCGCCCATTTCATTCATAACAAAGAAAAAAGAATGGAGGAGAAAGAGAAAAAAAAAGGAGAGGAAATTTTTTTTTTTTTAAATTATAACTACACACAAAAAAAAAAAACAAACTTAAGCACGTACATTTCTGATATTCACCTCTGAAGATGAAGTTTCTACTTTGAAATCGATAAGACAAAAATAACATCTTTTTGTTTTTATTTTTTATATGCATTGTAATTGCCTTCAAATCATTAATATGTTATATATATATATATATATATCAGTTTGCTCTATTTATAATTAAAGACTGCTAAGTATGAGTGAAAACATACCTAAGTTAGGATAGCGTTAACGACGCTTGCTAACTAAAAGTTTCTTGCCTATACAAACTTCTTTTGAAAATCCAATCGAAAAACTATTAATTACCTTTACCCATTGACCAAATGTTTACGATATAGATATATATATATGATTCATTCGATTGTATAGAGTTAAAAACATAGGCACCAATGGAAGAATGTCTGAATTTTATGAGTTCACATGCTTTCATATTTTCTAAGCACTGGCTTTATTAGAAAGTAAACAAAAAAAAAATCCAATGTTTTACACGAGGCCATATTTCATCGTGGCTGTAATGCTGATATAAAGCTGTCATTGGAAATTTTAGACATCACTTTAATCTTTGTTTACCCCTTGTCGAGAAGAGTATTATAGTTTCAGTCATAAATGCACACTGTACATTATGCTCTCTCTACAAAGACGTCGACACAATAAATAACTTCAATAAGAACAATATTTCAACCTCCTTTCATCATAAAAACGTTTGTTTTTTGACTCAGCTTTTCTCATATCTGACTGGCGTCTGCAATTTTTTTTCAAATTCTTCCTGATATTTTTTTCACTGTGTTCATTATATATATATATATATATATATATATATATATATATATATATATATATGTATGTATGTGTGTGTGTGTGTGTGTGTGTGTGTCCACGTAAGCATACAAAGACTCACATAAATGCTTGCATTTAAGCAGACGTGTATAGGTAGGCATATATACGTATTAATATGTAAGCATATATGTGTGCACAATTAAGTGTATATATGTGTGTGTATGTTGGTAAATATAAATATGCGTGTGTATGTGTGTAAATATATTGTGTGTGTATTCGTGTAAATGTATATATGCGCGTATGTATGCGTATATATATATATATGCGCGTGTGTATGCGTATATATGTATATATATGCGCGTGTGTATGTGTGTATATATATATATATATATATATGTGCGTGTGTATGCGTATATATATATATATATATGTGCGTGTGTATGCGTATATATATAATATATATGTGCGTATGCGTATGTGCGTGTGTATGCGTATATATATATATATGTGCGTATGCGTTATATATATATATATATATATTATATATATATATATATATATATATATAGTGCGTGTGTATGCGTATATAATATATATATATATATATATATATATATGTGCGTGTGTATGCGTATATATATATATATATATATATATATATATATATATATGTGCGTGTGTATGCGTATATATATATATATATATATATATATATATATATATGTGCGTGTGTATGCGTATATATATATATATATATATATATATATATATATATATATATATATATGTGCGTGTGTATGCGTATATATATATATATAATATATATATATATATATATATATGTGCGTGTGTATGCGTATATATATATATATATATATATATATATATATATTATATATGTGCGTGTGTATGCGTATATATATATATATATATATATATATATATATATATATATATATATATATATGCGTGTGTATGCGTATATGTATATATATGAGTGTGTGTATGCGTATATGTATATATATGTGCGTTGAAAACGTGTGTAATTTTATATATATATATATGGTTGTGTGCGTAAATTTATATTTGTATGTGCATGTGTAAATGTATTTGTGTGTGTGCATGTGTAAGTTGATGTGGATGTGTTTGCGTTATATATATATATATATATATATATATACATATACACACACACACACACACACACACACACACACGGAGTTCCTAACGGGGAAACTGAACCATCTGTCATGTCAGAAATGCGGATATTTCTTCATTTTACTAAATTGCGCCATCTTACAAAAAAACAGACCAAAATCGATCCACGTCTTCCTAAGTAATTTACTTTATAAATGAACAGATTGTGGCGCTGTGTGCATATTGCAAATGTTTCTCTTACTTGATACCAGCCAACAAGGAAACAGGCAAAAAGTTTGCTTTCTACATTTATTAATGGGTTAATAATCAAAACTGGCCATCTCAATGAGTTTCCAAACCGTCCCTTATATAAGTGGAAAGTATTTACATTTAATAACTGGTTTAATCGAACTTAACGGACCTAAATTCCATCATCGTATGTCACCCCGCCGAAAGAAAAAAAAAATCAGGGAATTAACCGAATTTAATGAAATTTTCAGTGTTGATATATTAAGGAATAAAAGATATAATGCACCAGTTATTTTATTTAAAAACATGTACATGTTTTGATGACACTTAACTTAAAACCACGTATCTTTGAGGCGTAACACAGAACCTCAAAGAATACACTGACTTTTTCTTCTACAGAGAAATAAAACACTCCCCCAAAATCGTGACATATTACTAAACTGCATCTCGTCTTTCTTTCTTTTACTCTTTCATTCTCACATTCATTTACACTTGAATTCTTTCTTTCATTCTTTTTTTTTAATTAAATTCTTTCTTTCCCACTTCAATTCTTTCCTAATTTCATTCATTCATCATTCTCACACACTTTCATTCATTCTCTCACACACTTTCATTCATTCTCTCACACTTTCATTCATTCTCTCACACTTTCATTCATTCTCTCACACTTTCATTCATTCTCTCACACTTTCATTCATTCTCAGTTTGACTCATTCATTTATTCATTCTGATTTTCTTTATTTCCTGAATATTTACCATTAAAAAATATTTTCTAATCTTGACATCATGAAACTTTTTTCGTTTTCTTTTTTTCACCCCCCTTTTTTTTTTCAAAGAAGTCATCATATTCTTTCTTTTTTTTTTTTTTTGCTTTGTCTTTTCATTTGGAGTTTCATATATTTTCTTCTCTCATTTAAAAAAAAAAAGAAATATTTTATTTTTTTTTAATTGATTAATTTGAAAGAATGGGTGTCAACATTTTGATGTTATTATTCCGAGTTCAATCCCGATCCAAATTATTAGTACTTATTAAATTCTTATTTGTAGGTCAAAATAATATGTTAGTGAACTTTTAGTAATACTTGAAATTGCTAATAGATTTTTATCAAATGGAGATAATTAGCCAAGAGCCAAAGCAAGAGATATCTCTCTCACCCGAAGTCTCGCTGTCAACTGACTAACTAATTCAAAATCACGTGACCTGCGGGATTTTCCGTCTCACTTATATTATTCCATGGAAAACTGCCGACCGTGATATGAAAAAAAAACAAACCCAAAAACTATCCCTGCAAAAATTACAGGGGGTTACCAATAATCTATGCCACCACATATATTATACAACACTAGAAGGACCTGTGATATAATAAGACATTATGTAATTTTAATATATATATATATATATATATATATATATATATATATAAAGTTTGTTTCTTTATAGTATCTTTGAAGCATTGTGTGTATGTGTAATATAAAGATATGAAGATGGAATTTTACTTCCGAAAATATTTAGTTTTGAAAAAAAAAAAGAAAAGTTAAATAAATTCAACACATATTGCATTGTAAATTGGCTTCAAAATCTTTATATTACACATACACACAATGCTTCAAAGATACTATAAAGAAACAAACTTTATTTCACTATGCCGGGCAAGGCTTATATTTATAGTTAAAATTAAAAGAATTTCGAACAATTTCCACGCGCGGGGGAGCAGCCTAGCCGAGTTAACATCACGGAATTAGCCGATTTAACATCACGGAAAAAAAATTCAAATATACGGCGTTCCTCAACTTATTAAACAACAGATGATTACAATATCGCCGTGGGATAAGTACTATAAAAAAACACCTAGTACATTCAATAACTCTGAAGATGGAATTTTACTCCGAAAATATTTAGCTTTGAAAAAAAAAAAATTCAACACATATTGCATTATAAATTGCCTTCAAAATCTATATATATATATATATATATATATATATATATATGTTACATCTGCCAAATAATACTATTTTCATTGTTAGAGTTATAATCGTTTACAAATATTACTGCATCAAACCGTATAAATGCTTTCAAAAAGACCCCCTATCTGCACTAAATAACCTAACACTCGGCTGTACATGTCGTAACACCTACCAACCAAAACTTATTATAGTTGTCTATTTCTACAATTTCCTGAATTTGATCCTCATTAGTTTTGCTCCATCCGCCTTGTGCTGCATAAAGCTCAGCAATGTATATAAAAAAGAAAAGCGCGAAAATGCTTGTGTACCTCGAATAAGCAATGGAGTCGGTTATATAAAATATATTCTTTCTAGATTCTATTATCAGCATAATTCTTTATTAACAGCTTTGTCACATCATTCTTCAATGCCAGGTCTCCTAATTTTCTTTTTGCTCAATGTTTCTATTTATTTAACATTCCTTTCTTCTTTTCCTCCAGTTTTTCAGATCCCATTCTCTAAGCAAATGCTATTCCCATATTACTTATGAAATCTTATTATTCTTCGTTCAATCTGTACAGTGTAGTATATATATATATATAGAATATATTATATATATATATTATATTATATTATATAATATATATATATATATATCTATAGTGTGTGTGTGTGTGGTGTGATGCATGCATGCATGTGTGTGGGTGTAGTGTGTGTGTGTGTGTGTGCATAGATTAGATTGATTTTTTTTTCTTCAGTTTATAGAAATTTCTTTCTCTTGACCTGCTCTGTTCGATCACAAAGTTCAGAACGGAACAGCATCGAGATCAAATGTTCTTTCATGCATTATCCGATATTTTATTTATCTTCTGAGGCATAAATCTTCAACCACGCTATTTCTTTGATCGCCTTTGTATTGTGTATTGTCAAAACACAACACAACATGCAAAATTACGAATATTACAATGTACGAACCATGACACCCGGAGAAATTTGAAAATCTAAAAATTTTTTTTTTTTTTAATATTGATAATAATAACATCTTCATTGATGCATAACAGGAAACTGCAGCTTTAATTTCTAAGACGAAAACATTTGAAACAAGGGGATATTTTAAGTGTTAATTTTTCAATAAAATTCTCTTTTCAATTTCTATAACACATAGAATAGAAAGAAATCTGTTTAAAAGCATTTCATCTCGGGTTGTTACTGCTTTGTTTTCCCTGGTGAAAAAGAATACCATCTGCTTTAATATTAAATTTCACACTTAAAAATGTTTAATATTACTTTTTCTTTTTTTACTTTGTTATTTATTATTTTATTATATTACCCTTCATTCCGTTGTCTATCTTTAAGTAAACCTTTAATTTTTGTCATACCACCATCATAAATTATTTATTATCCACGTACTGTCGGATTTATTTCGATTTATTTCCCAACATATCACGTTATGTTAAAAGATTAAATGTAAATTTGTTTGGGATTTCTTAATTATTCACACAGAAATGCAAGGAAAATACGTTTGGTATAAACAGCTAAACACATGCCTTCAACGAGAATTCAATGCAAGCAAAGGATACCGGAGAAATATAGCGCCCATCCCTCCTTCGAATCTTTTACACCCATCAGGACCTGTGATATTACCTAGTATGATATTTAATAATTACAACATGGATATTTTAAGACCTATTGCAAAATAGTTCCATATTTTCTTTCTCTATCTCTCTCTTT
>CM042146.1:13403242-13423242 GCA_023376005.1 Doryteuthis pealeii
CACCGGTTCCACATCAATGTTAGCAGAGCACGTTACCCTACACAGAGGGAGATATTGGATACATACGTTTCGCAAGAGGTGTTCGACTCTATTATGAATTCAGACTCGTTCAAAGATCGTGTCCATTTTCCTAGGACGATAATCAGGACACAAACGGCACCTTCCATAATTCGACGGGGGGGGCGATATAACACAGGGTAAATTTTAAGAGACAATCATCACCTTAGATTTTAAGAATTCCTCTCTCCTATGATCCTTTTCTAATTTATTTTCACTTTCTCCCTCGGCCAATGATAATTGATGCGACACAGCTTGTCAATTTTTACAAGCTGGGTAAAATCTTTCACATAGAGCCAATTAGCACAAAAGAAAAACAATATATCTATTGAGATTCATTAAGTCTATTTGTTGTTTGAACCAACAGCAGCTAACTAAGCGTATCACTTAAGCGTGTCTAAGACAGTTGGTATTTATAGATAATCAAGAATGACCCATTCATGACATTTGGGTGAATTCCCATCCTGAGCTTCTGATTGACTGCTGATTGGCATCGACATATGTTGAATCTTATAAATTATCCGTCATTCTGCCGTAGAACTTCGTGCACTATCGGTTTGTACTTAAGTTACAACCGTTTGTTGGCCTTGTCTTTCCCATGTCGACGGTAACTGCTGTGCATAGCCTTCTTCTTCACCGGCACTAAATAGGTATATGTTATATACTTCCTCTTACTTCTACTCGTCTCTATTTCTTCTGCCGGCTTGGTTCTTCATATCATCTCATTCCTTGGTCTGGAGTATTATCTTCTTAAGGTTCTCGGTCTGGTCTTCTATTTGGAGGATTCCGTGTTCTGGTTCTGTTGGCAGATCATTCCTATCATCAAGACAAGCCCGTGTCACTATGTTTGGTTTATAGTACATAAACAACAAGACTTCGATTCAACGATGATGTTAACCTCTTATTTCGTAGACCCCCAGACCAGACATCTGCGCAGTGAGACTCACATCTTGTAGCATGGTTTCTACTGTAAAACTGAGTTGCTACCCTTAAACGAAGTGGGCCTCTGTTCTCACATTCCATACCCAGAACGCAAGGTGAGATCGAGGTCAAGCCGCCGTCACTCACCCTCCACAGCCCCATCAGCTGACAATAATGATTATCTACACTAATTAGTCATAACTCAATTAGGTATTCTCCATGATTATGTAACAATGAACTTTAGTATTCTTCAATATCCCTCTTTTTCCCTTTCCTCATTCCATCCAGAACTTGAACTCGACTCACCATGTCATTTCTATCACAATAACCCCTACGCTACGAATTCCTTTAAGATGTGTAAAGACAATCAATTTAAGCGGCCAGAAAAATCGATCAGGAACGAAAAGGTTCCTAGTGCTGGTAATATTTAACAAAAGGGGAACGTTACGCTTGTTATCGAAGAGAAAAATAGGCATCTTCAGTAATTCCCATTGCCCTGAGAGGTTTCATTAACTTGAAAATACTCTGCATAAGCACCTCTGACTTCAGGACGTTCATGGGAAATGCTCGTTTCTATTAACTTATTGTAATCAATCACACTAGTCTATCGCTTTACAGGCCTTAACAAAATACACCAAACTTAGAAAAATGCGGTTTCCACTTGAAAATCCAGAAACAAACATCGGTCAGCGTCAAGAGGCTGAACATTCTATTTGATCTATGTTGGAGAAGAAAGCATAACGAAGGACGGTGAAAAAATAACAATAAACAAGCGCTAAACACTCCACTTTCTACCACACAACACACCACACACACCACCCACATCCTATATTACTATACTACTATAATTAATAACTAAATATTTAATATACTATATAAATATGGAAGGCGCGCTGGGCCTAGTGGTTAGTCGCTTTCGTTCCATGGGACAAATGTCTCGTCGAATTCGAGTTTCAAATTCTAACCGAAGCTGTTGGCATAGTGCCTACATCACCCTTGCGAGAAAGGTATGAATCCATATATTCTCCCTCGTAGCAATAGCGTTACAATAGTTAGGGTAGACGGGCCGTTCATTCCTTGGGTAGGTAACCAGTCTAGGAAGGATAACTCTGAATCAAAATTCCTGAGGTCTGGTCGTTGATTGAGGTTTTGTGGCCAAACCCTCGATTGCACCAACTTCTTTCCCTACTCGACTGTGCCAAAAAGGTGTGGATTGGTCCAACACAGCCCTTCACCCACTTATAAACAAATCACTGTGTGGGTGTTCAGGTGTGTGAACCCTCATACGTAGACAAATTCGACGAGAGAGTCCATTATATACTATATATATATATATACTATATTATATATATCTATGTGTGTTGAAAGAATGAATAAAGGAAGAAAGTACACGAATGAAACTACAATAATTTTCAATCAATATTCCACTTACAAAGCTGTTTATCGGTCAGGTGGTTAACTATGTGTACATTATTTAAAACTGATCTTATTATTAATTTAAATCTAAACAAATGAAATAATAATAACTAGAACAAAAAGTAAAATATTCCGTACATATCTATGATATTTCAGTCATATGTTTATTTATATAATGGATAGTTTGAAATCATGCTACCACATACATACACTCCTAACTGAACACGTGTAAGTGATACATTGATTAAAATTACTCCTTTATTACCATCCACTTTCTGTACTTTCTTTTCCTTTATTCATTCTATCTCAAACATTACCCGTTGGATTCACTTCCAGTATTCATTTAACACCACACACACACACACAGCACTAATATATATATAATATACTATAATATTATATACATACTAATATATATCATATATACACTAACCAACCTCACCGAATAATGCAGGCTTGGGACTAAAAGGCACATGTCTTAACGACACCACACTATATATGCCAAACCAAGCATGTAAACACACACATAGATACAACAGAGGCGACACACACATTCTATAGGTCTCTAAATTGAAAGAAGAGAAGAATGAATGAACCAAATTTTCTACCCAAACTTATGTCATTATCAATTTTTATTATGAAAATTTAATTACACTGTATTGTAAATCAAAAACCACAGGTGTTATATAAGAAAAAATAATGAAACATGCTCACCCACGGACTAAATGCACTATTTCCAACTATTCACATGCATTCTTACATTATACGAGTGATGAAAAGTACATAGCGTAGACCAGACTAAACATCACTGCCCCACTTTACATACATATATTTTTTAAAGGAAACCAACACATCGGTCACGTCGAAAGAGTGTGTGTGTGTGTGTGTCGGTGTATTATGTATCACATATACTAATAATATATATCATATATTATATATCTATACTATATATATATATATATATATAACCGAGCCTGTTTAAGCTCAGTCGGCAGAGCGTCCACCTGAGAACCACAAGGTTCCTTTGTTCGCGTTACCAGCCCTCAACTTAGCGTATCAAGTAAGCACAGGGAGCTCGTGTTGGTAAACTGAGAAGCTTGATGACAGGTGTGGCACGACCCCCATCAGACGCCTAAAAACGCACAATCTCCTCGGCGTAGCACTTGTAGAAAGGGATAGACTCATCACTGTCTGGTCTTGATACCGACGACTTTACCTTTACTTACTTTTATTAACACCACATATACAACATAGCCAGCAATAGCATAATCTTTTACAGATGTTATTGCCGCTCTGACAATGCTATAACTCCACCAACAGAACCTTCCTCCTTCATGCAAGCCCACAAATGACTAATTCAAACCCGATGCAGATCCACAAAGTCTTGATGCAAATATGACATACATAAAGAACCACATGTACACCCACATACTCATCGACATAAACAACACTGCGCACACTCCATGTAATAAGGAAAAACCTACACATATCACACCTGCTCACTTCAATTATATATATATAACTTGTAATTTGCTTGCAAGCATTGTTAAGTATGTTATAATATATTAATGATTGAAGGCAATTTATAATGGTATAAAAATAAAAACAAAAAGAAGTCTATTTTCTGTCTTATCGCATTCAATGTAGAAACTTCCATCTCAGTGGTGAATATCAGAATATATATATATTATATATATATTATATATATATTATATTATCTTACATAATCTCAGGCAACGATCAAATGCTTTGAGATTTGAAAAAACAGTTAGCGTTTAAATATAAACGTTTATATAAAGGGCTAAAAAAACTACAGTTTTTTTTTAATCCCAACCCATTTGGATCTCTGTCTGAGGGATTGCGTAAAGCATTGGAAAACTGATAGTTACTTAGCATTAATATCCATAATATAATATATTATGATTGTTAAAATGCTTCCTGCTTATTTTTAGCATTGAGCACTTTTATATTCTAATACTTTTTCTCTTCATTATCTATTCATTTATTACTAACATATTATATAATATATACCTACTACTTATATTATATATATATATATATGATGTGCTGTGTGTGTTACTCTAAGACTAGCTTGTCAAAAATAACATTAGACAAATGCCGATACCTTTTAGCATCAAATGTATCATACATGATCGATTTCTTTCTTTTTATCTTGTTCTTTTTGACTCTAGCTGATTTCAATCTGAGGAAAATCACATTCAATTGTTTAACAACCTATTGCATGTTTAGATGACTCCAACAAGTGTTTAATTACGACTTTAAGTTTCCAGTGATAGCATCATGTCTTAAAATTCTTGTTTAATTCTTCCTTCCGTTTTGGGTTTCTTTTTTAAAGTGAATCGTCCAAATCCATTGGAAATTTACCATTTAACCACACAAGTCACATTTCTTCAGTTCTGTCTCTATCCTTAGTGCTTCTTTCAATTGGAATCTGAAAAAAAGAAATGCACTCGCGTTAAGCGTTAAATACACACTCTCTTGATTTTTTATCTCTCCTTATTTTTTCATCAAAAACCTATTTTAAAACCGTCTAAAAGTGCATCAAGTACTTAGTTAAGTTGGAAATAAGTTAAAGAGAGAGAACCTGGAATTCGCGATCGGTAGGAAACTACACCAGTCTTTGTCGTTGTTCGACTTAAGAAAAGCTTGGATAATTTCGTATTGTTTAGCATATTTCCGTACGGTTATTTATTGGTTTTATATACATACTTTATCGGGCCTTTCGTGCTCTCCTTGCCTTCTCCAGGTATATCTTCTTCGAATTATGTATCCTTTTTTGTCCGACACTGAGCAAATTCAGAAGATAAAAAGAAAGATGTAGGATAGTGCATGTACAAAATACATACAACATTATACACACACACACCACACACGTTATATTGCGTCGTCGAGACAAATCGGAAAAGAATCCAACCAGCAATGGCGAAAAGGGATGAGTGAAAAATAGGAAAAAGCTGACGAAATTTGTCGAATACAAAATATTTCATCTCACTATTTCTATTTTTACTCCCCCATATATATAATCATCATATATACTAATATATATAATATTATAAGTACAAAATAAAAACGCCTGGACGGATGTAACAACATACTTTTACTGACAACCTATCAAATGCCCCTCGACGGACAGGTCGGAGTAAATATAACACTTCAATGTCAGCAAGTTTGTACCCTAAGTCACGACAATCATCAAATTCATTAAAGGATTACGAGAAATAAACCACAATTGAACAATGTAAACTTTAAAATGGTATTAAAATAAAAAACTTTATATTAGATATATAATTACCAGTACAGCTATTTATAAAAACTTGTTTTAAAAATAATGACTTGTCTAACTGTTGCATGTCACATTTGAGTGTATTCTTCTGTTTATGAGATTTGGGAACGTGACGTAATGTTTGTTACAGACACAAACCCAGAAAGCGAATCTTTATTTATTTATTTATTTCCATATATTATATAATATATATATATATATAATCCGCACGTATCGAATGTGACACAAGGTCAGTTTCTTAGGTGCGATTTAACAGGTTAGAATTAGCGTTTTTCCTTCCCTACACTTAAATACCGGCCAAGTCTGCCCTACTCTTCTACCCATAGGCGGAAGGGAAGAGTAGGTCGGGGCATAATACCTTCCTCGGGATATTAACGTTATGCAGTCAGTGCTTGGTCCAGGATTTGAAATCTGCTCGACGAGTCTATTTCCTACAACTCTAACCACTTACACATACATTGCCTCCCTTTGCCCATATATGGACCCTAATCTAGTCGTCGACCTGGAGTAATGTCAATAAAGAGATATTAAATATTTTCGTGAACATAATGAATCTGGACGCTTACTAGAAGATAAAGTTTAGCCATACCACAAAGAAAAAATCCTTTTTCGGAACGGTCTACCCTCTGCATAAGATTTCCATTCTCAGCCCGCCGACAGGAACTATTTGTCAGGAACGAGCTTAGTTAGATTCTGAAATGGCGGGACGACTTAGAAGCAGCAGGCTGCCATAAACAACCTGCGCACCTGTGTGTTCCAGAAACTAAACAAAACATTAGAAATAACAAGAAATCATTATTAATAACAATCCTGTATATTAAAACTATTACCAAAGCACGCGCCGCAAACACACGACTCATACTTAGTATAATATATATATATAATATATATATATATATATATATAAAACGGTGTTGTTCGGTTCCAACGGAGAAAATTCAATATTTTTATAAAAAAGGAAGGTCCGCAAAATGTATTTTGTTTCTCAGAACAAAATTTTTTATTTCTTTTTGTTTTTACATGTGCAACACGTGTTTCAGATCTTCTGCGTATCTTCTTCAGGGCTTTGGTTGCATACATATGAAAACTGAATTCTTACTGTATGTGTATATATATACATACACATGAGCATTACCCTCTCTTCCCTTTTTTTTTTTTTTTTTTTATGGGTGTGGAATGGAATTTCATCTTTAACAAAAAAAAACCAAAAAAAAAAAAATTTATGTATGTATGTATGTATATATATATATATAATAATATATATATATATATATTATATATATATATATATATATATTATATAATACTCTAAGGGTAATCATGATGATCACATAGGTGGATACGAAGGAAAAGAGTGATAAAAAAAAAAATTGTTTTATTTAATAAAACAAGGGCCCTTTTTCGTCCGGTTGCTCATCAAGGTTTTTACAGCCGGAGACGACTAAAAGTCAAATTGTAAATACATATGGTATATATATATATAATGAGGGGGGTTTTTAGGGAGAAGAAGAAAAGACAAAAAAAAAAAAAAAAAATTTTACTTTCTTCTTCAAGTCCCCATTAAGTGATACCAGGCCCCAGACACTCGCCCAATAAAAATAAGCGAGTGCCTAGGTCTGATCTGTCTGCACAAGGTAGGACGAAAAAAATTAATAATTACGGCCTCAAGGACCTGTAAATGTGTTTCGTTCCTAGCCCTGTGCAAAACAGAGAATTGGTGATCATTTATAACTAGACCGGCAAGCGCTCATGCTGATTAGATGTTCGCAAATCGAAGACTCGTTGCTCTGCGATAACCCGGATGTTATTGGTTTGTGTTTCGCGTATACTCGGGGTATGTGCTGGTTAACCCTGACAGCCAATCTTTGGATCGTACGGCCAATATAAGTGGCTTCACAGGCACACGTATATTTATAAACAAGTAAGCTTTGATTGAGTATTGGCAGTACGTCCTTATTAGCAGAGCGAAAAGCGGCCCTGGTAGAAAAGATTGTTCTAACTTTGGCTGCGGGATAGCAACGGCCCACCGAGAAAGTAATTTTATCAGCCAAAGTCTGACTAGCCGGTCCAACCCAAGGTAGACGAATATACACTGGCACCTAGATGAGACCATTTCCATTTGCGCGGATTTTGTACCGTCGGCCCCTGGGTTAAGTCTCCCCGTTTTCCGGAGAATATCTTTGTGGAACTGATGGAATTGGCTACGAAATCTGTGTCCTTTAGTTTGACGACTTAATGTAAGATAGACGGTGTTAGTATGGGTAGTCCTTTTAGGTCCTCTTATGGCCAATGTATTTGTGGGGTTCTTGAGAGGCAGTTGTTCAACAAAGTCCCCAAACCGCATATATATTTACGGTATGTTACGACACATTTTGCGTGCTTTAGTAACCGGGATGAAGCTCTAAAATTATTCCAGAGCTTAAACAATCTGCACCCCTCCTTAACGTTTACTATGGAGGAGGAAAATAATGGTGCCCTGGCCTTTCTTGATGTTCTTGTAGAAAGGTGTTCTTCTTCTTTTGAGACCAGCGAGCTGTTTCGAAAGTCGACGTTCACTGGACTGTACTTGAGCTGGGATTCATTTGCCCAAAAGCCAGAAAGATTAATTTGATTAAGTGCCTAACCTTTCGTGCACTTAAAATTTGTTCAGGTAACAAAATCAATGGAGAACTCAAGAACATCACGAAAATTTTTTAAATAATGGGTATCCCGAGGATGTCATCAACAGACACAAATTAGAATTACTGTGGCAAAATTCTATCGTGATGGACCTTTTGTCCATCCAGGTGCCCAGTGTATATTCGTCTACCTTGGTTGGACCGGCTAGTCAGACTTTGGCTGATAAAATTACTTTCTCGGTGGGCCGTTGCTATCCCGCAGCCAAAGTTAGAACAATCTTTTCTACCAGGGCCGCTTTTCGCTCTGCTAATAAGGACGTACTGCCAATACTCAATCAAAGCTTACTTGTTTATAAATATTACGTGTGCCTGTGAAGCCACTTATATGGCCGTACGATCCAAAGATTGGCTGTCAGGGTTAACCAGCACATACCCCGAGTAATACGCGAACACAAACCAATAACATCCGGGTTATCGCAGAGCAACGAGTCTTCGATTTGCGAACATCTAATCAGCATGAGCGCTTGCCGTCTAGTTATAATGATCACCAATTCTCTGTTTTGCACAGGGCTAGACGAAACACCATTTACAGGTCCTTGAGGCCGTAATTATTAATTTTTTCGTCCTACCTTGTGCAGACAGATCAGACCTAGGCACTCGCTTTATTTTATTGGGCGAGTGTCTGGGCCTGGTATCACTTAATGGGGACTTGAAAGAAGAAAGTAAAATTTTTTTTTTTTTTTTTTTTTTGTCTTTTCTTCTTCTCCCTAAAAAAACCCCCCTCATATATATATATATACCCATATGTATTTACAATTTGACTTTTAGTCGTCTCCGGCTGTAAAAACCTTGATGAGCAACCGGACGAAAGGGCCCTTGTTTTATTAAAAAAACAATTTTTTTTTTTCACTCTTTTCCTTCGTATCCACCTATGTGATCATCATGATTACCCTTAGAGTATTATTTAAATTTGCTTGTACCAGAATTTATATTATATAATATAATTATATATATATATATATATATATATATATATATATATATATATATATATATAATATACAGATAGATAGATAGATAGATAATCAACTTACTAAAACAGAGGTAGATAGATAGATATCCGAATTGAATGAAATAGATATATAGATATGAACAGACTGAAATAGATAGATAGATATAAACAGACTGAAATAGATGGATAAATGGATATAAAACAGACTGAGATAGTTATAAACACAAGTAAGATAGATAGATAGATAAATAGATAGAAGATAGTATGAATAACTTAAATTAATTCTTAATTCAACTCTTAAGTTATGTATATATAGTACACATATACACACTGAGTACAACCATATACATACGCCACGCAACACACACACACACACATACAAAGTTAAACATAGACACATTAGTAGACACACACATACACACACCCAAAAAAGTATAAATTTAAGTAGAAAAACATAGAATGTCTTCGGAACAAAGAACAAAAAACAAATTACAAACACACAAAAACACTTGATATATTCAAATGAACATTTTTGATGAACTTTATCAAGAACAACCCAATTAGAAAAGTAATAAAAATAGAAAGTTAAAGGCTATAAAAATTCAGCTAATGACAATTTATTGGTCAGCCACCCAAAGCAGGAAACCGGCTTGCAGGGACTAGTGTTTAAAGATGAAAATCCATTCCCACCCCCATAAAAAAAAAAAAAAAAAAAAAAAAAAAACAAGGGAAAGAGAGGTTTTGAATGGCTCATGTGTATTGTATATATATACACATACATGTAAAGAATTCATTTTTCATATTACTCAACCAAAGCCTGAAGGAAGATACCAGAAGATCTGAAACACGGTTGCACATGTAAAACAAAAAGAATAAAAAAATTTTTTCTGAGAACAAAATACATTTTGCGGACCTTCCTTTTTTATATATATATATATATATATATATATATATATATATATATATATATATAATAATATATTATATTATATATATATTATATGAGAGGTATCCAAAACTTGATAGTAAGGGATGATTCTATATGTGATTTCTAGATACACTGTATTTATTAATTGTATGATCCAGTTATGCTAAAATACAGTGAATCTTTAAATCATTAAAAGGAGCGCTCAATGTATAAAAACTTTTTAGATTATATTACAGAGCAATATTTATCTTAGAAAGGAAGGAAAAACTCAACACCGTAATTCCCATAATAAATTCATTTCGACCAAAATTGGGGCCTATTATAAAATCTAAGTTGAATTAATATAGCTCCCCAAAATCCAGTCTCATCAGATGAGATAGTTTTTTTTGAATTGCATAACTGAAAAATTTTACTCCTTTTTTATCTTATTTTTTTGAGAAGTAAAATTTTTCAGTTATGCAATTTCATGCGAAATCAAGGTATTTTGAATTGCATAACTTGAAAAATTTTACTTCTCAAAAAAATAAGATAAAAAAGAAGTAAAATTTTCCAGTTATGCATATCATAGAAGATCCAGGTTATTTGAATTGCATAACTGAAAAATTTTTACTTCTCAAAAAAATAAGATAAAAAATAAGGTAAAAATTTTTCAGTTATCAATTCATGGAAGATCAGGTATGAATTGCATACTCGAAAAAATTTTACTTCTCAAAAAATAAAGATAAAAAAGAAGTAAAAATTTTTTCAGTTATGCAATTCAAAAAAACTAATCTTCCATCTGATGAGACTGCATTTTGGGGAGCTTTATTTAAATCAACTTAGATTTATATAGGCCCCAATTTTAGTCGAAAGAAATTCATTATGGAATTACGGTTTTTGAGTTTTTTCCTTCCTTTCTCATATATATATTATATATAATCCAAATTACTCGTAAATAAGGGAGAATTCTATTTGTTTTTAATGATCATTCGAAATCGTCACTGTACAACTATACCTCTTTCTTTTTTATTCCATTCAGTTAGATGGAATGTCTCACAACGGAGCGAGGAGATTAAAGGTTATTATTATATCTCTCTTTCCTTTAATAAGGGCCACCAGACTTTTAAATTTGTTTGCTTTTGTTTGTCATAAAATATATAAGCATAGAAGACTTAAATTCTGGTGATGTATTTATATTGAATTTCCCTATATTATAGAACTCTCTGCGTGAAGAGGCTAGACTCATTTTGAGTTTCTGGTTAATTCTTCGTTTTTTTAAAACACTACTATAGCACGGTTAGTTGAATAGCCCGGAATATTTTCTTGTGATTTGCAATTTGCTTACGTTCATTATTGGCTTTCAATTTTTAAAATGCATTTTTATTTATTACTGGGTTCCTAACCAGCTACTAACATTCACTTTGATCAGAATTGGGACTGGAAGTAAAGGCAATTATAACGTAGTGCACACTACACCCAGAGGCTTGAGAACGGGAACCTCATCACTATATGCTGTTGAACGTCATACTGTCGGACACTTAGAACTTCAGTCCCTGCATTCTCATTAAATCATGATATATAAGATTTTTGGGGTGCCATAAAAGCCAATATTGTCGGGACAATATAGCTAGGGGAATTTATGTGACGAGCCGATTGATCGTAGGGGACACTTAACCGCCCTTTTGCTTAGGGAATGGCTAAATTCGGTGAGTTACTGTCATGGACTGTTAGACTCCAGGATTCCGTTCATAAGCATCACATCACCTTCCCACGCACACAAAGCGTGGTCTCAACGGAATCGAATACCTCTCTGCATTTAGTCAGTGTGTCTATTCTACAGCCCTCAGGCCAATGGGGCTACTCACGACTCGAGGGCCAGTAAATTATTTTGGATTTTGCTATTAATACACAATTGCGAGGCAGTGACGTGTATATTAGCGTTTCAACATCAATCTTATTTCACGTATTTCGAAAAATAAAGGGCTTAACTCCCCCCAGGGACAGCATATAATATTAGAAATTACCAACCTATGGTTGAAATACGTAGACTGAAAATAAAAGGTTGTGACCCTTCAGACACAGAAATGAATTAAATAATACAAATTGCCTATTTACACGATTAAAATCCCTGTGGTATTTCCGATGATAGAGAACCATAATGAAATCAATAGACTTGGCAAGTGTCCTCGAAATTGTCTGAAGTCATAAAGGGTAATATACATTGGTTTTCAGTCTACGTTATTCAATAGTTGGTATTTCTAATATTATATGCTCCCTGGGGGGAGTTAAGCCCTTTATTTTTCGAAATACGTGAAATAAGATTGTATGAAAGCTAATATACACGTCACTGCCAATTGTATTAATACAGCAACAATCCAAAATAATTTACTGGCACCTCGGCGTTGAGTAGCCCCATTGGCTGAGGCTGTAGAATAGACACACTGCACTAAATGCAGAGAGGTATTCGATTCCGTTGAGACCACCTTTGGTGCGTGGGAGGTGATGTGATGCTTATGAACGGAATCCTGGAGTCTGAACAGTCCATGACATGTAACTCACCAATTTAGCCATTTCCTAAGCAAGAAGGGCGGTTAAAGTGTCCCCTACGATCAATCGGCTCGTCACATAAATTCCTAGCGCCTATATTGTCCCGACAATATTGCTTTTATGGCAGCCCCAAAAACCTTATTATATGCTTATGAGAATGCAGGGACTGAAGTTCTAAGTGTCCGACATATGACGTTCAACAGCATATAGTGATGAGGTTCCCGTTCTCAAGCTCTGTGTAGTGTGCACTACGTTATAATTGCCTTTACTTCCAGTCCCAATCTGATCAGTAATGTTAGTAGCTGTTAGGACCCATAAATAAATAAAAATGCATTTTAAAAAATTGAAAGCCAAAAATAATGAACGTAAGCAATTGCAAATCACAAAGAAATATTCCGGGCTATTCAACTAACCGTGCTATATAAGTTTTAAAAAAAACGAAGAATTTAACCAGAAACTCAAAATGAGTCTAGCCTCTTCAGAGAGATTTTACAAATATAGGGAAATTCAATATAAAAATACTTCACCAGAATTAAGTCTTCTATGCTTATATATTTTATGACAAACAACGCAACAAATTTAAAGTCTGTGGCTTATTAAAGAAAGAGAGATATAATATAACCCTTTATCTCCTGTTTGTGAGACATTCATCTCAACTGAATGAATAAAAAAGACAGAGTATAGTTGTACAGTGAGATTTCGATGATCACAAATAGAATTCTCCCTTATTTACGAGTAATTTGGATTATATATATATATATATGAGAAAGGAAGGAAAAACTCAAAACCGTAATTCCATAATGAATTTCTTTCGACTAAAATTGGGGCCTATATAAATCTAAGTTGATTTAATATAGCTCCCCAAAATGCAGTCTCATCAGATGGAAGATTAGTTTTTTTGAATTGCATAACTGAAAAATTTTACTTCTTTTTTATCTTATTTTTTTGAGAAGTAAAATTTTTCAGTTATGCAATTCAAATAACCTGATCTTCCATGAATTGCATAACTGAAAAATTTTACTTCTTTTTTATCTTATTTTTTTGAGAAGTAAAATTTTTCAGTTATGCAATTCAAAAACCTGATCTTCTATGAATTGCATAACTGAAAATTTTACTTCTTTTTATCTTATTTTTTGAGAAAGTAAAATTTTTCAGTTATGCAATTCAAATAACCTGATCTTCCATGAATTGCATAACTGAAAAATTTTACTTCTCAAAAAAATAAGATAAAAAAGGAGTAAAATTTTTCAGTTATGCAATTCAAAAAAACTAATCTTCCATCTGATGAGACTGGATTTTGGGGAGCTATATTAATTCAACTTAGATTTATATAGGCCCCAATTTTGGTCGAAATGAATTTATTATGGAATTACGGTGTTGAGTTTTTCCTTCCTTTCTAAGATAAATATTGCTCTGTATATAATCTAAAAAGTTTATTATACATTGAGCGCTCCTTAATGATTTAAAGATTCACTGTATTTATACATACTGGATCATACAATAATAATACAGTGTATCTTAGAAATCACATATAGAATCATCCCTTACTATCAAGTTTTGGATACCTCTCATATATTATATATATATATATATATATATATATATAATATATATATATATATATATATATATATATATATAAAAAAGGAAGGTCCGCAAAATGTATTTGTTCTCAGAAAAAATTTTTTTTATTCTTTTTGTTTTACATGTGCAACACGTGTTTTCAGATCTTCTGGTATCTTCTTCAGGCTTTGGTTGATAATATGAAATGAATTCTTACATGTATGTGTATATATATACATACACATGAGCACTTCACCCTCTCTTTCCCTTTTTTTTTTTTTTTTTTTTTTATGGGGGTGGAATGGATTTCATCTTTAACACTAGTCCCTCAAGCCGGTGTTCCTGCTTTGGGTGGCTGACCAATAAAGTCATTAGCTGAATTTTTATAGCCTTTAACTTTTCTTATTTTTATTACTTTTCTAATTGGGTTGTCTTGATAAAGTTCATCAAATGTTCATTTGATATATCAAGTGTTTGTGTGTTTGTAATTTGTTTTTGTTTTTGTTCCGAAGACATTCTATGTTTTTCTACTTAAATTTATACTTTTTGGGTGTGTGTATGTGTGTGTCTACGTATATGTGTCTATGTTTACCTTGTATGTGTGTGTGTGTGTGTGCGTGCGTATGTATATGGTTGTACTCAGTGTGTATATGTGTACATATATATACATACTTAAGAGTTGAATTAAGAATTAAATTTAAGTCTATTCATAACTATCTTTCTATCTATTTATCTATCTATCTATCTTACTTTGTTTATAACTATCTCAGTCTGTTTATATCCATTTATCCATCTATTTCAGTCTGTTTATATCTATCTATCTATTTCAGTCTGTTCATATCTATATATCTATTTCATTCAATTGATATCTATCTATCTATCTGTTTTAGTAAGTTGATATCTATCTATCTATCTATCTGTATATATATATATATATATATATATATATATATATAATATATATATATATATATATAATATATATATATATATAAATTTCTGTACAAGCAAATTTAAATAATACTCTAAGGGTAATCATGATGATCACATAGGTGGATACGAAGGAAAAGAGTGATAAAAAAAAAAATTGTTTTATTTAATAAAACAAGGGCCCTTTCGTCCGGTTGCTCATCAAGGTTTTTACAGCCGGAGACGACTAAAAGTCAAATTGTAAATACATATGGGTATATATATATATATGAGGGGGTTTTTAGGGAAGAAGAAAAGACAAAAAAAAAAAAAAAAAAAAAAATTTTACTTTCTTCTTTCAAGTCCCCATTAAGTGATACCAGGCCCCAGACACTCGCCCAATAAAATAAGCGAGTGCCTAGGTCTGATCTGTCTGCACAAGGTAGGACGAAAAAAATTAATAATTACGGCCTCAAGGACCTGTAAATGGTGTTTCGTCCTAGCCCTGTGCAAAACAGAGAATTGGTGATCATTATAACTAGACCGGCAAGCGCTCATGCTGATTAGATGTTCGCAAATCGAAGACTCGTTGCTCTGCGATAACCCGGATGTTATTGGTTTGTGTTCGCGTATTACTCGGGGTATGTGCTGGTTAACCCTGACAGCCAATCTTTGGATCGTACGGCCAATATAAGTGGCTTCACAGGCACACGTATATTTATAAACAAGTAAGCTTTGATTGAGTATTGGCAGTACGTCCTTATTAGCAGAGCGAAAAGCGGCCCTGGTAGAAAAGATTGTTCTAACTTTGGCTGCGGGATAGCAACGGCCCACCGAGAAAGTAATTTTATCAGCCAAAGTCTGACTAGCCGGTCCAACCCAAGGTAGACGAATATACACTGGGCACCTGGATGGACCAAAAGGTCCATCACGATAGAATTTTGCCACAGTAATTCTAATTGTGTCTGTGATGACATCCTCGGGATACCCATTATTTAAAAAAATTTTCGTGATGTTCTTGAGTTCTCCATTGATTTTGTTACCTGAACAAATTTTAAGTGCACGAAAGGTTAGGCACTTAATCAAATTAATCTTTCTGGCTTTTGGGGCAAATGAATCCCAGCTCAAGTACAGTCCAGTGAACGTCGACTTTCGAAACACGCTGGTCTCAAAAGAAGAAGAACACCTTTCTACAAGAACATCAAGAAAGGCCAGGGCACCATTATTTTCCTCCTCCATAGTAAACGTTAAGGAGGGGTGCAGATTGTTTAAGCTCTGGAATAATTTTAGAGCTTCATCCCGGTTACTAAAGCACGCAAATGTGTCGTCAACATACCGTAAATATATATGCGGTTTGGGGACTTTGTTGAACAACTGCCTCTCAAGAAACCCCACAAATACATTGGCCATAAGAGGACCTAAAGGACTACCCATACTAACACGTCTATCTGACGATACATTAAGTCGTCAAAACTAAAGGACACAGATTTCGTAGCCAATTCCATCAGTTCCACAAAGATATTCTCCGGAAACGGGGGAGACTTAACCCCAGGGCGACGGTACAAAAAATCCGCGCAAATGGAAATGGTCTCATCTAGGTGCCCAGTGTATATTCGTCTACCTTGGGTTGGACCGGCTAGTCAGACTTTGGCTGATAAAATTACTTTCTCGGTGGGCCGTTGCTATCCCGCAGCCAAAGTTAGAACAATCTTTTCTACCAGGGCCGCTTTTCGCTCTGCTAATAAGGACGTACTGCCAATACTCAATCAAAGCTTACTTGTTTATAAATATACGTGTGCCTGTGAAGCCACTTATATTGGCCGTACGATCCAAAGATTGGCTGTCAGGGTTAACCAGCACATACCCCGAGTAATACGCGAACACAAACCAATAACATCCGGGTTATCGCAGAGCAACGAGTCTTCGATTTGCGAACATCTAATCAGCATGAGCGCTTGCCGGTCTAGTTATAATGATCACCAATTCTCTGTTTTGCACAGGGCTAGGACGAAACACCATTTACAGGTCCTTGAGGCCGTAATTATTAATTTTTTTCGTCCTACCTTGTGCAGACAGATCAGACCTAGGCACTCGCTTATTTTATTGGGCGAGTGTCTGGGGCCTGGTATCACTTAATGGGGACTTGAAAGAAGAAAGTAAAATTTTTTTTTTTTTTTTTTTTGTCTTTTCTTCTTCTCCCTAAAAACCCCCCTCATATATATATATATACCCATATGTATTTACAATTTGACTTTTAGTCGTCTCCGGCTGTAAAAACCTTGATGAGCAACCGGACGAAAGGGCCCTTGTTTTATTAAATAAAACAATTTTTTTTTTATCACTCTTTTCCTTCGTATCCACCTATGTGATCATCATGATTACCCTTAGAGTATTATATATATATATATATATATATATATATATATATATATATATATATATATATATATATATATATCATACATACATACATAAATTTTTTTTTTTTTTTTTTTTGTTAAAGATGAAATTCCATTCCACCCCCATAAAAAAAAAAAAAAAAAAAAGGGAAAGAGAGGGTGAAGTGCTCATGTGTATGTATATATATACACATACATGTAAGAATTCATTTTCATATTATCAACCAAAGCCTGAAGAAGATACCAGAAGATCTGAAACACGTGTTGCACATGTAAAACAAAAAGAATAAAAAAAATTTTTTCTGAGAACAAAATACATTTTGCGGACCTTCCTTTTTTATAAAAATATTGAATTTTCTCCCGTTGGAACCAGAACAACACTTTTTATATATATATATATATATATATATATATATATATATATAGTTATGAGTGTGTGTTTGCGCGCGTGCTTTGGTATAGTTTATATACAGGATGTATAAATATATTTCTTGTTATTTCTAATGTTTGTTTAGTCTGACACACAGGTGCCAGGTTGTTTATGGCACCTGCTGCTTCTAAGTCGTCCCCCATTTCAGAATCTAACTAGCTCGTTCCTACAAATAGTCCTGTCGGCGGGGCTGAGAATGAATCTTATGCAGAGGGTAAGACGTTCCGAAAAAAGGATTTTCTTTGGTATGGCTAAACTTTATCTTCTAGTAAAGCTCCAATTCATTATGTCTAGAAAATATTTAATATCTCTTTATTGACATTACTCCCAGGTCGACTGACTAGATTAGGGTCCTATATATGGGCAAAAGGGAGGCATGTTGTGTAATGGTTAGAGTTGTAGGAAATAGACTCGTCGAGCAGATTTCAAATCCTGGACAAGACTGACTGCATAACGTTAATATCCCGAGGAAGGTTATGCACCCACCTACTCTCCCTTCCGCTATGGGTAAAGAGTAGGGCAGACTTGGCCAGGTATTAAGTGTAGGAGAAGGAAAACGCTAAATTCTAACCTGTTAAAATCCACCTAAGAAACTGACCTTGTGTCACATTCGATACGTGCGGATTATATATATATATATATATATATATAAATAAATAAATAAATAAAGATTCGCTTCTGGTTTGTGTCTGTAACAAACATTACGTCACGTTACCCAAAATCGTCATAACAGAAGAAATACACTCAAAATGTGAACATGCAACATTAGACAGTCATTATTTTTTAAAACAAGTTTTAATAAATACATGACTGGTATTATATATCTATATAAAGTTTGTTTTATTTTAATACATATTTAAAGTTTACATTTCAAATTGTTTTATTCTCTAATCCTTTAATGAATTTGATGATTCTACTTAGGGTACAAACTTGCTGACATTGAATTTTTTTACTCCCACCCCTCAGGCAATAGGTTTCAAAAATCTATTTTTACATCGTCCGAAGGGCGTTTTTTATTTTGTACTTATATATATATATATATATATATATATATATATATAGGGGGGGGAGTAAAAAATAGAAATAGTGAGGATGAAATATTTGTATTCGACAAATTTCTCCTTTTTCCTATTTTTCACTCATCCCTTTTCGCCATTCTGTTGGATTCATTTTCATTTGTCTCACACGCATATACGTGTGTGTGTGTGTGTGTATAAGTGTATGTATTTTGTACATCACTATCTACATCTTTCTTTTTATCTTCTGAATTTGCTCAGTATCGACAAAAAAGGATTACAAATTCGAGAAGATATACCTGGAGAAGGCCAGAGAGCACAACGGCCGAAAAGTTGTATATAAAACAATAAATAACCGTCGGAAATATCTAAACAATACAAATTATCAAGCCTTTTCTTAATCGAACAAACAAAACCTGGTGTAGTTTTCCTACCGATCGCAATTCCAGTTCTCTTTAACTTATTTCCACTTAACTAATACTTGATGCACTTTACGTTTAAAAAAGGTTTTGAAAAATAAGAAGAAAAAAATCAAAAGTTTATTTAACGTTAACGCGAGATTGATTTCTTTGTTTTCAATTTCCAAATTAAGAACACTAGGATAGAGACAAACTGAAGAAATGATTGTTGGTTAAATGTAATTTCCAATGGATTTGAGACGATTCACTTTAAAAAAAACCAAAACGAAGGAAAATAAACAGAATTTTAAGACATGATGCTATCACTGGAAACTTAAAAGTCTAATTAACACTTGTGAGTCATCTAACATGCAATAGGTTGTTAAACATTGAATGTGATTTTCCTCAGATTGAAATCAGCTAGCGTCAAAAGAACAAGATAAAAAGAAAGAAACGATCATGTATATACAGTTGATGCTAAAGGTATCGGCATTTTCTAATTT
>CM042146.1:13428242-13437341 GCA_023376005.1 Doryteuthis pealeii
GCGAGGGCCGATATCGAACTAGGAACCTTGTGTTTTTTAGCCGAACGCTCTACCGACTGATCTAACCCGGTCCTCCCAATCAAATTACATTAAAGAAAAAAACAACTTATCTTTCAAAAACTGGTGTTTTAGTGACTTGTTTATTGTTAAAGGACCCCTTTCGATGTGGGGGAGAGACCCCTCAACCCCCGCAACCAATGTACGTTAAAATAAAAAATAAAATTGTCTTGGCCATGTGCCTATGCATAGAAAACTGTGCTAAATCTATATCATACCGTTTGGACGTCTCTAGATAGAAGACAGACTATTTCTACTTATTAATATAAATGCGGAAGAATGAATGAAGGTGTGAAGATGAAAATCTTCCAATGAAGCATAATGTTAGCACTAGCACAGAAGTGACAGTAATGACGGGCGTTATGAATTTAAATGGACGAAAAATAGAGATGATAAATTATTTGCTCCTATTTCATTTCAGTTCAGCTTACGCGGAATCCGGCTTTGTATATTGCCAGCGTCTCCAAAACGCCCACATTGAAAGGAAATGCATATTTCATATGATGGGATAATTCAAGATGGAGAGCAATGATAACGTGCATAATTTTCAATGTTAAAATTATTATTAAATTAGCAAAAGAAATTGTTTATTTCAAAAGCAACGACGCCTATTTAGGTTTATTTTAATAGATGATTGGTTGATTTATAGCGATATGCCTTCTCAAAATTGGCTATTTATTTTCTATGGTATTTATTTTTTTGTCAAGTTTTATTTCTTAGTTTATTGAGTTGAAGAGATTGCGGAAAAGTTATAAATATATGAAAGATTACTGTATTAATGCAAGTTTATTTGCGTCAATATTTCTTTTTTAAAATTCTAAATAATGATGGATATTTAATCAAGTCTTAAATCAGTACCATTCAATATTTACTGTTACTGATATATTTCAGATGAACATTTTTGACATTCTTTAAATACGTACACCAGTTTATTTCTATAATATAATGTGAATAAGTGCTATAGAAATAAATGCTTACTAGCAGGAGCTGTGGACATACCAAAGTATACTAAATTAATTATTACAAGATTTGATATTATTTCTCTGAATGTTTGAGATGAGGCTTGAAGATTAGTATTATCAGCGTTATTCGGACTATTGTCCCCATCTTCATTGTTATTTGTACAACGTTTCGGCCGATATGCCCTCCAGCCTTCACGTATTTCTTGTCTTAATCGGGAGGCATCACAGGATTTGAACTAAATAAATGACTAAATAAAGGGTTAGGTTCAAAGTTCCGTGCTGGCTCCCGATTACGACAAGAAAGTTTCCGAGTTCGAAAAGAAGGTTTCCGAGTTCGAAAAGAAGGTTTCCGAGTTCGAAAAGAAGGTTTCCGAGTTCGAAAAGAAATCTCTGAAGAAGGCCGGAGGGCTTATCGGCCGAAACGTTGTCCGAATAACAATGAAGATGGGAACAATAGTCTGCATAACGCAGATAATACTAACATTTGGTATGTTTAATTAAGAGGCTTTAAAAATAGTTAAATATGTAAAAGAGTATAATAATCTTGATTTAACTCTTTCATTATTCCTTTTCATCATTGAAACAGATTAGCGTTATCGCTTTTGCGAGCCAACCTTATCTGTCTCTTTCTCCTGAACTCCCTTTCATATTATATTTTTTTCTATGTAGTATTCCTTTTTTCTTATTTCTTTAGAATGAAAACGGAACGGTCCATTATTTACCTGAGGGGACATCACCCGTACGAAATAAGAATTCAGCTGATAAGCAACACCAGATAATCTGGATTTACATTTTTCATTTCATCTTGGACGATTTCAATTTCAATCAGACGATGGTCCAAGATGATAACTATCGGACAATTAAGGAGGACGAGTATTAACATATAGACAATATGTGTGAATAATGACTAAAATCTGTGAGGACCAATAATTGCTTTAAGCAAAGGGATTCAAATTAAATTACGAGTGTAATTCGAAACAGGAAAGGGAATTCACCTTTTCTATAAAATTGACCCAATCGAACAAGAAATTATCAGGATGGAAAATATTGTTTTTATTTGATAATTTAGTTCTATTAATCTAACGATATGATTAATCAGTATTAATTGTCTGAATTTTTACAAAGCTACAGAAAAAAGGAATCCATTGTATCGCTAAAGAATACGCCACATGATTTAAGAGTCCTCACTTGTACCAATCACGCTACAATCTATAAAAAGGGATGCTGTCAAAACGGTTATGAATCTTTCTTTTTATCAACCTTTTCTCCTCACCCGCTATTTAAAAAAAATCCATCACTGTTCAGACAACACTTTATCCACCCTGTTGAAGATTTTTAAAACATCGAAACGATTTAACGCCAGCTTCATCAGGAATTGGAATATTTTGTTTTTCTACATACTTTGGATTTATTTTCATAGTTTACTTCCATAGATAAATACACACACAAATTATATATATATATATATATATATATATATATATATATATCCGTACACTGATTGGGCTGACTTGTCGCAAAGGATAAGTTGGAAACATAATTTTATAAAGTAGCCCTAACGTTTTGATATATTTAATAAATTTAGTACTTCAATATATATATATATATATATATATATATATATATATATATGAAAATGCGGTGATGAAATTAATCCGACAATATGAGATGAAAATATTTTCAAAAATATAACAAACACAGGATGTTACGATCAGAGGAACAATTTTATGTGTCAATACTCAACTATTTCGCTATTAAACCATCATCAGGACACTGTTAAGGAATGTTTTTGTGAGGGACAAAATAAAAATGATAAGTGTATAGTGAATGTGTGAATATGATGTTATTAACCGTTAATTTTTATATGTGCGTTTGTTTACGAAAGCTGATGACGTGGTCATTGCATATAAAAATTAACGGTTAATAACATCATATATATAATATATATATATATATATATATATATATATATATATATATTATATATATGATGTTATATGGTGAATGATATGTATGTGAGTATATAAAGGTAGACTGCGAGGAGAACGAGATTGAAGGAGGCTTGTGGAGAGATCGAACTATCTCTTCAAATCGATAGAAAAAATTATAGGAATTCATTTAACATAAAAAGAATTCGTTAAAAAATAAAACACTATGAAGAATAAAAATAAACAATTATCTTACACTAAAACTTAAATAATCGTCTTTTGCTCACATAATGCTTCATTGATTACAAAAATGGATTCTATTGACAGCATCGGACACCTGCTAATGTTCAAACTTAATTGGGCATTATTTTGCGAATATTTACTCCTCGGGAGTCGTTCGTTTCATTAAAAAAATACTTTTTTATTTTATCTTTTCTGTGTATTTATTATTATTTTTTCAAATGTTCTCTCTATCTTAGATAACTTTTTTTTTGTACGAAAACTTTTTCTATGTTATAAGGTAAAAAGTTTGATATCGATTACAAATTAGTAATAATGTAAAAAGTTGTGTGATAGAGAGAAGTCCATGGAGACAATCTACGCTCGCCATTTTTACATTCATTTGATCCTATAATTGAATACAAATGACGTGTAGAATATTAATCGTATCAGCTGCACACCACTTTAACAAAGCGGGAAATCAACTTTGAAGAAGTTCATGTTTTAAACATAAAAAGGTATTTATATAACCAGACTGATTGCAACAATATATGGGGTATAAAATGCTCATAATTATTCTTCAAATGACGAACAAATAAGTAGTATAACGTTGTACTCACCTACATTCTAATTGTATTCTAATTTTTCGCTACTGGTTTTGCAAATGAATGTAATGCCAAAGTGTATATAATATATACAGGTATGTATACAAATGTATGGACGAAATGAAAGCATATTTGGTCATTACTCAAAGCACTTTCCAAAGATGTTAATATCATAAAATCAGCTATATGCATTGTACTGCACTTTCTAAATATGTCTAGGACAAATGGTATAGACCTTAGAAATCGAAACCGGGACGTCTGTACGATGTTCTACACAGAAGTCCCGGTTTCGATTTCTGTCAGAGGGAAATCGTTAGTATACATCGCTGATGAGACTTAATAAAGTTGAAACAGTCTGTACGATATTCTACACACCGAGTAATTCTTTGCGAAATTCACTTGTCATTATTATCTTCTATAATTATCGAATTGTATGCGATATACGCATTGTAATTGCTTTCAAGCAAATATATATATATATATATATATATATATATAT
This sequence comes from Doryteuthis pealeii, assembly GCA_023376005.1. Taxonomy (NCBI): domain Eukaryota; kingdom Metazoa; phylum Mollusca; class Cephalopoda; order Myopsida; family Loliginidae; genus Doryteuthis; species Doryteuthis pealeii. Next base: position 13,432,513 of record CM042146.1, read on the forward strand.
ACAAGAGAGAGAGAGAGAGAGAGAGAGAGAGAGAGAGAGAGAGAGAGAGAGAGAGAGAGAGAGACCAACATATATACGAAAAAGCTCATTCTTACTCATGTCTATTTCGGAAAAAACACAAGATAATGCATCACGTAACATTCATTATCATATATATATATATATATATATATATATATATATATATATGTGTGTGTATGTGTAGAAACTGATGAATAAAAATGAATTAGTCGAATAGATGTATTATTTACTATCTAACCAAGAATCACTTTTTTGACTGAATAAAAAAATATACAATCAAAAACTTTGCTATCGAGATTGAAAACCAAATAATAAACTTCGAATGAAACATTCATTGTCTATCCAATTTTGTGAATTTGCAAACCAATAAATATTATTGAATTCTAAGAAAATAAATGTCTTTACCTGCCAAACTTTCTCCCCTTTGGTAATTGAACGTGGTCTACTTTGTTTTCTTTAATCAAACGTCAATTGTAATTTCGACAGGATATCAAACTGTAGGTCACTTACCTAGAAGAAACAAAAAAGAGAAGAAAATTAGAATATAAAATAAGTAATTGAAAATTTAAAAAATAGAAAAAAAAAAAAAAAAGACTTTTGAAACAATTTAAAAAAAAAAAAAAAAAAAAAAAAGAGAAAGTCTCTTTTCTTTCTGCCCATTTGTTTTATTAGTTTTCTTAAAATTCAAATGGATTCTCACATTTGGCGCCAAGAGTCTATTGTAGACATTAAACAAAGCAGACACGATTAAATTTATGGCATTTTTCAGACATTGCTTATAGATGAGCTATCCATACGAGGTGTGATAAAAAATGTTATGTTAGTGGCTGTTACTTTGAATTATTTTATTCTAAAATTTAGAACATAGATGGAAATGTTTGCACAGCTGAACAGCTTATTAGATACGGTTTTTAATGTTTAGATTTAGATTTGTATGTCATTGCCAAATCGGGGAAAACACCAAAAAAGAAACAACGTAGGATTCTAGTTATGATATTTTTAACACAATCTTATTGTCGAAACACGGGTTTGTAAAAGTGGTACATATTTGATAGATTGCCTATATATCATGTACGGTAGAACAGAAATTAAAAATAAGGGTAATTCTGAATTATACAAAAAACGTAAAAGTAATTTACAGGGCTTGGACTTTTGCAGACCTCTTGGCTGTTTTGATTAGTCAGTTCGGTTCGTAGAAGCGGGAGATGGACCTGGAATTTGGGGAGTTGAGTGTTGTATACCTGATCATAAAGTATTCAGTATACTAGTACATTCAACGAAATGTGCAACAGACATATTGTAACTAGGAAGTGCTAAAACCGCGAGATAGACGGTTCGCAAAATGGTCCCGTAATCATTGCGGTCTCAGGTATTTGCCTTGCATCCCACTTACACAAGGACATTTTATGTGGGCCCACCCACAAGCCGAAGCTCGAGGGCTATGCACAAAAAATGCGTTGCTCCCGTTGGCATATCCCCTCAGAGGGCGCCTCAGGCGCTGGGCATTAAACCAATAATTGCCCATTTAAATCAAGGGGCAGGTATTGCCTGGGGGAATAGCCCCCTGGGATCAACGCTGTTAATTTTACTTAGCCGCTCCAGAGGCAGAAGCACTCTGGAACAGGCCCAGAGAGGCCTTTTGCCGGCTCAGTAATCAGGCTGATGTTCGTAGACAGCCGTGTATCAGTGGTCCTGGACCAGCGCATTCATTCTCTACGCAAGGTACCCTATGCAATTCAAAACCATTAAGCTAGCTTTTTCGGAGGAGGAAGACGTGTCTCTATGACGGCTATTTCTCTCCCCCGTGATGGTTAAAAGCGGCTAAATAAAGACGTCTAAAATATCCAAAACTGTGAGTTCATTACTAAGAACAACGGACGCACAGATGAAGATGAATCAAGTCTCAAGTGAGCAGAACAAATAGAGAACCACTCCAGATAAACGATCCTACCAGCATAGAAGAGACCCCATAATAAGGCAGACAAGCTGGCCAGGAAGACAGGAAAATAAATACGATATAAGAAAGAAGGATTGATATAAAAATGTTAGATTGCTGTTGACTGATAGAAATATATTATCTGTTAATAGGTATATCCCACTGGGGGTCTTATATCACACTATGTGGGAATTTCAATTTAACAAAATATATGTAGATTAAACAATTTTAACTGAGAAGTAAAGTTTTGAATTTAACTTATACACATTAATTAGACAATTTCTTTATATATATATATATATATATATATATATATATATATATATATATATATATATAAAATGGAGATTGTGGGTTTGTATATCTGTAACCGAAACTATATAACTATACAAGTCACAATTCCCTTTGTTATTTACATCATATTGTCCATGATTTTATTTTTATTTAAACCTCAATTGTTTTACATCATTAAGACTGTTGACTATATCTACATACTAATAAAATGCAATTGTATTTATATATACAACAAAATAGCGGATTACATTGTGTACGGGAAGGCTAATTTGCATATTGATCTTAAACATTTGATTTTGATAAATATATGATTAATATTATTGATTTCTAATAGTTTGGTTTTATCTTAATGAATATAAGCAAAAATCTCGGGGATAAATCTTAAAAGAAATCCATTAATTGGAAGAAATAGCTAATATTATTCTTTACTTCCTATTTTAACTAAATAGTTAAATTAGGAAAATTTACCAATGAAAAAAGGGAGTAATGGAAAATGATGGAAGAGTTAGTTTCAAAGTTGTTCTATTTTTCAATCATACCCCCTCTGTTCCAAATTGTTTTTCTGCATTCTTATTCAGTTTCATTAGCCTTTCTAATTTAATATCATATTTTATTATATTAAAACTTAAATACTTGCACCCGGAGGGTGCATATATTTGCTAGTATATATAATTAAAATTACACTCAGTTAACATTATTATTCAATATAGAGATATCAGTCAGTGTAATTTAAATTGTAATGTATCATATATGGATTAGACATGCACATATTAACCAACCCCTCCGCACGTGAAGGTTGCGACATTCTCTTTCTCTCACCATATATACATATGATTTAAACAGATTGAAATATTGCAATACAAGCTAATAAAAATTTCGTTTTTCAAAAGAATGTTAACAAATATGACAATTTTAAAATCTTAAACATATTTCTTATGAATAACTTCATCTTCTAAAGATCATCCGTTTGCATAAAACTTTGTTGAAAATTAGTATTAGCTTTCATATATTATAACGAAATATTCAACGTTTTACATTCGCACGCAATGAACGGCCTCCAAATTTTATTTCAATCATCAAACGAAGGAAAAGCAGAAAGAAAGTTGGGTTTTTTTTTTGGTTTTTTTAATAGAAAACAGAAAATAAAACGCCTTTGGCATTGTTAAGAATGGAAAGAAATTAATTTTATGTTTCGAACAAAAGTTTCTTTTTTCACAATTTTAATATCAAAAGGCATACAAAAAATATTGATAATATATTACTTTGCACCGACATACGTTGCGCATTGAACTCGGTTTCTTCAGTTTGAAATCATGATTCATAGTAACCATTATCCAGCGGCACTTGCAATTCCAATATTGCACATTGTTATTTAAAGAAAGAAAATATAAAGAAAAAGAAAATATTTCTTCTGTTGATATGTTAATGATTAAACAAACGCTGCCGTTGACGGCAAACAATTGTTGGCGTAGTTTAACTCGAAAACGATTTCTTTTTTCTTTTTTAAATCAAAATCTGAAATGCATTTTAAGTGGAATACTCTTTCTATCAATCAAAATATCTTCTTTCTTTTTTCCCCCCAACAAAACAAATCAATTTTTTTTTCCTAGCATCGCAATATAATTCAATTCTGTTTTTTTTAAACTTTTGGATAAATTAGTCAAGTAGAGGTGAGTTAGTTTGACATCTCTTAACCCTGTGTTCACCCCCTGGGTTGTTCTGACACCCCACATAATTTCTAATGAACATAATTCATAACTGGTAACTTGATTGTTTCTCCCCTTCAGAGTAATCTGGTTAAGTGAGGGCATTGACCACGTAGAGTGGCAAAATCATAGCCTAGCTGCAGTGAAACATGGACGCCATTGTTTTTTTCTTGTATTGCGTATTGCATAAAATATACACCATTTGTTTATGTAACAAATTTATAGTAATTATAAGTTCATTTAATAATTATAGCTTAGATTCAAGTATTGATTCATATTGCCGGGTTAGCTCAGTCGGTAGAGCGTTCGGCTAGAAACCACAAGGTTCCTAGTTCGACACCGGTCCTCGCCAACTCAGTGTATGAGTAGCACGGGGATCTGTGCGGTAAAGTAAGGAGCTGATGGTAAGTGTGGCGCTCCACCTCTGACGCTAAAATAATCTCCTTGGTCTAGCGCTATTAAAAAGGAGATAGAGTCCCTCGCTGACTGGCTGATACCGACTTTAGGCCGCCCGGACGACTTTACTTTTACTTTTATAGTGTAACAGAGATTGAATCACGTTATCTTTTTCATATTGATTATCTCCATACATATGCAAAAAAAATATCAGTATCTTCAAATCACGCTGAATGAACCGGTTCCTACTAGATAACCGAAATTGGGGGGCACTTGATCAACGGCATGTATTGTAAGCAACCAGACTCCTTTGCTTACACTTTATTTGGCATTAAAGCAATTAGTGCTATGGGAATTGCGACCAGCCTCGTCAAAGATTTAGACTTGTGTCGTCGTATCAATTTTCTACGACGATAACCATTACCTGCGAGCCCTCCTCTGCACTACGGTCAGCTCAGCAGTTTGATCTCTTCTCT
>CM042146.1:13437441-13509941 GCA_023376005.1 Doryteuthis pealeii
TTATTTTCTTCTCAATACACCTTCGTACGGACACATCGCGTATTCTATGACGAAATAAAACAAAAAATAAACTTGTCGCCATTAAAACATTGGACCAAATCAGGAAAGTGCGAACTGAATAAGATTTTGCATTGCCAGGGCCGAAAAAACTCCATCATATTCCTGTGTATTTTTGTTGACAACTTTTGTTAGATTGGATCATCTTACGCAAGTCAACACCCTTCTTTTACATCAGAGCATGTCAGTATTACTGTTGTAATCAAGTATTACTAGCAGGACATTGGATAATATCTACAGTTTAAAATTATTACAACTTTTGTGCGTTTACTAAAAAAACAATGCAAATAGCTATTATCTGCCGTTATTTCGGATATATGATACCCATTTCATTAGTATTTATGTAACAAATCTCGTTCGCCCGATATCCCCCTCGCTTCTTCAAGGTATATATCTGCTCGACTCGGGAACTTTTTTCGAATCAGAACTATTCTTGTCGTAATATCAGGAAGCCATCACGGACACTTTTGAATCGCGAAACGTGGTTCAAAAATACAACCTATGATAGAGGACAATAAGTACCGACATAACGCAGATACACATAACTAACTCACTCAAGCCCTCATCTCAAAACTTCAGAGAACAGAATGCAAAAAAAAATTTAATTCAACATGTACAAAAGTAATAATTAATCCTTGATTCCAACTCTCTCACTCACATCTTTCCATGTATCCTTACTTTCATCATGCTATATTGAACATCGATTAGCTTACACTTCCAGCGCTATAATCCTACATAATCCCTTTTACTCTAATCATGGAATTCATATATGAATAGCAATGTCCTTTTTACCCTTTTCTTACTGATAATATAAAAAACACAATGATCCATATATTTAGCTGACCGTTGACCAACTTTATCAGAAAAAAAAAATGATTTGAAGGACTGAAGGAATTACTTATGGAAGAAGAATTGAAAAACCATCTCAAACAAACGCACTAGAAATACTCAAAGCGTCACTGGAGATTCTAGAACTTAGTGAAAAAACAATACAAACAAAAAAAAAAAAAAACACAATTAACACCAGCAAAACTCTGGGTTTAAAGAGTCACCAAGGAGTAGAAATAAATAATAAAAAAAATAACCAACAGAACGATTCTTAATTTGCATGACCAAGAAGAAGGAAACTTGTCATCTCGTGATTTTGCTCATGTCCCGCCCCACCCGCTCACAACAATAAACAATAAACAAGCGAGAAAAAAAGATCGACAAAATTTGGGACCTTGCCAGAAAAAACTGAAAAAAAAAAAAAAAACTGCGAAACTTGAAGTGACTGAAAGGTCGTAACCCCAATTGAAATTGAGCCACTGTGCAAACAATCCCACAGGACTGATTCTGGAAAGAGCCTGAGTAATTAGGACAATCAAGGAAACAGGATCAAGACCATCCAGACTACAAGCATTATTGACGACGAGCTGGGAATACCAGAAAATCCTGGAACCTGAGCAGACTGCTGTCAAATCCAGCCCCAACTGAACAACTGGCTGCGGCAGTGTAAATAAACTCGAAATCTATGACGAAGAAAAGACAAGAAGAAAACAAAATAACTCAGTATAGATAATTGCTTAACATAAAGTATTATCTATGTAAAAAATTTGCACACCAGGGAATATCACAGATTCATTTATTAATATTTACTAATGGTATTACACAGATCTCTATTAATGCATAGATCACACAATAACAGTGACTACCAGCTAGGAAAAAACTTAGTGACGAAGGGAGTCACTTATTCACAGACACTGAACCTCAAAACACCGGATAACAGAAGTTAATTTACGTTTTCCAAAAGGAAATAAAGCCAGGAAAACTATTATCCATATTACTGTTTTCGGAGAAAATGTTTTAACATGAGCTCATAGGGAAGTAAGATAAGAAAATGCAAAAATTTTCATGTTTCGATACCAGATCGATTTCGGTTCATTCAGTGCAGAAATGCACTCTAGTTTGCTTCAAGTTCGCTAATTGTTTTATCAACTCATATCGGATCATTGTACAAAATGAGATTTTTCAAATCGATGAGACAAGAAGTAATGATTTCTATCTTTTATAGTTGGTTATGCACGGTACCTTTGTCGTTGTTGAAAATGTCAAGGCGTTGATCATGTTATTTTCTCTCAGGGCAGTTGACCTAACGACATGCCCATGACATGGAACACCAAATCACAAGCGATAATTTAATTATAGCTCGAGTCGGCTATCCAATTAAACTTTTAAATACGAACATGACCAAGTTGTATTTACAAACTGGCCGATACAGCGCTGACTTGAAGACAGAAAAAGTAGTCAAATCTATACAATGATCTTTAACCACACACGACATACGTGTATTTAGTATCTTGGCCAATTAAAAAAAAAGTATCCTTTTTAGATGCCCTTATCTTCACAATACCTGTATGTACTTATATCCCGGTGCGACGCGTGGTGTGATGGGTAGACGACGCAGTTCGCTTTCCGACAAGATACCCGTTACTTCTGTGCGATTTCAACAAGAGATATATACTACTTATACTAAACTAGCAAAAAATATGCACCCTCCAGGTGCAATATTTACGTTACAATTTTATAATTAAAATAATCATATAAATCAGCAAAGAGCTAATGAAACTGACATAAGATGTAGATAAAAAAGATTACTTGAAACAGAAGGAGGTATGATCTTAAAAATTAAACAACTTTGAAACCTAACTCTTCCATCATTTTCCGTACTCCGTCTTTCATTTGGTAAATTTCTTATTAAACTGTTAGTTTTAAAATAGGAAAGTAAGAATAATATACAGTTTATTCTTTTGTTAAGATTCTTTTACAAGATTTATTGAGAATTTTTGCTCATAATTCAGAAGATAAAACCAAACAATTAAAATCAATAGAATATTAAGCACCATACTTATTAAATTCAAATTATTTAAGTATCAATGCAAAATTAGCCTTCCCATTAGCATACTGTAAAACCGCTATTTTGTTTATATTATAAATACAATTGCATGTATTAGTATGTAGATATGGTCAAACAGTTCTTAATGATGTCTAAAACCATTTATTAATAATTGAGTTTAAAATTAAATTCAAAATCATGCGAATATGATGTTAAAATAACATAAGAGAATTGCTGACTTGACTTAGTTAGTAAATAATAGTTTCCGGTTTACAGACAGCACAAACCACAATCTCCATCATAATAAAAGACATTACCCAATCCCTTCGCACCGAGCATATGTGATTATACAAGCAAATTCTTAATCGGAGTTCATCACAGGTTGAATTCAGAGTTTTTCCTTTCTCCTAGACCGGTGCCTAAACCAAGCCATTAAAAGTTGCCCAGTCAAATTACTATCTATATCCATAGCTGAGAAAGTGTAGTGATTAGACGCTAAGTGAAATGCAAATCTACACATCCAGGATTTGACAACTCTGGGCAACGAAGGCCCATTCCCAGACTTTACACCATTAACACCACCGCGCTTCAACGAGGGACAAATATAAGAACTGTATGTCTTCAAAACCAGTTACCCACGTGTAGGGGCACAACAAGCGCAAACATATGGGACCATCCAGCAATGATCAACTTGACTATCACTAAAATGGTAATCTGCAAAGAATATCTATCTATAACTGTAAATAATCATACTAGTCCAATTACCGTCGAATTGGTAAGAACCAGTGCCGCAAGCAGTCGTCAACTAATACGAATCTTTATTGCGCAAAAACGGTCTAATCAGGACTCCAAGGAATGAATACACCCAAATGCCATTGAGTATATACTATTCTGATTCCATAAGTACCAGTGTCTTCACACTGGTTCAGTGTGGTTAGCTTGTTTGCTTCAAAAAAAACTAACAGTTATGCTAATGTCACTTCAACATAACGTTCTCTCAACGGTAAATTATATATACACTATCTATCATATATATATATATATACTATATATAGTATATATATATAATATATATATATACTCCGTTTAAATAGATGCTGTACACATCCTGCTTGTGGGCGAAGGGCTAAAATACATACATTTGCCATAAAATCGTTTTAAATCACCATTTTCACAATCTTATCCATTTAAATGATTTCAAAAAACACCTTCCTAAAATGTTTGGTTGTTGTTATTGTTCTTCAACGCACTATCAACCCGTTCGGGCATCCTATGTCATGTTCTACGTTTAGTAATAATAAATCGTGTATTTATAATACTGTTTGTAATTGGTTTTAACAATGTGTTTTAGCATTATTGGGATATGTTATCGTATGATTTGTTTACATATCTATATCTATGCGTTTATTAATTATTACCTCAAAAGGAGAAGAATAGCCTCTATGTTACTTTTCAAACAGATCTTTTCATATTGTTTGGCTCTCTTTAAAATTAAACCCGGTTTCTTGCGATGTGTGCAAAAAATCTGCATTCATGTAAAAATTGTTTAACTTAAAAATGTGTTGTCTTTGAATTATTTGTCTCCAGTTACGTTAAAAGATCAACAAGGAATGGAACCATCCTCTTCATCGACACAACAACAAAAAAAAAAATAGGTAAAAGAAAAGTTTATTTAGCAAGAAAACTTATATTTGTGTTGTTGTATTCAATGGTCGTTCATGTCGATCGGAAGGACTTGAGTCATGGAGATGAAGAATTATTTCTATTTGGGGTCCGGGATCTACCTCATCTCTCTAAGCCCCTCCTTCTCCAACTCCATATCTTTGCCCAAACTGGAAGTTATCCTTTCGACTCCATACTTTCCTGGATCTACATCAGTTATGATCAATGAATAAGTCATGATAGCCAGTCTGGATTCTCTATATTATTAGATATAATATAATATATATAATATATAATATAATATTAAAAAGAAGAGAAAGAGAGAGAAGAGAGATTTAAATAAATTTGTTTTGGTTGAAAACAAAAAAATATCACAGTGCTCAACCACAAATTTATACGAGTTATTTTTTTGCTGGAATCTTTTTAAATATTGAAAGTTTTCCTTCAAAGCCAACCACCCAGGTTTCAGTTATTTCATCGTCGTCAGGTTGTGTTCCCGATGTTTCTTGAAGAGATTGTGTTATGTTTAACATAAACATAACGACACAAAATCTCTTCAAAGAAACATCGGGAAACAACCCTGACGATGTGAAATAACCTGAAACCTGGGTAGTTGCTTATGAAAAACTTTTATATTTAAAAAATTCAGCAAATGAATAAATAAATAAAAATATATATATATCAAATACAATAAATGCTTTATTGTCTATTTCGTTAGATGGTTGACGTTTGGCTAATCTAATTCACTTTCAAGAGTTAAAATATAACACATAAAGAAACCAAATCAATGAACTAAAAGTTTTACACAAATCAACGAAACGTGTCTATTAATCAACACTAAAAAAATAGTCGCTAATTTTAACATTCTCAAATAAGCCAAGCATAAAATCACAACGGTCTAATGCCTCCACTTTACAACGTTACTACACGTAATCGCAGCTCAGCAGGAATCACGTAGCGTTTACGCACGGTAAATAGTTTACATTTCATTTTCACTCACCGCGTAAAAAAAGCATTGCAGTTTCTTAGTAGCAATTTTTTCCAATATATTCGTAATAAGTATTGCTTATTGAGAAATTGGTTCCGTTTATGTATATTGTTTCTCATAATAGATCCTATGTGACCATTTCTATTTCCACTTTTTTACAATATTATTATTTAATATCTGGTTGTGTACCGTTTATGTCGTATTTCGTGGAGAAAAAAAACCTACGAAATAACGACATATCAGGACTCCTAGATCTTCAAGCAACAAAAAGAATAAGCAATCTGCTATGTGTGCTTTAACGTAAACAATTCCTAATATTGGCAATGCTCCTTAGACTTGCCTGAAGATTTCATAGACCAAGCAAGAGATTATTGCTAGTATTATACTTATATCGACCACGACAGATCTAGATAGGAAAACATTTACATACATCTAACAGTGTGCAAGGATTGTTTTGGTTTGGTCTGTTGGTGTTTACGGCATACCAACCTTTGGGTTATGTTTTGCCAAAGACGATCTGTTCACTTCCTGCTTAACGGTTTTCTTTTTAACTCAATGTTTCAACTATTCGTTAAAACTCATTTTTTTTTAAATTCACTCATATCATAAATGGGCTCATAACATGTACTACCCCTCTGGGCCATAGTTGAACTGGGAGTAATTGCGATGCCTGGATACATCATACTCCCCAAAATAAAATAAATTGGAACTTCAGCTTTAGATGTAGTTTAAAGTCTTACCAAAGACATGCTAGAATTGTAAACAACGATACACAACGACGTCCTGAAATAACAGTAATTATTCAAGCGCAAAGGGCGTAATTATACTTAAATGAACGTAAGCGAACAGAAAACGCACATTTGATTAAGTATTAAATATCTAAATAATCTTCAAAATACTGCATCTGAATATAGCAAAAGGATCACTAAACCATATGGTGGAAGTTTCAAACATGTGGAGGAATAGTACGTCAAGTTGAAAAAAATCCCCGAAACTATGAGCTCAAGAAGAGATAGTGTTCTAAATGACAAGAAACATGAAAATTGATGAATTAGAGAAAATGTGTAGACATATTCATCATAGACATCAGGTTACGTTACAGACACGTGAACCGTAAAGCAATATACCCTCTGCCATTTATAAAGCTTAGTAAAATATAAAAAGAAATAAAAAGCAGACAGGAAAGAGTAAAGTTCTCGATATGAAACATCGATCAACATTTCAACAGTTCATATTCTCAGAGCAGAAATTGCAACATTCGTAGAAGATATTTCAACTCGAATAAGACTGGTTTTTTTATAAGCACCAAAAAACGAAGGGGAAAAAAAGAGAGAGAACAAATAGCACAGCTTTCAACAAATACGCCCAGAATGAATTTGTTGGTGAAAAACTTAATTATTGTAATACACTTGAGACACTTGATACGTTAATACGCAACACATACGTGCAGAAAATGATGTTCTTGCTAAAAGAACGAACTAAAATACGTGTTCTAAAACAGGTATCACTGACTGTTTCCTCCTTTATCTCATATAATATAATATATAATATATTATATATTATATATGGGAGGTCTTATCCTTGCCAAAAGAGCAATGACCTACAAGAATGAAATATGACCGCAATTTTATATATTTATCCGCTGTTCCAACGCATTAAGTAATACGGTTCTTCAATTACAATACACGTTTAAAAATATCCTCTATAAGTCAGCATTAACTTCCTTTATTAAGTCCGATACGATGAATTAAACGATTTTAAATATTAATGTATATAATAATTTCATTGACCGTAATTTGCCTGATCAGTTCCGTATATGATCACCAAAGGTAGCCTCGGTTTTAGTTAATTTTATTCTATATTGTTCTAAATAATACAAATCAAAAATGTAGTTGATTTTTGGTTGAATTTAAAAAATACTATTGGTTTTAGAATTTCAAATATTTTATTAGATAAATCAATTACGCAACCTAGCTACTATATGAATCTAAAATTTTACTTATAAAATTTTCTAAAAAAGTAAAACAAATACTTCTTACATATAATTTAATCTATCTTCACTCTTCATATTATAATAGATATTACGTTAAGTTTCAATATTTGTTTCAGAGTTTATTTGAATTTTAATTCAGTGGGGGATAAGAAAACACATGTAATTCTGTCCATGCCTCTAGGAAAGAAAACCTAAAGAAAAACAAGGAAAGAAAAATAGAATAAGAATGGAGAGGAAAAGAAATATGAGAAAATAAAATAATACATAATCAATGCAGCAGTAATATTGGACGATTTTGTAGCAGAAAACAATAAGGAGAATCTTACATTCGTTATTGCTCGACTTATTTTTTCAAGACAATTTTAATAGCTTCAAAAATAGTTTAAGAAGACACAGAAAGAAGAATGATGGGAGTGACGAGACTTAAAACCAAAACATAGATAAAAGGTGTGTTATACGTCGGAAAAAAATCTCTAAAAACGGAAAATTATTAAATTAAAAACGTTTCAGCGTAAATAAAATCTAGAAAAATAAATGAAAAAAATAAATAGGAATGTGTCAGTAAATTAAAAGAAAAATCAAGAAAAGTAAAAATCATGAGATGATTTTTCAGTGGCAAGAAGTAAAGTGTATACATATATATAACATATACATATATATATATATATATATATATATATTATATATATATATATATATATATATATATATATATATATATATATATATATATATATATATAGTTAATAATGCAGTCTGCAAGTTTTGTCCTTTGTTTTTTCGTATTGCCGATTATTTTTGTAATATCTAGCGAAAATTGGCTGATGTATTTGCCATATGTCATAGACCAAGTATTTTCCGAGCTATCGTGGGCCATCTTCAGGGTATTTGAAACCGTATACAACAATGGGCTATCCATTTTCTATTATATAGATTCTGTTTTATTATTGTTGTTGTTATATCATTATTATTACTTTTACTATTATTATAATTTTATAGAAATTATAGGCATTTTAGAACGTTGTTGCTATTATCAAAGTTTATTTTGTTTAGTTTGGGATTTCTGTGTCTAATATGCAGTGCTTCTAAGATTTTTAGTCGTTGTTTACATGATTGTGTTTCTATAATGGTATTGTTATCGTTAAGTATTTCCCGGAATTTAGTATTGGGACAAGAGTGTGTTTTTAGATGTTGGGCTATTGAGCTATTGTCTTGGTCTATGACATATGGCAAATACATCAACCAGATATTACAAAAATAATCCGGCAATACGAAAAAACAAAGGACAACACTTGCAGACACAAAATGGCTGCATTATTTAACATTATATGCCTACAAGAAAAAATGATGCGCACACAATATATATATATATATATATATATATATATATATATATATAACAACGTCGTATAAGCAGGATGCGACACATGGTCAATTTTAGAGCGGAATTTAACAAGTTTTAATTTAGAGTTCTGTTTCTCCGAGACTAGTTGACTAACAAAGGTTAAAGAGCCCAATCTGCCCTACTATTTTCCCATAGCTGGAGGGGGAATAGTTGAATGCATACCTTTCCCTAGCGCATTTTCTGAAGAATCTGTTGCACATCAGCGCACCATTCTTCTGTTATAATCTCATTCAAATGCGTGATTGGTTCAACACAATCCATCATCACTATAACCAAGTCATCAGTGTAGGTAGGACAGCAAAAAAAATATAGTGTTTGAATTTGTAACGAAAAAGTAGTACAAAACACAACGAGAAATTTAGATGAAGAAAATGTTTTCTAGACAAGATACAAATGGAACGAGGAATCAGTAACTGACAAGTTGCATTCACAAATCTATAGTGCCTCGCTAGTTCTCTCATCCTAGGTTTCACTATTCATAGAACACAAACGATTCCATTGTCCTCTTTTAGGTGCTATATCACAGAAAACAAAAACAAAAGTGAGACTAGCGGTTAATTCTGGCTAAATTCACTGATACTTTCCGAATTACCGCAGTTAAGCAAATGTTATCTTGGAGATTGCTTAAATGAGTGACCACTTATTAAACAGAGATACACAACGTTTTGAACGATATTCCCTCCAGCCTTCTTCAGGTGTTTCTTGTCGAACTTGTGCATATAACAACTAAGATGAGGACAGCAGTCCGAAAAATCTAAATAAGGCAAATTATCAATTAAACAAAATAGTTTTTGAATTTTATATATATATATATATATATATATATATATATATATATATATATATATATATATATATATATATTACATTTTTACTTGAAGGCACTTACAACGCATGTATCGCATAAAATTCGATAATTTTTCTTATAGAAAATGAAATTGACAAGTGTAATCCCGGCAAAGGATCGCTCGGGGTGTAGAATGTCGTACAGACTGTTTCGACTTTATTAAGTCTCATCAGCGACATATACTAACGATTTCCCTCCGACAGAAATCAAAACCGGGACCTCAGCGAGCATAGTGAACCACTATATCGCCTCGACCACAGTACACAGTTAACGATCCTAGCGAAATTAAGCTTGTCAAATAATACTACACGCATCTACCATAATAGGTAAGGGGGCGTTTTTGAGAGAATATGGTGGGTGCGAGAACTTTTAGTTGTAATATTTGGTTTTAATTAAACTGCATGTAGAAAATTAGAAGACCTGAGTTACAGACCAAGCAAAATTTAGTATATAACAGCATATTATGAAAACAAGTTGAGTCCGATGAGCTAGAATAAGACAACTGTTAGTTAATAACAGCAAAAAAGGACAGACATTTACGAGAAAGTGAATACAAAAATAAGATTTTAAACGTTTTTTTAGTGACCATTAATCTCAAAGTAAACTAACCTCATCTTTTCAGAAATTATTTTATAGTTATTTATAAATAAATAAGGAAAGTAATACGTAGCATTTAATTATCATCTTTTGATATATCATAATGATCATTTTTTAAAAATGGTATGACCATGATAATTTTAGCATACTAAAATTAATTATGATGTAGATGAAGTAAAACTTATACATGCAAAAGAAAGAACGAAAAGGAGAATAATTAATGATGGAGAAAAAACACAGAAATGAGAGGCAGAAAAGAAAGCAGTGAATATATATATATATATATGGTTAATTGTTCAAAATATAGAAGAAAAGTTAAAGATGGAATGAAAAAGAAAACTTATCAGATTAATGATATGTCAAGAAAGATATAAACCAAGTAACATTTTTAAGAAATACACTTGTTTTCTAAAGAAATATATTACAACCCATAAAAAGCTGAAAAGAAAAGAAAAGTAATCGCCGGAAACTACGAAGATGTGGCAGACAAAAAGGAAACGAAAAAAAAAAAAAAAGAAAAAAGGAAAAGAAGAAAAGTTGATCAATTACAAAAAAAAAAAAGTAATTGACAAGGGCAAAATAATAAAAATAACTCGCCTCCCACAAGAAAAAGAAAAAAGAAAATCCAAAGAAATAAAAGCCAAAGAAATGAGAGACTAGAAAATGAGAGACGAGAAAATGAGAGATGAGAAAATAAATCAAACAGTAATGAATACAAATCAAAAATAATAAACCATCGTCGAATGACAATGAGAAAATTAAAACGAGGCGGACATATTCGAAAAGAAAATTAACGACGAAAATAAAAATAAAAAATAAAATAAAAATAAAAAATAAAATAAAAATAAAAACATCACCAAAATAAAATGATCAATAAGTATATGATTTGATAAGAAAAAAAGAACGAAATAACCAACACAGCAAAAAATTAATAAGACGCAAAAGAGTAGCAAGTGTAGTTTATGAACTGATTTAGATGAGACAGTTAATCACAAAATGAATTGATACAAAAAAGAATACAAGACTAGACATGATTATATTGTTTTGTTGGAAATAAATAGAATGCATTTGTTTTGCAGCCTTCTTCAAATATTTGATCCAACTTTAACATAACCCTATATCTTCAGACAGTTGGGAAAGGTAAGGATCCTACTCGCCATCAAGCTATGGGTAAATAGTCGGGCAGACTGAGCTCTTTAACCTTGGTTAGGCAACCGGTTTAGGAGAAGGAAAACACTGAATTCAAACCTGTTGAACTCCGCTTAAGAAATTGACCTTGTGTCGCATCCTGCTCGTGCGGAGGGGTTGTGTATAATATATATATATATATATATATATATATATATATATATAATATAATTATAATTAATATATTATTAATTATAAATAAATGAATAAATAAATAAAGCTCGTACATAAGTAATTGAGCCCTCTATAATCAATTCTCCAACAATAATAATAATTTAACATATCTTGAGACAGTTGTATTCCTTCATATTAGTTCTAATTTAAGATTAAAAAATTAAAACGTTGTTTTTATCATTTTTAATTCAAATAACCAGTATTAAAAATAGTATTATAATTTATATTTTACTCATAAGTTTGATATGGTTTATTTGATTAATGGCATATCAAATTGTTATTGGTAATGCAAAGACTTAATTTTAATAACCAAGACATCAAAACATTGATAAGATGCAACGTGTAGGTTATGTGCTGATTTTAGCTGAATCAGTTAAAAACAAAATAAATTGATACAAAAGGAATCCAAGAGTAGCCATGACTGGGTAGGAAAAGCGACCACTAAAAATTGAGCAAGAAATCACGATTTGACCATACAGTCAAATGGTGTATTCAGAAACTAGAATCTATCTTAAAAAATTGTATGGTCCACGTTTGCGTAACCCAGTCAACGACACTCAGCTGTACACAACCGAGGGAATAAACATATCATCTAATATTTTCCTAAATACAAGTGTTCATGTTCTTTGCCAGTTCCAGTAAGTAACAAATATACCCTATAATATCTGGTATGATTGAAATGGAATATATATATTTACCAACCCCTCCGCACGAGCAGGATGCGACACAAGGTCAATTTCTTAAGCGGAGTTCAAAAGGTTTGAATTCAGAGTTTTCCTTCTGCTAGACTGGTTACCTAGCCATGGTTAAAGAGTCCAGCCTGCCCTGCCATTTTACCCATAGCTGGAGGGAGAATTGGATTCATACCTTTCCCAAGGGTATTAGCGCTAAGTGAAATGCCAACGGCTTCGTCCAGGAATTGAACTCGAATATAAAATTGAAATGGAATATAAAAGCTTCAACCTACTCCTAATCTACTGTAAAGCTGTTACAATAAATGTGTATAAAAATATTCCCATTGATGAAAAAAACACCCAGGCTAATCTGTTTTATTAAAAAAATCTGTAACACTGAACAAATTATTTGATAAAATAATTGACAATATTCAATTCTCAGTGACTTTGAGATACAATCGGGTAACCAATTCCTGACAAGATCAGAGTTAAAAAAAAAAAAGGAATTTGATATTTAGCGGACCACAGGTTGAAAAAGAAAAGAAAACGAAAAGGGTATTTGGATCTTGCCAGAAAACTGTTTTGTTTTACGGCATATCAACCTTGGTGGGTAATTTAATGCCGACAAACTTGTAAAATAAATTCATTCTTAATGCATACTACTGGCATTAAATAATTATAATGTTGCATACCTCTTTCTTTAATTCTATTTCTTGGCCGTCTTTAGTATTCTGATCGTCTTTGGTATTTCTTCTATCATCATGACTTGGTCTGGAATCTTCTAAGGTCTGGACTTTCTTGTGGACTTCGGGTCTGGTTTTCTGTTGGGAATTTCTCTTTATCAAAAAAATGCTAAAGGTGGTGATGATTTAAATTGTTGTTGGAGCTCTTTTAACTGTCCCCTAACGCCATAAGGAATTGGATAGAGAAGCAAGACTAGACTAAGTGTGACTAAGTGTGCTGGAGAGCTTGAGAAACTAGCTGTTACTGGTAATTTAGTGAATAGTCATCAGTTAAAAATTATGTGAAAACTCGAAATGCGAAAATATCGTATAAACATCTATGTATACACACAGGTATACAAAAAGAGCCTATATATATATATATATATATATATATATATATATATATATATATATATATATATATACTGGGGGTGGATGCCGACGATAGAATATATTATTGAAATGGCTGGAAGTCTACGACATACATTAGGAAAAAGATAGTAATAGGAAAAAAATAAGATTATAAATAGTATAAAAATGTTTATTTGGATTTTATGCTAATTTGTTTGAACCACGTTGAGACTAGTTAAAAAACGTACGGTTGCTCCTCGTCTTTTCAGTCAGATTCTTGCCCTGATGAACTACTAAGCGAAACTATTAGTAGGTATATATATAAGATAATCTAATGAGTCAGACGAACCTACTATTAGTTTCGCATAAAGCTCTTCAGGGCTAAAATTCGGATTTTAGCCTTGAAGAGCTTTATGCGAAACTAATAGTAGGTTCGTCTGACTCATTAGATTATCTTTATTACTTGGCTCTACTTAGGTATCGAGCACTTTTTACATATTAGCTTCTCCTAGCGGTTATATGAATATATATATATATATATATTCTTATATATATATATACATATAAATTGTTTTTTCTTTTGGCCAAATACTGTACCAATAGATTATTTTTGTTGGTACGAATATCTTGGTCCTTTCTTTTTTCAAAAATTTTTTCTTCCTGGTTGATGTTTGGTAGTATATTTTTTACAATCAAACTTTCTGCTGGGTTTTTCTCTCCGCAAGGATCTACCAACACGCTTTATAAATATTATATATAATATAATATATATATATATATATATATATATATATTATATATATATATATATATATAAAAAGTGTTGTCTTGGTTCCAACGGGAGAAAATTCAATATTTTATAAAAAAGGAAGTCCGCAAAATGTATTTTGTTCTCAGAAAAAAATTTTTTTATTCTTTTTGTTTACATGTGCAACACGTGTTTCAGATCTTCTGGTATCTTCTTCAGGCTTTGGTTGATAATATGAAAATGAATTCTTACATGTATGTGTATATATATACACATGAGCACTCACCCTCTCTTCCCTTTTTTTATGGGGGTGGAATGGAATTTCATCTTTAACACTAGTCCCTCAAGCAGTGTTCCTGCTTTTGGGTGCTTACCAATAAAGTCATTAGCTGAATTTTTTATAGCTTTTAAACTTTCTTATTTTTATTACTTTTCTAATTGGGTTGTCTTGATAAAGTTCATCAAATGTTCATTTGATATATCAAGTGTGTGTGTGTTTGTAATTTGTTTTTGTTCTTTGTCCGAAGACATTCTATGTTTTTCTACTTAAATTTATACTTTTGGTGTGTTATGTGTGCCTACGTATATGTGTCTATTTTACCTTGTATGTGTGTGTGTGTGTGTGTGTGCGTGCGTATGTATACGGTTGTACTCAGTGTGTATATGTGTACATATATATACATACTTAAGAGTTGAATTAAGAATTAATTTAAGTCTATTCATAACTATTTTTATCTATTTATCTATCTATCTTACTTTGTTTATAACTATCTCAGTCTGTTTATATCCATTATCCATCTATTTCCAGTCTTTTATATCTATCTATCTATTTCAGTCATATATATATATATATATATATACACACTTGTGCGTGACGAATGCGGTCATTGAAATAAAGGCATGTCAGGGTAAAGTGTATTAATCAACTATCCAGAATAAAGGAATAAGAAAGAAAAAAAATCAGCATGTGAAGAGGAAAATTAAAAGTTAATATGGCCGAAGGAAAATATATTTTTAAAAATTTAGACGAAACAAAGGCGAAGGCCATAAACCTATAGATAGAATGACACATACTCATATAGAACGTTATAATGAGAGAGTAATATACAGGCAAGTAATGTATGGGAAGGGATTCCATTAGGTGCATGTATATGTACGAGTTTGTGTGAGAGAGATGGGGAGGGAGAGAGAGTGATATAGGGAGTGAGAGGGAGAGAGAGGGAGAGAGAGAGGGAGAGAGAGAAAGAGAGATGTGTAAAAAATCCTGTGGTTTTCTCCGCGAATTATGCTATTATTAAAATAATAATGCCTATAGTGAATCCCATGACAGGAGCAGATTTGGCGGATGTAAAAATGAATGCTCAACAAACATACGAAATTTTTACAAAAATGAATAGCAAAATTAAGATTTAGCGAAAAATCTTTAAAAAAATAATAAATAAAAAGTTACTCTGTAAAAACGCATTAATCAAACCCGAAAAGAAGAAAAAAAAACCAAAAAAAACAAGGATTGAAGGAAAAGAATTAAATTAATAAAAAGAGTAACAATAAAAAAAGAAAGAAAATACGAGCATAAAAATAAAAATAAAAATAATGATAATAAAAAAGAAAGGGAAATCAGAGTCAACGAACTAATAAGTGCATTTAAAAAAACAGAAATAAAAAGAAAATCACAAACCAGAAAAGAATAAACCAAAAAAGAAAAAAATGATTCAACTTATGCCTCCAACCAACGTTCCACACAAGTTGTTCGAATATGCGTGCTTGAAGATAAACAGAAATATCTCATTGGATGAACTGGCTTCAACCCAAGCCTGACAAAAAACACAAGCTGCCTTGTTATCGCGAAATGCTAGAAGCCCCGTAATGGGCGCCTGAACGATGAAAAATAAAGACATGTAGGTAGTGCTATGATGTAGACGTTTATCAGTTTATATCAAAATGGAAGAAAAGTTATTCTAGTGGAAGGGGGGGAAAGGGTTAGTCCCCTGTCTCTTTTCACTGACTGAAGATAAACACAAGAAATTAGCTTTTTAAAAGAAAAATAACAGGCATACTATACATACACACACACACATATATATATATGGAGAAAAGTAGACAAACAAGGGATGTTGTACTGGATTGATGTTTATAGGTAGGGATGTCGACGTTATAACGTTTCGGTCTATCAGACCTTTTACAAGACATGGACTAAGTTCTTGTATTAAAGGATACAGTTCTCTCACTTTCTCCATACTGTCGGATTCATTTCCTCTTTTTTACTCACGTACGCACGCATATATATATTGCACCCTGGGCAAGAGCAGGATGTGACACAAGGTCAATTTCTTTCGCGCAGTTCAATGAGATTCAGATTTAATGTTCTTAGTCTGGATGCCTAATAAAACTTAAAGAGCTCAGTCTGTCCTAGTGTTTACCCATAGCTGGAGGGAGGAAAATAGCATATATAATGTAGATCACCTTCAATATTCAGCAACGTTTTTCCAAACAGCCACTTGGCCTGTTGGTGCGACTAATAATACATTCTAGAATATCATTCATATATGCAATGTTCCCAGTTGAAAATAAGTTTATTTGGCGTATTTTCTACACACATCTGTCTCGCAAGGACTAATAATAAGCTAGTTATTCTAGTAGACCACTGCTGATGATTATGATCCTCGTTAAATGCTTAATACCCTTGACCTTCTACCATACTAACTAAATTTTTAAAATAACATCTTTGTGAAGTAAGGATTATCGAGATAATTGTATTGAGTTTTGCTAGACTAACTGGTGTGTTTAGTCGTCACAAAGTGTCCCGCGTTTCTTTTAAGACACACCGTTTGGTGAAATGGATGGCAAACTAAGTTAGAACACCGTAAATCGCGAGTGTATTTAATATCAATAATAACTGCGTAATTAAATAAAATTTGAATATTTGGTTACAAATGTGATTTTTCATACTGTAAGTGTCAAAGTGATAATACTTGAAGATAAAACTCCGACAAGGGTTGATAGACAAAACATTTTATATACACAGCACAAGAATTAACAGGGTACATAATACATAGAGGTGTACATAAACATACATACAAAAGTAGAGATAATGACACATTCATGAATGGAAAAACATAAAAGCAACAGACATGAGACTAGGACTAGTTCATGCTGTATAAAGCACTTACAAAGCCCCCAACAAGAAGGGGTAGACCAGAGTCTAACCCATAGTGGTGTCTCGTAGGTCGATCAACAGGAAAAAGAGAAAGAAGACGTTCAAACCAGCCGCTTAATATCAAAAGCCCCCTAGCGGGAACCAGCGAAACTAAACGGGCCGACAACTCCCCAGGCGAATACGAAAAATAACGCCTACAATACCATAAAAAGAAATGTAATTATATTTTTCTCTATTTGATAAAAAACCATCTGAAAGTTTCCAATTGAATATGGGATTTTATTTCTCAGCGATTTTTAAATGTCATCAAATACATTAATTTTTGATTACCTAAATCTTAAACTCATCTTTATTAAAGATCAGAATATTTCTCATTAAAAGATTATTGGTTCATTTTCGTATGGATCAAACAAGGATATGAATGTAGTATGCCTGCTCATTCCGCAGCCACTGAGCCACGCTCACTCCTCCCTCAGAGTATGTGCATTTTCCTTTTTTTCTTTTTTGTCTTTTTTTTTGTTTCTTTTCATTTAGTTTTGGTGGCTTTCATAGTCTTGACCAGGCATAAGTTGAATCATGAGAAGTAAGATGTTCCAAATAATTATATTATTTCCTGTAATACTATCAAATTACAGGTTCCTCTGAAGATTCTTAAATCCATGCTTGAGCGTCGAATAAATTAAAATTATTCTATGAAATGGTTTTCTTTTTCTAATGTAGAAAAAAAAAGAGGAACCCTAATGTACGAGGTCATTGCCATCTCATTTTACAATTAAATAATATCGAATCGGCTTGGTGTGATTGCGAGAAAACTGGTTGATGGAGATTATTAGGGATGAATTTGATTACAATTTGTTTCAAAACTAAGTGAATACAATTTAACTATTTTACCCCCCCCACACACACACACCCGAGCAGGATACGACACAAGGTCAATTTCTTAAGCGGAGTTCAACAGGTTTGAATTCAGAGTTTTCCTTCTCCTAGACTGGTTACCTAGCCATGGTTAAAGAACCCAGTCTGCCCTAATATTTACCCATAGCAGGAAGGAGAGTAGGATTCATACCTTTCCCAATGGTATTAGCGCTAAGTGAAATGCAATTACCACGTCCAGGATTCGAACTCGGGGCGACGAGTCCATTTCCCATGACTTTAACCATTACACCACGCGCTTCCTACAATTTAATTTTTTTAATAAACAAAAACTCTATCGTTGTGGGGATCTTAAATAAAATAACAAAACAATCCATCTGCAGTATTAAAATCAAATTTTAAAATGTCAAGATAATATACTGGAGTCATAATTTTGCTTAGATCAGCTTAGATTAGATTGTGGAAAGGGCTCCTGCATTGCCATTACTTCTAGGTCCATTATGTCCTGGAATCATAGTACCTATTAGGTCTTAATCCAGGGGTTAAATAGATATGTTTAAAAATGATTGATACTCAATAAGACCATGTGCAAGAAAAATGCCCTTAGAATCAGCTTCACACTAAATGTAAATATTAACAGACAATATACGTTGTATCAAAAATATTGAGAATTTTTGATACATCTTGGATTCTGAATAAAATAACGTTACATTCATTATTTTTTTCAGATTACAAGGTGTGCCAAATAAGTACCATGTTTAATGTATCTAAGATAGAAATGAAGACTGAATGGAACGTTACTTTTTTTTCAGAATACAAGTTGTGCTAAAAAGTACAACAATCACGATATTTATTTGACACACACACACACATATATATATATATATATTAGTTGATTGAAGTGACAAATGAAAGGTTCAGCTTTTATTCATTTATTTGGGAACAATATTACAACCAATGGTTTCCTGCTAAGGCATTCATCAACTGTACGTTGGATTACTACTACTTTTTCTAGTATACTAGTGCCAACCATACACACTAATATATATATATATATATAAGATAATACGCTGTTAAAATTATGATAAATTTAATTTCCCTCAAATCATATACTGTATAGTTTTTTTCCCTGTATATGAACACATAAACGCATTATTCGTCTCATGAAATGAGCGAAGAAAATGCGAAGAAAAAAAAAACGACAAAAAGTAGTCCATTAAAGTAAAAAAAATAAATTAATATTTATAGTTTCATTGCTGTAAGTGGAAACCTGTTAATTCCAAATATCTTATTATTATCTTGAATTATATGCATTTATTTAATTTCCTCGGAAGAACGAAATATGTATTTAATTATGCATTCATCCTGTTTACGTTTCTATGCTATACTATCATTGCAAAGACTAAAGTGTCAGAACTGCCAGTCAACATATATTGGCTTCTAAGCAACAGATTCAGAAAAGAGTAATTTTAACGGTTGCCGTTTTTCTAGATGCGCCAGAAAACTGCTTTATTTATATTTAAAGCTTTTGTGCTTTGCAATTTCTTTTTTTTTGCTCTTGAATAACAATCTATTTCATATTTGATAATGCATGGCATATCTTTAACAAATCTCCATGACTGTACGAGCCAGAATACTGTCAATACAGCTGACCAAGAAAATGTCTCATTTCCATATTTTCTTCCCGTCATTCTTTCTTTCTCTTATTATTTATTAGGTATGTAAAGAGACATTTACTTTAAATTATATATCTTCTATTCGATCTCTCATTCTGCTGTTTGTCTGTCTGTCTGTATATCTCTCTCTCTGTCTCATATACGCATCATGATTCACTGTTCAAATAGTCGTAACCAGTAATATTAACCCAGCGCAAAAATGTAGAGGAATATAACAATATTCTAATGAGATATAACATAAAAACAATCACGACTCAAAATTGCACTGATATGATCTTCTGCTGAACCATTGTACCTAAGTTTGAAGCATATTGCTACGTATATATATATATATATATATATATATTATATATATATATATATATATATATAGTCATAGTTTTTCCAGTTCTATTTTATACTTAAAATATTGTGAAATATCTTAGATTTTACTCATAATATATATATATATATATATATATATATATATATATATATATATATATATATGTGTGTTGTGTGTGTGTGTGTGTGTGTGTGTGTGTGTGTGTGTGTGTGTGTGTGTGTGTGTGTGCATACATGTACCTATGTCTACACATGTGGGTGGGAAAACACAAGACATCGATGAGAATAGAGTTCATCGAATCCAATTAATCAATTCAATGACTATTCAAATTAGATGTTACAGGGGTCATTGAGTAGACTGACAAGCCCCCCAAATCTATGGATAAATAAAAGATATATATCCTAAGATCAGTCGGTTCTGTGTATCTCTTAAAATTCTACTGTACTTTTTAAAAAAAAATAAACCCCCTGTTATTTCTGTTTTCTTCGATTCGTCCATATCCTTACGAAATCGTGTGGTATCATTAACTATTTAATGGTCCCCCATCACATCATTCCATTTTTGTTTCAAGACAGATCATCAATATTTATCAAACAATGGGCAAGACATTAAACTGCTCCTGGCATGCCTATCAATAAATAGACAAGTCATTATCAAGAAGATCCATCATTATCCAATGGGAAGAAAGTAGATTGCACTTATGGAGAAGTTATCTCCACCGTTCCCCCATTACGAGAAAGAGGGTAATGATCCGTAATGTACGTGGGACGGAGGTAGAAAATGCACTGGGTTTACGAACTCTCCAAATGCACTGAAAAGAGGTGATTGTAGATGTTCTCACATAAATGCCACAACACATAGCCCATTATGTAAATGCATGCCATCTGTGTTAATACGTTAGTACATTTGGCAGTGAATAATCTATTAATAAATGGGCTGACATCCATTACTTTTTTCTCTGTATCTCTATGTATTTAAATCTCTTACGAGATACATGACTTAGCAATCTTTGTCATGCGTATGGTACTAAATTGTATCCTGTGGTTAGCCTTTAGTTTTAGATTTGTGCTGGAGTTAACTCTTCATTGCCATTACGCAATAGTTCTCTGTGACACGCAGTTGTACTACCTGTTTATGATCCTAACTATGGGTCAGTTAGTTCTGTGTAAATTGATATTTACAATGCATAAGTTCTGTAAATATTGACATTGCAAGTAAACATGGAATAATCACCCGTTTAACATTATCAACAAATTTATCCATATCTTCTTTGTTTTTGCCGCCCTGTCGGCTGGGGCGTTAGAAGACACCGACCGCACCTCGGCAGAGGGGTAAGACTCCCCCAATGGGGCCACCTGTTGGCCTTGGGTGGCGACCCGTGATACTTAAGGATAGAGCCCAGGTGGATGAGCAGTTCATGACATGCAATACTCCACTTTGGCCCTATCTTGGGCTAGACGGGCGGTCGGAGAGGCCCCCTCCGATCAATCGGCTGGTCACGTCAAGCCCTAACACCTCTATGATTTTCCCAACCCTATTGCCCTTATGGCAAGCCCCAACCCCTTTTTATCATATGGGTGCTAGAAGGCAGTGGCTGCGGGTCTACATGTCCTGGGAATGACGTTAAACTATCTGATGGTGAGGTTCCAGTTTTGGAGATTTGGGGAATGTGGAGCACCCCTTCATCACCATTGCTCCCTGGTCCACTCTGACCCGGAGTGGTAGTACTTGTTAGGGTCCCATCTATGGGTTAAATAGAAAAATGTATTTATAAAAAAAATTGTGTTATCCATTAAGAATCGATTTATTTCAAAACTTTAGCGGAATTAAATGACCCACTGAGGTTGATATGCCGTAAAACAAAACAAACCAAACCATCTTTGTTTTTGTTTAGTTTTTAGGAATTTACGACATGTCAATCCTAGTTTGGTTATTTTATGCCGAAGAGGTTTTTCTCTGAGTGTTTGAGATGAGACTTGAAGATTAGTATTATCCGCGTTATTCGGACTATTGTCCCCATCTTCATTGTTATTTGTGCAACGTTCCCTAGTCCGACAAGAAATACCCGAAGAAGGCCGGAGGGCATATCGGTCGAAACGTTGTACAAATAACAATGAAGATGGGGACAAAGGTTTTGTTTTATTCATACTTGATAGATATTCAATTGTTTAAAACTGAAATCTTAAACATATTTCTTTAATTCAAGGCATAAAATAATCCTTATGAGACTGACATGCCATTAAAATAAAACAGTATTTCAAGGTTTTACTCTGAAAATATTGAAATTTAAAAAAATAATGAACTTTTTATCCATATTACTCACACACACACACACATACATATACATATATATATAATTTAGGAAACCCCTTGAAGTAAGGTTCAGCAAACTATATTAGCCGTGTATTACAGAGTTTGATTCTCACCGAGTGTCACAAATAACCTACGATTTTTAAATAACTATGAGTCTAGTTTATATATATATATATATATATATATATAATATATATATATATGTGTGTGTGTGTGTGTGTGTGTGTGTGTGTGTGTGATGTTTATCATATCAAGCTATACGTGTCTGACAATGTTTATGTGTTAATGGAAAACCCCCTGAAGGAATTTTCTATGTAACGGTCACTAACTTCAATTTCAGAAAACACTGTAATTAATTTATCGCCTACTTCGTATCGTAGATTAGAATTTAGAATCAATATTTTGGCGGTCATTGTGATTAGTCATGTTATTATTGGAGTTCTAATCTTCTTAATGTTATCGCTTAGTGCAGAATGTCAGCAGGTTGGAGGTTGTTCTTAATGCTATTCAAAATGTTATTAGAAATTCTATTTTTGATTACTCATATAGAAAAAGAAACAACCAAAAAGAAACTTAATATATATTATATACTACATCAGAAAGATTTAGAAGTCTGTTTGAAATAAGTCATGTCAACCTTTCGCGTTGTATCAAAGTCAGTTTAACAAATATGAAATCCAATTACAGTATTTGATGGCATATAAGACACACGGGCATATAAAACGCACCCCCCATTTCAGCAGATCTGATTCAGGAAAATATTTTAGTGTATTTAAGCATATATTGTTGAAAACAAACTAGATGTGCATTACACAAGCAGAAACATAGCTGTATAAAAGCAATTTGGCAGTACAGGAAAGCTACATTGTTGCAATATTCACCGGAAGATAAACAGACAATATTGGATACATATACAAGGTAGGGGTTCAAGCATTCGTTCTCAACAGATATTTAAAAAAAAAAAGAAATTACAGTTATTCGCCCATTTCATTCATAACAAAGAAAAAAGAATGGAGGAGAAAGAAAAAAAAAAAAGGAGAGGAAAAATTTTTTTTTTAAATTATAACCACACACAAAAAAAAAAAAAAAAAAAAATTAAGCACGTACATTTCTGATATTCACCTCTGAAGATGAAGTTTCTACTTTGAAATCGATAAGACAAAAATAACATTTCTGTTTTTATTTTGTATATGCATTGTAATTGCCTTCACATCATTAATATTATATATATATATATATATATATATATATTATATATATATATATATATATATGTTGTAAACATGGTTTGTTTGGAATGGCTTTTTGTCGACAATTTTTGGGAGAACAAGTGCTTAATTGGAGTCGTACCTAATTTTGAAAATTAATTAATTAATCATGAATTAGGCGGGAATACCTATTTAAATGTATGGCTAAACAAATCGAAAAAAATCAATCTCTGTATGTACATTTCGGCCTATTAGGCCTCATCAGCAGAGCTATAGATCGGAAGACCGCCCTGTGCGTGATTTGAAACCGGACTGCCAAGCTGACAGGCCGATCCCATAACCCCTACACTAAACGGACTATATCAGTTTGCTATATTTATAATTAAAGACTGCTAAGTATGAGTGAAAACATACCTAAGTTAGGATAGCGTTATCGACGCTTGCTAACTAAAAGTTTCTTGCCTATACAAACTTCTTTTGAAAATCCAATCGAAAAACTATTAATTACCTTTCCCCGTTGACCAAATGTTTACGATATATATATATATATATATATATATATATATATATATATATATATATATATATATATATATATATATATATATATATATATATGATTCATTCGATTGTATAGAGTTAAAAACATAGGCACCAATGGAAGAATGTCTGAATTTTATGAGTTCACATGCTTTCATATTTTCTAAGCACTGGCTTTATTAGAAAGTAAACAAAAAAAAAATCCAATGTTTTACACGAGGCCATTTTTCATCGTGGCTGTAATGCTGATATAAAGCTGTCATTGGAAATTTTAGACATCACTTTAATCTTTGTTTACCCCTTGTCGAGAAGAGTATTATAGTTTCAGTCATAAATGCACACTGTACATTATGCTCTCTCTCTACAAAGACGTCGACACAATAAATAACTTCAATAAGAACAATATTTCAACCTCCTTTCATCATAAAAACGTTTGTTTTTTGACTCAGCTTTTCTCATATCTGACTGGCGTCTGCAATTTTTTTCAAATTCTTCCTGATATTTTTTTTTCACTCTGTGGTTCATATATATATATATATATATATATATATATATATATATATATATATATATATGTGTGGTGTGTGTGTGTGTGTGTGTGTGTGTGAGTGTGTCCACGTAAGCATACACAGACATATATAAATGCTTGCATTTAAGCAGACGTGTATAGGTAGGCATATATACGTATTAATATGTAAGCATATATGTGTTCGCATTTAAGTGTATATATGTGTGTGTATGTTGGTAAATATAAATATGCGTGTGTATGTGTGTAAATATATACATATATATGTGCGTGTGTATGCGTGTAAGTATATACATATATATGTGCGTGTGTATCCGTGTAAGTATATATATATATATATATATATATATATATATATATATATATATATATATATATATGTGTGTGTGTGCGTGTATGCGTATATGTATATATGTGCGTGTGTATATATATATATATATATATATATTATATATATATATATATATATATAATACATACATACTTACATACATACATATATGTGGTTGTTTTGCGTAAATTTTATATTTGTATGTGCATGTGTAAATGTATTTATGTTTGTGCATGTGTAAGTTGATGTGTTTGCCTTATATATATATATATATATATTACACACACACACACACACGGAGTTCCTAACGGGGAAACTGAACCATCTGTCATGTCAGAAATGCGGATATTTCTTCATTTTACTAAATTGCGCCATCTTACAAAAAACAGACCAAAATCGATCCACGTCTTCCTAAGTAATTTACTTTATAAATGAACAGATTGTGGCGCTGTGTGCATATTGTAAATGTTTCTCTTACTTGATACCAGCCAACAAGGAAACAGGCAAAAAGTTTGCTTTCTACATTTATTAATGGATTAATAA
Source organism: Doryteuthis pealeii (assembly GCA_023376005.1). Taxonomy (NCBI): domain Eukaryota; kingdom Metazoa; phylum Mollusca; class Cephalopoda; order Myopsida; family Loliginidae; genus Doryteuthis; species Doryteuthis pealeii. The sequence continues at coordinate 13,463,218 of CM042146.1, forward strand.
TCAAAACTGGCCATCTCAATGAGTTTCCAAACCGTCCCTCATATAGGTGGAAAGTATTTACATTTAATAAATGGCTTAATCGAACTTAACGGACCTAAATTCCATCATCGTATGTCATCCCGTCGAAAGAAAAAAAATCAGGGAATTAACCGAATTTAATGAAATGTTCAGTGTTGATATATTAAGGAATAAAAGATATAATGCACCAGTTATTTTATTTAAAAAACTTTTACATGTTTTGATGTCACTTAACTTTGAACCACGTATCTTTGAGGCGTAACACAGAATCTCAAAGAATAAACAGACTTTTTCTTCTACAGAGAAATAAAACACTCCCCAAAATCGTGACATATTACTAAACTGCATCTCGTCTTTCTTTCTTTTACTCTTTCATTCTCACATTCATTCACACTTGAATTCTTTCTTTCATTCTTTTTTTCTCAATTAAATTATTTGTTTCCCACTTTAATTCTTTCCTAATTTCATTCATTCTCACACACTTTCATTCATTCTCACACACTTTCATTCATTCTCTCACACTTTCATTCATTCTCTCACACTTTCATTCATTCTCTCACACTTTCATTCATTCTCTCACACTTTCATTCATTCTCTCACACTTTCATTCATTTATTCATTCTGATTTTCTTTATTTCCTGAATATTTACCATTAAAAAATATTTTCTAATCTTGACATCATGAAACTTTTTTCGTTTTCTTTTTTTTCACCCCCTTTTTTTTCAAAGAAGTCGTCATATTCTTTTCTTTTTTTTTTTTTTGCTTTGTGTTTTCATTTGGAGTTTCATATCTTTTCTTCTCTCATTTAAAAAATAAATATTTTCATTTTTTTTAATTGATTAATTTGAAAGAATGGGTGTCAACATTTTGATGTTATTATTCCGAGTTCAATCCCGATCCAAATTATTAGTACTTATTAAATTCTTATTTGTAGGTCAAAATAATATATTAGTGAACTTTTAGTAATACTTGAAATAAAACAATTGCTAATAGATTTTTATCAAATGGAGATAATTAGCCAAAAGCCAAAGCAAGAGATATCTCTCTCACCCGAATTGTCGCTGTCACCTGACTAACTAATTCAAAATCACGTGACGTGCGGGATTTTCCGTCTCACTTATATTATTCCATGGAAAACTGCCGCCCGTGATATGAAAAAAAAAAACTATCCCTGAAAAAAATTACAGGGGGTTGCCAATAATCTATGACACCACACAGATTATGCAACACTAGAAGGACCTGTGATATAATAACACATTATGTAATATATATATATATATATATATATATATAAGTTAAAAGAAAGGAAATGAATCCGACAGTAGGAGTATGAAAAGGTGGAATGAAAACATCACAAAATGCTGTTAAAGAGAAAACAATGTATAATATAATCTCAGCAGATATTGATCAATATTTAGATTTGACAAAAATCATCATCAGAGCTCATTTACTCCGTGGTGTTTGGGTCGAAGAAAAATGTCGACATTTTTCTCCGACCCAAATGTCGACATTTTTCTGCGACTCAAACACCACGGAGTAAATGAGCTCTGATGATGATTTTTGTAAAATCGAAATATTGATCAATATCTGCTGAGATTATATTATAAATTGTTTTCTCTTTAACAGCATTGTGTGATGTTTTCATTCCACCTTTTCATATATATATATATATATATATGTTACATCTGCCAAATAATACTATTTTCATTGTTATATTGTTAGAGTTATAATCGTTTACAAATATTACTGCGTCAAACCGTATAAATGCTTTCAAAAAGACCCCCTATCTGCACTAAATAACCTAACAATCGGTTCTACATGTCGTAACACCTACCAACCAAAACTTATTATAGTTGTCTATTTCTACAATTCTGAATTTGATCCTCATTAGTTTTGCTCCATCGCCTCGTGCTGCATAAAGCTCAGCAATGTATATAAAAAGAAAAGCGCGAAAATGCTTGTGTACCTCGAATAAGCAATGGAGTCTGTTATATAAAAATACTTCTTTCTAGATTCTATTATCAGCAATATCTTTATTAACAGCTTTGTCACATCATTCTTCAATGCCAGGTCTCCTAATTTTTCTTTTGCTCAATGTTCTATTTATTTAACCTTCCTTTCTTCTTTTCCTCCAGTTTTCTAGATCCCATTCTCTAGCAAATGCTATTCCCATATTACTTATGAAAAATCTTATTCTTCGTTCAATCTGTACAGTGTAGTATATATATATATATATATATATATTATATATATATATATATATATATATATGAGTGTGTGTGTGTGTGATAGATTAGATTGATTTTTTTTTCTCAGTTTATAGAAATTTCTTTCTCTTGACCTGCCTGTTCGATCACAAAGTTCAGAACGGAACAGCATCGAGATCAAATGTTCTTCATGCATATCCGATATTTTATTTTCTTCTGAGGCATAAATCTTCAACCACGCTATTTCTTGCATCGCCCTTTGTTTGTGTATTGTCAAAACACAACACAACATGCAAAATACGAATATTACAATGCACGCCATGACACCCGGAGATTTTTGAAAATCTAAAAAAATTTTTTTTAATATGATAATAATAACAATTCTTCATTTGATGCATAACAGAAAACTGTCAGCTTTATTTCTAAGACGAAAAACATTGAAACAAGCGGGATATTTTAAGTGTTAATTTTTCAATAAATTCCCTTTTTCAATTTCTATAACACATAGCAATAGAAATCTGTTTAAAGCATTTTCATCTCGGGTTGTTACTGCTTTGTTTTCCCTGGTGAAAAGAATACCATCTGCTTTAATTATTAAATTTCACACTTAAAAATGTTTAATATTACTTTTTCTTTTTTTACTTGTATTTATTGTTTTATTATATTTACCTTTATTCCGTTGTCTATTCTTTAAGTAAACCATTATTTTGTCATACCTCATAATTATTTATTTATCCACGTACTGTCGGATTTATTTCGATTTATTCCCAACATATCACGTTATGTAAAAGATTAAATGTAATTTGTTGGGATTTATTAATCATTCACACAGAATAATGCAAGGAAAATACGTTGGTATAAACCAGTGAAACAATGCCTTCAACGAGAATTCAATGCAAGCAAAGGATACGGAGAAATATAGGCCCATCCCTCCTCGAATCTTTTACAACCATCAGGACCTGTGGATATACCATAGTATGATGATTTAATAATTACAACATTTGATATTTTAAGACCTATTGCAAAATAGTTCCATATTAAAAAAAAAACTTTAATAATCTTGACTTAACTCTCTCGCTCGTTTTTTTCTCTTCATCTTCTCAATATGATCAATTGAAACTGATTAACATTATCGTTTCAATATACTCACCCCCTCTTTTGTTTTGCCCTACTGTTTCCTTCCTTCCTTCATTTTTATATTCAACATACCCCTTTTCTTACCTGTCATTCTTTACAATAAAAAGGGAATGGTCCATTATTTACCTTTGGTGATGACTCCCCTAAGATATAAGAATTCTGCGGATAATCAACACCAGCTAATCAGGATTTACATCTTGGACGGTCTTATTTTTAACTAGAATGTGTTGCAAGATGATAACGGTCGGAATATTATGGAGCACGAGTATTTCTATATAGATCGGCGTGGTGCTTTCAAAATGTATGCTAGCTCATTAAGATGATATCTAACAACTAACATTCAGGAACGTTGGAACCACTTTGATGAAGTATACTAGAATTATACATTGAATTACGTATCTACCAACTTACGATTTACCCGAGCTTCGAGCGGTCACTAGGTCGTTTATTTTTTTTTTTTTTTCGTTTTCTTTTTTGCTTTGTGTTGAGAGCCGAAATTTAAGGGAGAGCGAGCCTTGTATATGAAGAATAATTAAAGTTCCAATTACCGTCGAACTGAGAAGACAAGGCAACACACGGTTGTAACTTAAATACAAACCCGAATGTCACAAAGTCTACTGCAGAATGACAGGATATATATGACTCCACAATGTCATTCAAATCAAGCAGTCAAGCAGCCAATCAGAACTCAAGGAATGAAATCACCCAAATCACCCAAATTCATGAATGGGTCATTCTTGATTTCTATATATACTGTCTTGGACACTGCTTAGGTTGTACTTAGTTAGTTGCTGTTATTCAAACCAACAGTAGACTTACTGAGTTCAATAGTATACACGTATGTTAATAAGTTAAGTAAAATCATTTAAGTTTCAAATTTCATTACGCTACGGTCATACAATTAAAGAACACGAGTATTAATATATAAATATGAAAGTAGAATGAGCAATCCTTAATTATTATTATTGCCCGTTTCTCATTCAAGGATTATGTATTCCATAATCAGCTGGAGTGACATTCTATAAGACCCAGAGCAGATTGCATATAATGGAGTTTATTCAATCTTCCCGCCACAGGCAGAAAGTGACACCAGGTCAACATTTTTGGCGGAAACCTCCTGAAAACGAATATGCGTTTGAAGGCATTGCTAAAAATTACTTGGCTCCGTCAGCATTCTACCCTTGTTGGGGTGCCTCAGGCATTTAGCAAGGAACGTGACTGTTGCTCTTTTAGACAAACAGATAGATGCCCCGTGGGTGGACGACATTTCCATCCATAGGCAGGCCGGAAGTGAACTTGGCGGTTTCAAAAAGCTTCTACTCAAAGCGGCTTTCTTAGAACGGGGCCAAATGGTATTTACAAATACCCAAAGCACTTATGTCACAAAGTAAAAAGAAAAAAAATAAGTCAATGCTTAAGATTATGAAGAAAATATCTTTTCGTAAAGGTTAAACAAGTCAAAATCGAAAAACTGTTTTTCTAAGATGAGACTATGAATTCAAGTGTAGCAGTCAATATATGTAGAAAAATGAGCGCACTTTATTTCTATAGGATAAAGTAAATCTTACATAGCGAAACGCATTAGAAAGTGTTATTTTAAGAATATAGTGGGTAGGCATTTGCCAGAAGATAGCATCAATAAATCGAATATGGAATTCGGGATATATGAAAACACTCCCTTAAAATGTTTTTATCCTTGACAAGACCAATGAATCAAAAATGGCAGAAGATAGAGGATGTCGAAAATAACAGCATCATCCTTAATGGGATGGGGATGGAAATATACAAATAAATAAAAGGAATGTTAGGAGTCTTGCACATAAAGCATTCATGATTTAAAACTAAATAAGAAACTACAGTTTGGAAAGGTTATTATATTCATTGATAATGTTTTCGAATCATCGTTATAATTAAGAGTTGAATTATACAACGTCACACGTATTTTAAATAGGGATTTCTTTTTTTTTAGATAAACATTATGTGTAAGTTATCTTCACTTACTTTTTAATTAGCTGTAATATATTAAATACACACATACATACTATGTACACAAATAATATACATATGTATGAATATGTCATATATATATATATATATACACATAATATATTTAACACACACCACTCAATATATATAATATATATATATATACATATACACATACACATTATATATAAATACACAATATATGTATACACACATATATGTGTGTGTATACACAATGCGTAGACAAGAAATATACACACACACACACACACATATATAATATATACATACACACACACACACACACACACGCAAACACACAGCAATACCATAATCTTTATAGATCACTGCCGTCTCTCACAATTTCACAGCCCCACTACGAACATTTACTCTCATGAGCCCTCAAGTGATTCATCAATCCAGGCTGTGATCCAAAAAGTTTGAACCAAATGTGAAATAGGAAGGACATACTTCGCAATGGATCGAATGGTAACATTTGATGCTTGTGCACTACCAAACACACATATACACACACCTTATATATATATAATATATATGTAAAATGAAAATGGAAGTGAATCCGACGGTGTGTTGAAAACAGAAAGAAAGGAAAGAAAGTATAGAATGGATAAAATAGGATATTTTAATCAATTTTAATTACACGTGTTTCGGTCAGGAGTTTATCCATGTGTACATTATTCAAACTAGTATTATTTTTAAATAACCAAATTTCTATTATTATTATAACCAATTTCTATTATTATTATTATTATTATTTCATTTGGTTATTTAAAAATAATATTAGTTTGAATAATCTACACATGGATAAACTCCTAACCGAAACACGTGTAAGTAAAATTGATTAAAATATCCTATTTTATCCATTCTATACTTTATTTCTTTTTTCAATACACACACACACACATATATATATATATATATATATATATATATATATATATATATATATATATATATATAAAATCCATGTTTCATATTTGCCAGCATCTGATTAGTGGTGTATTTATAGGTTTCTTATATATGCAACATTTTACGTGTAAGAAATCAACTTCAAGGATAACCAATCATTTTCCCGTTGTTCCTAAATTTGAGTGCACACAATTATGGAATAAAAAATTCAAACCTTTGCATTTTCTGATCAATATATGCTAGCAAGTGACATACTTACAAAGAAAATAAGAATCTATTTTGGAAAGGCTTCTTTAAGAAGTGTGAAGAAATAATCTTCTTGTTAAATGTAATTGAATGGTGGCAACTTTAACGGCATAATTGACTCATTTTTTTTTCAGAGTGATTACACTTACATGCCTATAACGGAAAATTCACCCCGAACAGAATAAAGGAAAATACTCAATACAACATTAAACAGCTTCTTTGAAAGCTTAAATGATCAGCATTTTTTTTAATGATTTCCCGAAATTGACACAATGAACTCTATTATTAATGGAGATTCGCTTCCGGTTTTTTGTAAGTAACAAAAATTACGTCACTGCTTACATCACATTACCCAAAATCGGCATAATATAGAATAAATACACTCAAAATTTGAACACGCAACATTAGACAGTCCTCAATGTTTTTTTTTAAACAAGTTTTAATAAATACATGAGTGGTATTATATATCTATATATAGTTTGTTTTATTGTAATACATATTTAAAATTTACATTTCAAATTGTTTTATTTTTTTAATCCTTTAATGAATTTGATGATTTTACTTACTTAGGGTAACTCGCTTACATTGAATTTTTTACTCCCAACCCTCAGGCAATATGTTTAAAAAATCTATTTTTACATCGCCCGGAGGGTGTTTTTTTTAATGTTGTACTAGTTTATATAATATACTTTTAATCTATTAATCATCATATGATGAAAATATGTATTTCCATGACTCGCTCTGTCGTGTACACAAAGATAAACTAACCGAAACACATGTGTAAGTGATATTGATTAAATTCATCTTTTATTATCCATTCTGTACTTTTTTTCTTCATTAATTCTTTCGTCATTATATATATATATATATATATATATATATATATATATATATATATATATATATATATATATATATATATATATATGTGTGTGTGTGTGTGTGTGTGGTGACCCCTGCTCTATGCGAATACAATAGTAATATAGTCATTACTCGTCGCTTTTGCCTTGCGATATATTCTTTATTTTAAAACTAAACAAAATTTAAACTTATTACGTTCCCGTGACAATAGCCATGCATGAATCAAAAACAAACGCACATATTTGTTTCAGAAGCTACATGTTCTTATTTGACCTGTCTCCTAGAAGAAGACTAAGTGTGTTTTGCCAATTGATGTAGAAGACGAGTTAACCTTTCATCTTTATACGGTAGTTAAAAATTATGACCCCAATTTGTCGGCTGTTTCTATTTTAAGATTTGACGAAACACTTGGGCATGTGATCGATACAAGCTGATCATACCTTGCATGTGTTTACAAACTAATTTTAAAATGCCAATAGGCGGCAATATATATTATTAGAAGAGTTCTGCCTTCTAGTGCACATATTCAAGTGAAAGAATGTGTATTTGGGCAGCATTCTTTCATTTATACAAGCAGAATTAAACAAAAGGCATATCTCCTTTTATTTTTGATCTTTTCTAATTGTCTGGCCAACTTTTTAATGTTTGGGTGGAATTGGTGGATATGTCCACCAACGTTCAGTTCCCGAGTACTTAAAAAAAAACAAAAAAAACTGGAATACATCATGTATCTGATGATGGCACTTCGAAGTGCCGAAAGTACTCGGGAACTGAACTTTGGTGGACATATCCACCAATTCCACCCAAACTTTAAAAAGTTGGCCAGACAAATAGAAAAGATCAAAAATAAAATCATTAAACAGGAGATGTGCCTTTTGTTTAATTCTACATGTATAAAGTGAAAGACTGCATATGTTAATATGTGAAAACATGTCTATATGAGTATGCATACGTATAAGCATATCGTAGATGTATGTATATGAATATAGATATGCATATATCAGTACGGGTGTATGTGGAAGCATAGGTAATGTATATGTATGTATGTACATAGATGTGTGTATATTAATATCAAAAGGATAGCTAAACCAGTTAAAGTGGCTGGTATATTTCAGTACATGATAAAATAGTACGAGAAGGATCATGGGTATGAAATTTAGTTTTTAATGTCCCTAACGAATTCCAGTCTTCAGTGCTATCAAAACATTTTTAAAAATTCATTTTAAGCGTTATCAACATAATATTCTTCGGGCTCTTACTCCTCTTGTTTTTCATATTCACACGACGTTTCAACCAGAACATTCTCCGATCTTCATCAGGTGCAGTATACACGTCGGTAAATAAATTGTCCTGGTTATTATGGAAGCATCTACACACTAGATGGCAAGCCTTTCAAATTAGTAAAGCAGTTCACATACTTTGGTAGTGATATCTCATCCACAGAAAGCAATGTTGATATACACATAGGAAAGGCATAGATTTCTATGGACAGATTTTGTGATCATGTGGAAATCTGATCAGTAAACTGATATTATCCTTTTTAATTATTACAAACAAATATATCTGAACAATATATTCCTATACTGACTAGCCTTTAGTCATCCGCCAATTTGTCTCATTTGAATACTATCTCAGTCTTCTAATACAACGTGCCCTTCCATAGTCAATTTAGCGCATATGCGTTTCCTATAAACTATTTTCGGTACTTGTGACCCTTGATCTGGTACATGTCTATAAATCTTCGATAACCCGGGTTTCATTACGTAACATGACCCAGGAGCTTTATAAAAAAAAAGGCTTAAACTAAGAGATCAACAATTGCCACCATTTCCAATGCATTTCTACAGACGTAATTTTATTAAAATCTACTTTTCTGTAAGCGATTTATAATATTCTTTACATTACCAACAATTCCAAAACGGCATTTGTTTATGGTCAAAGTAATGACTGGACAAAACTGAAGTTTTATTTTTGTTTATTTATAATTATGTATAGATATTTTATTGTACATTTGTGAACGGATTGTTGCCATTTGGAGATCATATCTCTTATAGATCGGTGTACAGTTAACCGACAATTTAGACATAACGAGATCTTCCACTTCAAGAATCAATCGTGACGAGGATCAATATCGCGTCTACAGCCATCGGCCAGTTTTAGTAACGAGATTCGTGGATATTTTAGATTTTTCTTGTGGGGGGGGGGCTTCAAAATATAGATAAATAAATAAATAATATATATGTATATATATTTGGGAGAATATGTGCTTAATTTAAGTCGTACCTAATTTTGAAAATTAATTAATAATTAATTAATTAGGCGGGGATACCTATTAAATGTAAGGCTAAACAAATCGAAAAAAATCAATCTCAGGCCAAAATATACATACAGAGATTGATTTTTCTCGATTTGTTTAGCCTTACATTTAATAGGGTTGCCCGTCTAATTAATTAATTATTAATTAAGTTTCAAAATTAGGTATGACTTTAATTAAGCACATATTCTCCCAAAAATTGTCGGCTAAAAAATGCCATATCAAAACACATCGCTTGTGTATTTACTTCACACACACACACACACACACACACACACACACACACACACACATATATATATATATTATTAAAATAAGTGTATTTGGGCAGAAAATTTATACAAATTTTGTTGAACTCTACAGACAATTCTTGTCGGACGAGTTTTTGGTTGATCCTTTCTAATTTTCGGGACATCTTTTGGTGACTGATGATTTCGGCAATACAGTCATCCTGATGATGGTAAAATGTATTGCCGAAAGCGGTCGTATCGAAAACTTTGGTGGACTGTTACACCAGTTCCACCCAGACACCAAAAAGATGGCCCGAAAATTAGAAAGGATCAACCAAAAACTCGTCTGACAAGAATTGTACGGTTCAACAAAACTCCGTATGAGCAGGATGTGACAGATTAAATTTCTAAAGCGGAGTTTAATTTTTTTTTTTTGGGGGGGGGCTTATCTTATACTAGGCATACGCCCCAAAAATCAGCTGCTACGTTTTTAAAACCGAATTAGAATTAATTAAATCTATTATTTAAGGTTAAATTTTTGTCTAAATAGATAAGTAGTAACATAATGACCATAATTAAAAGAAGAAAAAATATCATTACATGAGCAGTTTATTTTTAATACATTTAAAAGGATTTGTTTTAGTCAATTCCGACGCAATTCGCCATTCTGTCTCTTTTTTAATGGTTTTAAGCACTTGTTTACAATTATAATATAATATTCACGATTGAAAAAAATCAGGTAATTTATCCGATTTTAATGAAATTTTCAGTATTGATTTATCAATTAATGAATTTTATAATGCATCAGTGATTTCATTTCAATATTTTAATTTAGTATTTTTGCTATGAAAAATTAATAAATGAAATTCATTTAAAATATGAAAAGCCGAATGTTAAGTCTAAAATGTTATATGTTTAGATTCAAGTAAAATGAGCAAAACATATTAGGCGCTGCTGTGGAAGTAAGGAATAACTCATAAGTGACGTTATCCTTTGCAATTCCTCATATGGAAAACACCACTGTGCAGACACTGTGTGTTGTCTTTATGAAAATACCATTAGCGAGGACCGATAGGGACTGGTGGTGAGCGAGAACCAAAAGAACCAAAGCTCTTTTCACGCCTTGATGATTATGTTTAATAAATTACATTCAGCTAGTTTCGAACGGAAGGAATTATTTATTGGTCGGTAGGTAAGCAATGCTATCCCAATCAATATAGCTTATCATTTCTATAGAATATAAAACAGTTTTCCGAATGACATAATAGCAAGGTTAAGATTTAGTAGATTAAAAGTAGGAAGACCTAATAAAAGGTGTGACCTTCAGACACAGAACTGAATAAATAATACAAATGGCTATTTACACGATTAAAATCCCTGTGGGATTTCCGATGATAGAGAACCATAATGAAATCAATCGACTTGGCAAGTGTCCTCGAAATTGTCTGAAGTCATAAAGGGTAATATACATTGGTTTTCAGTCTACGTTATTCAATAGTTGGTATTTCTAATATTATATGCTCCCTGGGGGGAGTTAAGCCCTTTATTTTTCGAAATACGTGAAATAAGATTGTATGAAAGCTAATATACACGTCACTGCCAATTGTATTAATACAGCAACAATCCAAAATAATTTACTGGCACCTCGGCGTTGAGTAGCCCCATCGGTTGGGGCTGTAGAATAGACACACTGCACTAAAGGCAGAGAGGTATTCGATTCCGTTGAGACCACCTTTGGTGCGTGGGAGGTGATAGGTGATGCTTATGAACGGAATCCTGGAGTCTGAACAGTCCATGACATGTAACTCACCAATTTAGCCATTTCCTAAGCTAGAAGGGCTGTTAAAGTGGGTATTTGCCTCATACCCCACTTGTATGGGCTGGGTACAAGGCCTCGTTTTAATATGCCGAAGCTCATGGGTGGGAAAGAACAAAAATTGCGTCGATACCTTGGGCATTCCCCCACAAGGGGAGCGCCTCAGGAATCGACGCTATTATTAAATCTCGACAAGTGTTAACCGGAAAACTGAGTGTGCAATGAGTTTATAAGAAAAAAGAAAAAAAAAGATTTTTTAGAAGGGCAGTTAGAGTGTCCACTACGATCAATCGGCTCGTCACGTTAAATTCCCTGCGCCTATATTGTCCCGACAATATTGCTTTTATGGCAGCCCCCAAAACCTTATTATATGCTTATGAGAATGCAAAGACTGAATGTCTAAGTTTCCGAAATATGACGTTCAACAGCATATAGTGATGAGGTTCCAGTTCTCAAGCTCTGTGTAGTGTGCACTACGTTATAATTGGATTTACTTCCAGGCCCAATCTGACCCGTAGTGTTAGTACCTGTTAGGATCCCAGAAATAAATAAAAATGCGTTAAAAAAAATTAAAAAGCCAAAAATAATGAACGTAAGCAATTGCAAATCACCAAGAAGAAATATTCCAGGCTATTCAACTAACCGTGCTATATAAGTTTAAAAAAAAAGAATGTAACCAGAAACTCAAAACGAGTCTAGCCTCTTCAGAGAGATTTTACAAATATAGGGAAATTTAATATAAAAATACTTCACCAGAATTGAGTCTTCTATGCTTATATATTTTATGACAAACAACGCAACACATTTAAAGTCTGTGGCTTATTAAAGAAAGAGAGATACAGTAGAACCCTTTATCTCCTATTTGTGAGACATTCATCTCAACTGAATGAATAAAAAAGACAGAGTATAGTTGTACAGTGAGATTTCGATGATCAAATAGAATTCTCCCTTATTTACGAGTAATTTGGATTATATATATATATATATATATATATATATGAGAAAGGAAGGAAAAACTCAAAACCGCAATTCCATAATGAATTTCTTTCGACTAAAATTGGGGCCTATATAAATCTAAGTTGATTTAATATAGCTCCCCAAAATTCAGTCTCATCAGATGGAAGATCAGGTTATTTGAATTGCATAACTGAAAAATTTTACTTCTCAAAAAAATAAAAAAGAAGTAACATTTTTCAGTTATGCAATTCGAATAACCTGATCTTCCATCTGATGAGACTGGATTTTTGGGGAGCTATATTAAATCAACTTAGATTTATATAGGCCCAAATTTTGGTCGAAATAAATTCATTATGGAATTACGGTGTTGAGTTTTTCCTTCCTTTCTAAGATAAATATTGCTCTGTATATAATCTAAAAAGTTTAGTATACATTGAGCGTCTTTATGATTTAAAGATTCACTGTATTTATACATACTGGATCATACAATAATAATACAGTGTATCTTAGAAATCACATATAGAATCATCCCTTACTATCAAGTTTTGGATACCTCTCATCTAATATATATATATATATATATATATATATATATATATATATATATTAGTATGAGTGTGTTTGCGCGCGTGCTTTGTATAGTTTATATACAGGATGTATAAAGATATTTCTTGTTATTTCTAATGTTTGTTTAGTCTGACACATAGGTGCCAGGTTATTTATGGCACCTGCTGCGTCTAAGTCGTCCCCCATTTCAGAATCTAACTAGCTCGTTCCTACATATAGTCCTATCGGCGGGGCTGAGAATGTGCCTTATGCAGAGGGTAAGACGTTCCGAAAAAGGATTTTCTTTGGTATGGCTAAACTTTATCTTCTAGTGAAGTTCCAATTCATTATGTCTAGAAAATATTTAATATCTCTCTATTGAAATTACTCCCAGGTCGACTGACTAGATTAGGGTCCTATATATGGGCAAAAAGGAAGGCATGTTGTGTAATGGTTAGAGTCGTAGGTAATAGACTCGTCGAGCCGATTTCAAATCCTGGACAAGACTGACTGCATAACGTTAATATCCTGAGGGAGGTTATGCACCCACCTATTCTCCCTTCCGCTATGGGTAAAGAGTAGGGCAGACTTGGCCAGGTATTAAGTGTAGGAGAAGGAAAACGCTAAATTCTAACCCGTTAAAATCCACCTAAGAAACTGACCTTGTGTCACATTCGATACGTGCGGATTATATATATATATTATATATATATATTTATATATAAAAAAAATGGAGATTCGCTTCTAGTTTGTGTCTGTAACAAACATTACGTCACGTTACCCAAAATCGTCATAAGAGAATAAATACACTCAAAATGTGAACATGCAACATTAGACAGTCATTATTTTTTAAAACAAGTTTTAATAAATACATGACTGGTATTATATATCTATATATAGTTTATTTTATTTTAATACATATTTAAAGTTTACATTTCAAATTGTTTTATTCTTTAATCCTTTAATGAATTTGATGATTCTACTTAGGGTACAAACTTGCTGACATTGAATTTTTTTACTCCCACCCTTAGGCAATAGGTTTCAAAAAATCTATTTTTTACATCGTCGAAGGGCGTTTTTTTATTTTGTACTTTATATATATATATATATATATATATATTATATATATATATATATATATATATATATATATATATATATAGGGGTGTGTGAGTAAAAATAAAAATAGTGAGGATGAAATTAGTATTTGACAAATTTCTCCTTTTTCCAATTTCTCACTCGCTCATCCTTTTTCGCCATTCTGTTGAATTCATTTTTGTTTGTCTCACACATACACGTGTGTATGTGTATATATTTTGTACATCACTATCTACATCTTTCTTTTGATCCTGAATTTGCTCAGTATCGACAAAAAAGGATTACGAGTTCGAGAAGATATACCTGGAGAAGGCCCGAGAGCGCAACCGCCGAAAAGTTGTATATATATAACAATAAATAACCGTCGGAAATATCTAAACAATACAAATTATCAAGCCTTTTCTTCATCGAACAAACAAAACGTGGTGTAGTTTTCCTACCGATCGCAATTCCAGTTCTCTTTAACTTATTTCCACTTAACTAATACTTGATGCACTTTACGTTTAAAAAAAGGTTTTGAAAAATAAGAAAAAAAATCAAAAGTTTATTTAACGTTAACGCGAGATTGATTTCTTTGTTTTCAATTTCCAAATTAAGAACACTAGGATAGAGACAAACTGAAGAAATGATTGTTGGTTAAATGTAATTTCCAATGGATTTGAGACGATTCACTTAAAAAAAACCAAAACGAAGGAAAATAAACAGAATTTTAAGACATGATGCTATCACTGGAAACTTAAAAGTCTAATTAACACTTGTGAGTCATCTAACATGCAATAGGTTGTTAAACATTGAATGTGATTTTCCTCAGATTTAAATCAGCTAGCGTCAAAAGAACAAGATAAAAAGAAAGAAACGATCATGTATATTCAGTTGATGCTAAAGGTATCGGCATTTTCTAATTTATTTTTGACAAGCTGCTTAGAGTATACACACACACACACACACACACATTATATATATATAATGAATAGAGAATGAAGAGAAAAGTATTAGCATATAAAGGTGCTCAATGCTAAAATAGCAGAGCAGGTTTACTTTCAATAATATATTATATTACGGATTTGAAATCCGCAATCCTCAGACAAGAGTCAAAGATTTGACAAGAGTCAAAAATCAGTGGTTATAATTTGTGTCAATCTATTGGCCAAGTAATGTAAATAAAAAACAGAAACTGGACAATTAATGAGGAATATATATATATATATATATATATATATAATATATATATATAAAATATAGAATGAATGATGAAAGTATTGGCATATAAAGGTGCTCAATGCTAAAATAGCAGAGCAGTTTTACAATCAATAATATATTATATTATAGATATTAATCTAGTAACTATCAGTTTCATGCTTACGCAATCCTCAGACAAGAGTCAAATGGTTGAGATTTTAAAAAAAAAAGTAGTTTTTTTAGGGTTTATATAAACGTTTATATTTAAACGCTAAAAAACTTCTTTTTTTTTTTCAAATCTCAACCATTTGACGTTTGACTGAGGATTGTGTAAGCATATATATATATATATTTATGATAGTCACCTCTGAAGATGAAGTTTCTAGTTTTTATACACATTGTAATTGCCTTCAAATCATTAATATATTATAACATACTTAACAATGCTTCAAGCAAATTACCAAATACTTATATATATATATATATATATTATATATTATATATATATATATATATTGAAGTGAGCATGTGTGATATGTGTAGGTTTTCCTATTCATGAGTGTGCGCATGTTTGTTTATGTCGATGAGTATGTGGGTGTACATGTGTCTTTATGTATGTCATATTTGCATCAAACTTTGTGGATCTGCATCGGGTTTGATTAGTCATTTGTGGGCTCATGAGAGGAAAGGTTCTGTTGGTGGAGTTATAGCATTGTCAGAGACGGCAATAATCTGTAAAGATAATGCTATTGCTGCTATGTATGTATATGTTGGTGTTATATAAAAGTAAGTAAAGGTAAAGTCGTCGGTATCAGCCAGACAGTGATGAAGTCTATCCCCTTTTCACAAGTGCTACGCCGAGGAGATTGCTTTTAGCGTCTGATGGTGTTCTGCCACACCTGTCATCAGCTTCTCAGTTTACCACACAGCTCCCTGTGCTACTTATACGCTAAGTTGGGAGGGCTGGTACCGAACCAGGAACCTTGTGGTTCTCAGGTGACGCTCTGCCGACTGAGCTAAACAGGCCTCGGTATATATATATATATATTATATATATATATATATATATATATATATATTATATATATACATAATATATAATATTATATATATACACACACACACACACACCTTTCGACGCTGACCGATGTTTGTTTCCTTTAAAAATTATATGTATGTAGTGCAGTATGTTTATCTTGGTCTACCTATGTACTTTTATCCTCGTATATGTAAGAATGCATGTGAATATTGGAATAGTGCATTTAGCCGTGGGTGAGCAATGTTTCATTTATTTTTATATAAACACCTGTGTTTTATTACAATACAGTGTAATTAAATTTCATAATAAATTGAAATGACATAAGTTTGGAGAAAAATTTGTTCATTCATCTTCTCTTCTTTCAATTAGAACTATAGAATGTGTGTGTCCCTCTGTGTGTATCTATGTATGTGTTTACATGCTTGTTTGCATATATAGGTGTGTGTCGTTAAGACATTGACCTTTAGTCCCAACCTGCTTATTCGGTGAGGTTGGTATATATATATGTGTGTGTGTGTGTGTGTGTGTAAAAATGAAACTGGAAGTGAATCCAACGGTATGTTGAAAGAATGAATAAAGGAAAGAAAGTACAGACTGGATAATAAAGGATAATTTTAATCAATATCACTTACACGTGTTTCAGTTAGGAGTGTATGTATGTGTACATTATTCAAACTATCATTATTATTAAATAAACATATGAACTGAAATATTAATAGAAAAATTATGTACGGAATATTTTTACATTTTTTCTATTATTATTATTTCATTTGTTTATTTAATAATAATAATAGTTTTAATAATGTACACATAGTTAAACACCTGACCGAAACACGTGTAAGTGATATTGATTAAAATTATCCTTTATTATCCATTCTGTACTTTCTTTCCTTTATTCATTCTTTCAACACACACACACATATATATATATATATATATATATATTATGGACTCTCTCGTCGATTTTCGACGTATGAGGGTTCACACACACAATGAACACCCACACAGTGATTTGTTTATAGTGGTGAAGGCTGGTGTTGGACCATCCACACTTTTTGGCGCAGTCGATAGGAAAGAATTGGTGCATCAAGGGTTGCCACAAACCCAATCAACGACCGACCTCAGGAATTTTGAATTCAGAGTTATCCCTCTCCTAGACTGGTTACCTACCCAAGGCTGAAGGCCCCAGTCTACCCTACTATTTAACCCATTGCTGGGGGGAGAATATATGGATTCATACCTTTCCCAAGGGTATTAGCACTATGTGAAATGCCAACAGCTTCGTCTAGGAATTGAACTCGAATCGACGAGACCATTTTCCACGACTCTAACCACTAGCCCACGCGCCTCCATATATATATATATATGTGTGTGTGTGTGTGTATGTGTGTGTGTGTGTGTGTGTGTGGAGAAATGTGTATCCGTGTTTATTTATTTTCACCGCCTCGTATCTTCTCTCAACATAGATCAAATAGAAGTTCAGCCTCTTCGACGCTGACCGATGTTTGTTTCTGGAATTTCAAGTGGAACCCATTTTCTAGTTTGTGTTTTTGTAAGGCCTGTAAACATAGACTAGTGTTGATTGATTACATAAGTAATAGAAACGAGCATTTCCCATGAACGTCCTGATAGTCGAGGTGCTATGCAGAGTATTTACAGTTAATGAAACCTCTCAGGGCAAATGGGAATTATCTGAAGATGCCTATTTTTTCTCTTCGATAACAAGCGTAACGTTCCCCTTTGTTAAATATTACCAGCAGCTAGGAACCTTTTCGGTCCTGATCGATTTTTCTGGGCCGCTAAGATTGATTGTCTTTACACATCTAAAGGAATTCGTAGCGTAGGGGTTATTGTGATAGAAAATGAACATGGTGAGTCGAGTTCAAGTTCTGGATGAGGATATTGAAGAATAACTAAAGTTCCAATTGTTACATAATCATTAGATACCCAATGATTATGATAATAGTGTAGAAATCATATTAGTGCAGCTGATGGCCTTGAGGGTGAGTGACGGTGCTTGACCTCGATCTCACCTTGCGTTCTGGGGATGGAACGCGAGAACCAGAAGGCCCCCTTCCGGTTTAAGGGGTAAGCAACTCAGTTCGTTACAGTTAGAACTTAGAAACCAAGCTAGCA
The DNA here is from genome assembly GCA_023376005.1 of Doryteuthis pealeii. Lineage (NCBI taxonomy): Eukaryota > Metazoa > Mollusca > Cephalopoda > Myopsida > Loliginidae > Doryteuthis > Doryteuthis pealeii. Next base: position 13,481,918 of record CM042146.1, read on the forward strand.
AGATGTGAGTCTCACTGCGCAGATGTCTGGTCTGGGGGTCTACGAATAAAGTAACATCATCGTAAATCGAAGTCTTGTGTTTATTACTAAAAACCAACAATGACACAGGGATTCTGATAAGGAATGATCCCCAACAGAAACCATACACGGAATCCTCAATAGAAGACCAGACGAGACCTTAGAAGATATACCAGACCAAGATAGAAGATAGATGATAGAAGAAGCAAAGCCGGCCAGAAGAATAGACGACAGAGTAAGAAGTAAGAGAAGTATATAACATATACCTATTTAGTGCCGGTAAAGAGGGCTATGCAACACAATTACCGTCGAACTGAGAAGACAAGGCAACAAACGGTTGTAACTTAAATACAAACCCGAATAGTTACAAAGTATACTGCAGAATGACAGGATATTTATAAGACTCCACAATGTCATGCAAATCAAGCAGTCAATCAGAACTCAAGGAATGGAATCACCCAAATCACCCAAATTCATGAATGGATCATTCTTGATTTCTATATATACCAACTGTCTTAGACACTGCTTAAGTGATACTTAGTTAGCTGTTGTTATTCAAACCAACAGTAGACTTACTGATCTCAATAGATATATGTTTTTTCTTTTGTGCTAATGGTTCTATGAAAGATTTACCCAGCTTAAAAATTGACCGCTGTGTCGCATCATATCCTTGGCCGAGGGAAAGTGAAAATAAATTAGAAGGATCATCGGAGAAGGAAAATTCTAAAATCTAAGGTGATGATTGTATCTTAAAATTTACCCTGTGTTATATACCCCCCCACGTCATTAAACAATTAAGCTTGTGTCATACTCTTCTTGTTAGGAATGCTTGGTAAATGCACAACGCCATGGACAGTCAGTTCCTCAGCAAGACGGGTCAGGTTACCAGTTGGTACTATTTCGAATTTTTATTAAATGTTATTAATTTTCTTTGCAATCCTAATAATTCGGGATTTTTTTTAAAGTTTAATATTATATTCAATTTCGGACAAATATGTGAACCCCTCATCCTGTTAGCTATGGGTGAAATAATACCACATCTGTTTTTCTAAAAGGATGGTTTTCACATTGAATAACCCACGTAGTATTATATGTAATTAAAGTAAAATAATTAAAATCGTCGGGGCGGCCGAATGTCGGTATCAGCCAATCAGCGAGGGAGTCTACCCCCTTTTCACTTGGGCTAGACCAAGGAGATTGTTTTTACGTCTGAGGTGGAGCGCAACACCTACCATCAACTCATTACTTTACCGCACAAATCCCTGTGCCACTCATAGCTAAGTTGGCGAGGACCGGTATCGAACCTTGTGGTTTTTAGTCGAACGCTCTACCGACTGAACTACCCCGGCCCTCCCAATCAAATTACATTAAAGAAAAAAACAACTTATCTTTCAAAAACTGGTGTTTTAGTGACTTGTTTATTGTTAAAGGACCCCTTTCGATGTGGGGGAGAGACCCCTCAACCCCCCCCCCAACCAATGTACGTTAAAATAAAAAATAAAATTGTCTTGGCCATGTGCCTATGCATAGAAAACTGTGCTAAATCTATATCATACCGTTTGGACGTCTCTAGATAGAAGACAGACTATTTCTACTTATTAATATAAATGCGGAAGAATGAATGAAGGTGTGAAGATGAAAATCTTCCAATGAAGCATAATGTTAGCACTAGCACAGAAGTGACAGTAATGACGGGCGTTATGAATTTAAATGGACGAAAAATAGAGATGATAAATTATTTGCTCCTATTTCATTTCAGTTCAGCTTACGCGGAATCCGGCTTTGTATATTGCCAGCGTCTCCAAAACGCCCACATTGAAAGGAAATGCATATTTCATATGATGGGATAATTCAAGATGGAGAGCAATGATAACGTGCATAATTTTCAATGTTAAAATTATTATTAAATTAGCAAAAGAAATTGTTTATTTCAAAAGCAACGACGCCTATTTAGGTTTATTTTAATAGATGATTGGTTGATTTATAGCGATATGCCTTCTCAAAATTGGCTATTTATTTTCTATGGTATTTATTTTTTTGTCAAGTTTTATTTCTTAGTTTATTGAGTTGAAGAGATTGCGGAAAAGTTATAAATATATGAAAGATTACTGTATTAATGCAAGTTTATTTGCGTCAATATTTCTTTTTTAAAATTCTAAATAATGATGGATATTTAATCAAGACTTAAATCAGTACCATTCAATATTTACTGTTACTGATATATTTCATATGAACATTTTTGACGTTCTTGAAATACGTACACCAGTTTATTTCTATAATATAATGTGAATAAGTGCTATAGAAATAAATGCTTACTAGCAGGAGCTGTGGACATACCAAAGTATACTAAATTAATTATTACAACATTTGATTTGATTTCTCAGAATGTTTGAGATGAGGCTTGAAGATTAGTATTATCTGCGTTATTCGGACTATTGTCCCAATCTTCATTGTTATTTGTACAATGTTTCGGCTGATATGCCCTCCGGCCTTCTTCAGGTATTTCTTGTCGTAATCGGGAGCCATCACAGGACTTTGAACTAAATAAATGACTAAATAAAGGGTTAGGTTCAAAGTTCCGTGCTGGCTTCCGATTACGGCAAGAAAGTTCCCGAGTTCGAAAAGAAGGTTCCCGAGTTCGAAAAGAAGGTTCCCGAGTCCGACAATAAATACCTGAAGAAGGCCGGAGGGCATATCGGCCGAAACCTTGTCCGAATAACAATGAAGATGGGAACAATAGTCCGCATAACGCAGATAATACTAACATTTGGTATGTTTAATTAAGAGCCTTTAAAAATAGTTAAATATCTAAAAGAGTATAATAATCTTGATTTAACTCTTTCATTATTCCTTTTCATCATTGAAACAGATTAGCGTTATCGCTTTTGCGAGCCAACCTTATCTGTCTCTTTCTCCCGAACTCCCTTTCATATTATATTTTTTTCTATGTAGTATTCCTTTTTTCTTATTTCTTTAGAATGAAAACGGAACGGTCCATTATTTACCTGAGGGGACATCACCCGTACGAAATAAGAATTCAGCTGATAAGCAACACCAGATAATCTGGATTTACATTTTTCATTTCATCTTGGACGATTTCAATTTCAATCAGACGATGGTCCAAGATGATAACTATCGGACAATTAAGGAGCACGAGTATTAACATATAGACAATATGTGTGAATAATGACTAAAATCTGTGAGGACCAATAATTGCTTTAAGCAAAGGGATTCAAATTAAATTACGAGTGTAATTCGAAACAGGAAAGGGAATTCACCTTTTCTATCAAATTGACCCAATCGAACAAGAAATTATCAGGATGGAAAATATTGTTTTTATTTGATAATTTAATTCTATTAATCTAACGATATGATTAAACAGTATTATTGTGAATTTTTAGAAAGCTACCAAAAAAAAAAAAAAAAAAAAAAAAGGAATCCATTGTATCACTAAAGAATACGCCACATAATTTAAGCGCCCTCACTTGTACCAATCACGCTACAATCTATAAAAAGGAATACTGTCAAAACGGTTATGAATCTTTCTTTTTATCAACCTGTTCTCCTCAGCCGCTATTTAAAAAAAAAATCCATCACTGTTCAGACAACACTTTATCCATCCTGTTGAAGATTTTTAAAACATCGAAACGATTTAACGCCAACTTCATCAGGAATTGGAATATTTTGTTTTTCTACATACTTTGGATTATTTTCATAGTTAACTTCCATAGATAAATACACACACAAATATATATATATATACGTACACTCATTGGGCTGACTTGTCGCAAAGGATAAATTCGAAACATAATTTTATAAATTAGCCCTAAAGTTTTGATATATTTAATAAATTTAGTACTTCAAATTTTATATATATATATATATATATATATATATATATATATATATATATATATATATATATATATATATATATATATATATGTGTGAAAATGCGGTGATGAAATTAATCCGACAATATGAGAAGAAAATATTTTCAAAAATATAACAAACACAGGATGTTACGATCAGGGGAAACAATTTTATGTGTCAATACTCAAGTATTTCGCTATTAAACCATCATCAGGACACTGTTAAGGAATGTTTTTGTGAGGGACAAAATAAAAATGATAAGTGTATAGTGAATATGATGTTATTAACCGTTAATTTTTATATGTCCGTTTGTTTACGAAAGCTGATGACGTGATCATTGCATATAAAAAATAACGGTTAATAACATCATATATATATATATATTATATATATATATATATATATATATATATATACACACACAAGTGGTGAATGATATGTGAGTATATAATGGTAGACTGCGAGGAGAACGAGATTGAAGGAGGCTGGTGGTGAGACCGAACTATATCTCTTCAAATCGATAGAAAAAATTATAGGAATTCATTTAACATAAAACGAATTCGTTAAAGAATAAAACACTATGAAGAATAAAAATAAACAATTATCTTACACTAAAACTTAAATAATCGTCTTTTGCTCACATAATGCTTCATTGATTACAAAAATGGATTCTATTGACAGCATCGGACACCTGCTAATGTTCAAACTTAATTGGGCATTATTTTGCGAATATTTACTCCTCGGGAGTCGTTCGTTTCATTAAAAAAGATACTTTTTATTTTATCTTTTCTGTGTATTTATTATTATTTTTTCAAATGTTCTCTCTATCTTAGATAACTTTTTTTTTTTGTACGAAAACTTTTTCTATGTTATAAGGTAAAAAGTTTGATATCGATTACAAATTAGTAATAATGTAAAAAGTTGTGTGATAGAGAGAAGTCCATGGAGACAATCTACGCTCGCCATTTTTACATTCATTTGATCCTATAATTGAATACAAATGACGTGTAGAATATTAATCGTATCAGCTGCACACCACTTTAACAAAGCGGGAAATCAACTTTGAAGAAGTTCATGTTTTAAACATAAAAAGGTATTTATATAACCAGACTGATTGCAACAATATATGGGGTATAAAATGCTCATAATTATTCTTCAAATGACGAACAAATAAGTAGTATAACGTTGTACTCACCTACATTCTAATTGTATTCTAATTTTTCGCTACTGGTTTTGCAAATGAATGTAATGCCAAAGTGTATATAATATATACAGGCATGTATACAAATGTATGGACGAAATGAAAGCAGAATTAGACATTACTCAAAGCACTTTCCAAAGATGTTAATATCATAAAATCAGCTATATGCATTGTACTGCACTTTCTAAATATGTCTAGTACAAATGGTATAGACCTTAGAAATCGAAACCGGGACGTCTGTACGATGTTCTACACAGAAGTCCCGGTTTCGATTTCTGTCAGAGGGAAATCGTTAGTATACATCGCTGATGAGACTTAATAAAGTTGAAACAGTCTGTACGATATTCTACATACCGAATAATTCTTTACCGAAATTCACTTGTCATTATTATCTTCTATAATTATCGAATTTATGCGATATACGCATTGTAATTCAAGCAAATAAATAAAATTTTTATATATATATATATATATATATATATATATATATATATGTGTGTGTGTGTGTGTGTGTAGAAACTGATGAATAAAAATGAATTAGTCGAATAGATGTATTATTTACTATCTAACCAAGAATCACTTTTTTGACTGAATAAAAAAAAATATACAATCAAAAACTTTGCTATCGAGATTGAAAACCAATAATAACTTCGAATGAAACATTCATTGTCTATCCAATTTTGTGAATTTGCAAACCAATAAATATTATTGAATTCTAAGAAAATAAATGTCTTTACCTGCCCAAACTTTCTCCCCTTTGGTAATTGAACGTGGTCTACTTTGTTTTCTTAATCAAACGTCAATTGTAATTTCGACAGGATTCAAACTGTAGGTCACTTACCTGGAAGAAAGAAAAAAGAGAAGAAAATTAGAATATAAAATAAGTAATTGAAAATTTAAAAAGATAGAAAAAAAGACTTTTGAAACAATTTAAAAAAAAAAGAAGAGAAAGTCTTTTTTCTTTCTGTCCATTTGTTTTATTAGTTTTCTTAAGATTCAAATGGATTCTCACATTTGGCGCCAAGAGTCTATTGTAGACATTAAACAAAGCAGACACGATTAAATTTATGGCATTTTTCAGACATTGCTTATAGATGAGCTATCCATACGAGGTGTGATAAAAATGTATGTTAGTGGCTGTTACTTTGAATTATTTTATTCTAAAATTTAGAACATGGAAATGTTTGCACAGCTGAACAGCTTATTAGATACGGTTTTTAATGTTTAGATTTAGATTTGTATGTCATTGCCAATTCGGGGAAAACACCAAAAAAAACAAACACGACGTAGGATTCTAGTTATGATACTTTTAACACAATCTTATTGGTGAATCACGGGTTTGTAAAAGTGGTACATGTTTGATAGATTGCCAATATATCATGTACGGTAGAACAGAAATTAAAAATAAGGGTAATTCTGAATTATACAGAAAACGTAAAAGTAATTTACAGGGCTTGGACTTTTGCAGACCTCTAGGCTGTTTTGATTAGTCAGTTCGGTTCGTAGAAGCGGGAGATGGACCTGGAATTTGGGGAGTTGAGGGTTGTATACCTGATCATAAAGTATTCAGTATACTAGTACATTCAACAAAATGTGCAACAGACATATTGTAACTCGGAAGTGCTAAAACCGCGAGATAGACGGTTCGCAAAATGGTCCCGTAATCATTGCGGTTTCAGGTATTTGCCTTGCATCCCACTTACACAAGGACATTTTATGTGGGCCCACCCACAAGCCGAAGCTCGAGGGCTATGCACAAAAAATGCGTTGCTCCCGTTGGTATTTCCCCTCAGAGGGCGCCTCAGGCACTGGGCATTAAACCAATAATTGCCCATTTAAATTAAGGGGGCAGGTATTGCCTAGGGGATAGCCCCCTGGGATCAACGCTGTTAATTTTACTTAGCCGCTCCAGAGGCAGAAGCACTCTGGAACAGGCCCAGAGAGGCCTTTTGCCGGCTCAGTAATCAGGCTGATGTTCGTAGACAGCCGTGTATCAGTGGTCCTGGACCAGCGCATTCATTCTCTACGCAAGGTACCCTATGCAATTCAAAACCATTAAGCTAGCTTTTTCGGAGGAGGAAGACGTGTCTCTATGACGGCTATTTCTCTCCCCCGTGATGGTTAAAAGCGGCTAAATAAAGACGTCTAAAATATCCAAAACTGTGAGTTCATTACTAAGAACAACGGACGCACAGATGAAGATGAATCAAGTCTCAAGAGAGCAGACCAAAAGAACAAATAGAGAACCACTCCAGATAAACGATCCAACCAGCATAGAAGAGAACCCATAATAAGGCAGACAAGCTGGCCACGAAAACAGGAAAATAAATATGATATAAGAAAGAAGGATTGATATAAAAATGTTAGATTGCTGTTGACTGATATAAATATATTATCTGTTAATAGGTATATCCTATTGGGGGTCACACTATGTGGGAATTTCAATTTAACAAAATATATGTAGATTAAACTTTTACTTAGATACATTAATTAGACAATTTCATATATATATATATATATATATATATATATATATATATATATATATATATATATATATATATATATATATATATATATTAAAATTACACTCAGCTAACATTATTATTCAATATAGAGATATCAGTCAGAGTAAATTAAATTGTAATGTATCATATAGATTAGACACGCACATATTTCCCCCCCCCCGCACGTGTAGGTTGCGACATTCTCTCTCACCATATATAATATATATATATATATATATGATCCAAACAGATTGAAATATTGCAATACAAGCTAATAAAAATTTCGTTTTTCAAAAGAATGTTAACAAATATGACAATTTTAAAATCTTAAACATATTTCTTATGAATAACTTCATCTTCTAAAGATCATCCGTTTGCATAAAACTTTGTTTGAAAATTAGTATTAGCTTTCATATATTATAACGAAATATTCAACGTTTTACATTCGCACGCAATGAACGGCCTCCAAATTTTATTTCAATCATCAAACGAAGGAAAAGCAGAAAGAAAGTTTTGTTTTTTTGTTTTTTTAATAGAAAACAGAAAATAAAACGCCTTTGGCATTGTTAAGAATGGAAAGAAATTAATTTTATGTTTCGAACAAAAGTTTCTTTTTTTACAATTTTAATATCAAAAGGCATACAAAAAATATTGATAATATATTACTTTGCACCGACATACGTTGCGCATTGAACTCGGTTTCTTCAGTTTGAAATCATGATTCATAGTAACCATTATCCAGCGGCACTTGCAATTCCAATATTGCACATTGTTATTTAAAGAAAGAAAATATAAATAAAAAGAAAAATATTTCTTCTGTTGATATGTTAATGATTAAACAAACGCTGCCGTTGACGGCAAACAATTGCTGGCGTAGTTTAACTCGAAAACGATTTTTTTTTTTTTTTTTTTTTAAATCAAAATCTGAAATGCATTTTAAGTGGAATACTCTTTCTATCAATCAAAATATCTTCTTTCTTTTTTCCCCCCAACAAAACAAATCAATTTTTTTTCCTAGCATCGCAATATAATTCAATTCTGTTTTTTTTAAACTTTTGGATAAATTAGTCAAGTAGAGGTGAGTTAGTTTGACATCTCTTAACCCTGGGTTCACCCCCTGGGTTGTTCTGACACCCCACATAATTTCTAATGAACATAATTCATAACTGGTAACTTGATTGTTTCTCCCCTTCAGAGTAATCTGGTTAAGTGAGGGCATTGACCACGTAGAGTGGCAAAATCATAGCCCAGCTGCAGTGAAACATGGACGCCATTGTTTTTTTCTTGTATTGCGTATTGCATAAAATATACACCATTTGTTTATGTAACAAATTTATAGTAATTATAAGTTCATTTAATAATTATAGCTTAGATTCAAGTATTGATTCATATTGCCGGGTTAGCTCAGTCGGTAGAGCGTTCGGCCAGAAACCACAAGGTTCCTAGTTCGATACCGGCCCTCGCCAACTCAGCGCATGAGGAGCACAGGGATCTGTGCGGTAAAGTAAGGAGCTGATGGTAGGTGTGGCGCTCCACCTCAGACGCCAAAAAACAATCTCCTTGGTCTAGCGCTATTAAAAAGGAGATAGACTCCCTCGCTGACTGGCTGATACTTTTACTTTTACTTTTATAGTGTAACATAGATTGAATCATGTTATTCTTTTCTTATTGATTATCACCATACATATGCAAAAAAATATCAGTATCTTCAAATCACGCTGAATGAACCGGTTCCTACTAGATAACCGAAATTGGGGGCCACTTGATCAACAGCATGTATTGTAAGCAACCAGAGTCCTTTGCTTACCACTTTATTTGGCATTAAAGGAATTAGTGCTATGGGAATTGCAACCAGCCTCGTCCAAGATTTAGACTTGTGTCGTCGTATCCATTTTCTACGGCGATAACCATTACACAGCGAGCCCTCCTCTGCACTACGGTCAGCTCAGCAGTTGTCGGTAGAGTAGTTGGTTGCTCGATGAGTGATTACAATGGTTATATAAATGTATTGATTTATTTTTCTAATCCAGAAATGGAAAACGTCTACCTCAGCATTCTTTTTTGTATTATTTGGATTATTCGGACAATTGTCCTCATTTTTATTGTAATATACACAACGTTTCGGCCGATGTGTTCACAGGCCTACTTTAGGTATTTCTTATCGAATTCGGTAACTTCCGGAACTTTTCAAGGAACCCTTTATTCACCTACGAAGGTAGACTGCTCCTATTCCGTAAACTATGACCGGATACAAGTGTTAAGCTGTGTTAAGTATTCTAGTTTACTATCGCGCTTGTCAAGGATTGAACCTGCAGTCCAGATATGATTGCCACTTAGAACTGTATTAAACCAACACCTTTATCCGTTGCACCATAAGTTCGAGAAGGATCCTGAGTTCGAAAAGAAATACCTAATAGAAGCTGGAGGACATTCCGACTGAAACGTTGTGTAGATAACAATGAATATGAGGACAATAGTCCGAATAATTAGAACAATACACATTATCAACCTTCGTCTCAAAAACTCGGAGAATTCGATAGTTTTTGTTTGTCAAAATTTACAATACTCCCACTCTTTCATTGAGCGATTCACTTTGTTAGAAAATGCTGTTGAATGAAGCCTGCGTCTTAACGATGACATCTTGTCTTCATCTTAGGTTATAAATACTCGACACAGATAACGAAAGACTACACTATTGGCAATATTGCTTATTTTCACAGCAAAAAAGTGCTGACTCACACGTTTCAATTTTCTGGAGGAATGCAAATAAAATAATAATGATCTTCAATTTTCCCGTGTCATCATACAAAACGTTGAACTGTTTGCTATCATATCTTACTGTATATCTCGTAATCCTTGAACTTTAGGCCCCGAACTTATTAATCAACTTATATATATATATATATATATATATATATATACACACACACACTTGGATATATAAATAGGCATACCTATACGTATACATATTTATACATACATAATTATATATATATTTACATTCATACACACATACATACATACATACATATATATATAATTATGTATGTATAAATATGTATACGTATATATATAAATGTATATGTGTATATGAATGTAAATATATATAATATATGTATGTATAAATATGTATATATTTATATATCCAAGTGTGTGTGTGTATATATATATACACACACACACTTGGATATATAAATAGGCATACCTATACGTATACATATTTATACATACATAATTATATATATATTTACATTCATACACACATACATACATACATATATATATAATTATGTATGTATAAATATGTATACGTATATATATAAATGTATATGTGTATATGAATGTAAATATATATATAATTATGTATGTATAAATATGTATACGTATGTATATAGTGTATCTGTATGTGTTTATGAATGTATATATATATGTATATAATTATGTATGTATAAATATGTATACGTATGTATATAAGTGTATCTGTGTGTATAAATGTAAATATATATATATATTATGTATGTATAGATATGTATACATATAGGTGTGCATATTTATATATCCAAGTGTAAATATGTGTGTATATACATGAGTGCGTGTGTGTATGTATATATATATATATATATATATATATATATATATATATATATATTGTATGTTTGTGTGCATATGTATAACCAAATGTATGTACACATGTGAATGCATACTTATCCATACAGTTGCGTATGAATGTCATGTTTGTGTGCTATAAATGCGTATGCATATAAATGTATGTATTTGTACATACATTTATCCGTATGTATTTGATATCTCTCTCTCTCTCATATATATATATATATATGACACAGAGATAGAGAGAGAGAAAGAGGCATTACTTAGTAAATATTAATACTACCAAAACAAACTAGAAAAATTGAAGATAAGTGGAATCCTAATTCTTCTGGGAACGTTCCGACAAAAATAAGACTTTCATTTAATATATCCAACAGGTTATCTTGAAGCTTAAGTATGATCTTTTATGGTGGATTGATAAAATCTAGAGCTACGCAAGCCTTGTTATAATAATGTAAAGACGAATAGAAGGGGAATTGCCGTTAGGGCAGTAAAAGAACTCAAGAAAGATAAGAGTTTATTTCATTTACCCACACTACGACGGCGTCTTCTCTGTGCAATATTAAGTATTCCTCTCTACGTTTTAAAATCTATCTGTCTACATACTTACATCTACGCTTTTAAATATAAATGTATATGTACTTATATTGACAGAATTCACATCGTGTTTATTTGTGACTGGAAACCAGAAAAAAAACAGCGTATAATAACGAGATTCTTATAAGAGCACTACAATTCACTTAATATGTTGTGAATTAGATAATAAAGCAAATTACAGTCCAATTTGTAACTTCCTTGCTCCTATTGCATTGACAAATCTATTTTCTTTGTCACTTACTTATATGTCCAATGTAGGTATGTATGTTTGTGTGTAAGCGCGTTGGCCGTAGGAAATTGCAAACCGACTTCAAATCCCGAACAAGGTTGTTTGCGTTTCACTTCGAGCTAATACCCTCTGAAAAGCATGCATATATATCTTTCTCCCTCCAGCCATGGGAACATATCTGAACAGACTGGTGCATGTTCTATTTCCCAACAAACAAACTAGTAATAGATATGACTTTTTTTAATAACGTTATATTATAGGTTAATTTCTTAATAGAATAATGACAGGTATTTATCCACTCTTTTCATCACGGTTAGGATGTGAAAAATGATCGCATGTGCGTTATATCCATCGAGTATCAAACTCGCAATTCTGTGGTAAGGAACCCTGTGAAAATAGCTTGATAACCATTACACCAGAATTGGATGTCCCTATCTAATTTAATGGCATATGCAGGAGAAGATATCGAATAACCAAATATTGAGGAAATGTTACGTCTCATCTGTTATTAGTTTATTTACTGCTAATTAAAAAACTCTGTGAACATCCTCTACGTCTTGTAATTCCATATATTTTGCCAGCGCTATTAACTAGGTGTGGTCGATTAGTTGGGAGATGCTTGGTCTTTTTGAACGTCAATCCTTTTAGGGATATTTATGGGCAGTCTATTTCTAAGGAATTATATATATTAACCGACAATTTACCATTTCTCCCACTTTCTTTCTCATCCTGAATGCTAGTAACTGTTAACTTTTGCCTAGATTCATACGCATAGTTCCCATAAACACATTATATTAAAGTTCACTCTCTATTAATCACAGAATTCATTCTATTTCTCTGAATTGTTGAGATGAGGCTTGAATTCATTCTATTCAAATAAAGTCATATTATTGTTGTAATCCGAGTTCTTCTACTCAATTATAATGAACTAAACATCAGTTTTTTGTACTTTGCTTATGGTAGGAGAGTCGCTGTGAGCGGTCTAAAGTAGGCAAAGAGTTTGAATCGCAGGTGCTTGCTGCCACATATCCTTCCTGTAGTCCATTCTACACAATCTGAACACTTTATAAAATGTATATAAAAAAAAAGATCAGTTTATTTCCTTTGTTTTTCTTTTTGTTTTTTGTTGTAGTTTTTGTTTGTTTGCGTTTTAGTTGTTGTTGTTTTGTTTTTTGTTGTTGTTTTTTTGTCTAAAATTGTACGCTAAAAAGCTGTTCATGATGTTTGTTCGTCTATCACTTTAATTGTTCTTCTTTCTCTCTTTTCTTTTTCTCCATTCTTTCTTTACTGTTCATGTGCAGTCTTTATGGTTTGTTCTGATTAAATATAGTTTGTTTGTCATATACTTTTGTCTTTTTTTTTTCCTTTTATTATCTGTCAACTATCTCATTTGCGGTTAATTCCTAGTTGAGTAACATACTATAAAGTAACATACTGTAAAGATATGGGCCAAATAGATCAATTTGAGATAATGTAACTTCTACCATGATGAAATATTCTTGCCGTATATTACTAGAGATCAAAATTGTTAAAATGACTTCGGCAAAAGATGATCCAACACGGGAAAATATTTGTCGAAAAAACAACTAAGCCATTTAATATTATTTAAATATATTATATTTAAATTATATTAAATAGTATTTAAGTTTTAATGTAATAAAATATTGTATTAAATTAGAAAGGCTAATGAAACTAAATAAGAATACAGATAAAAAGATTTGAAACAGAGGGAGTATAATAAAAGATTTGAAACAGAGGGAGTATAATAAAAAATGGAACAACTGAAACTTACTCTTCCATCACTCTCGTCTTTCATTGATATTTTTTCTAATTTAAGTATTTAGTTATAAGAAGAAGTAAAGAATAAAATGACAGTTATTTTATCTTGTTAATGGATTTCATTTAAGATTCATTGAAGAGATGTTTGCTTATATTCATTAAAATAAAACCAAACAGTTGGAAATCAATAATACTAAGCACAGATTTATTAAATTCTTTCTATTTCTCATCAGTGCTACCAGAGTAAAGAAAAACCTTAAGCAAAACACCATTAAATGAAGCCTACTTATTTCATAAGTGTATCCTAGCCTCATATGAAATTAGAAAACTGTGATAGAATAAACATAAAAGTAAATCATTATTAACAGTTCACGACACCATTGGGGCCGTTTTTAACAAGGCTTTATTGTTATTGTAAGATAGAGTTTTGACGAGTGGCGGAAGAGTAAAAATACATTATGTGTGCAAAAGATTTGAACTAGCTATATTCAACGGTATAATGGGTTTCAATTACTGCTGAACCCTTACTAATGCCTCAATTATGTCGCGCACTAACATAAAAAGTTATTACTCGAACTCCTATAATTGATACTGGTGAGAATTAAGCGATAGATGTGACACAAGGTTTCACGTATATGACACCCAGTGAGGGTCGAACTCACGACTCAGTAGTAATGGAAACGAGTGAATACCTTACTAACCAATACACCATGAAATGACACCCTGGGTTGGTTGAATTTTACGGCAGGTCAACGCTTGTTGGTTTATTTCATGCCGAAGACATTTTGTTTTATCCATTCTTTATGGGTACTCAATTTTTAAGTCATTTTTAAATACATTTTCAAGCCCATTGATGGGACGGTAACAGGCACTACTACTCCAGGTCAGAATGGACCTGGGAGTAATGGTGATGAAGGGATTATAAAGAATCTAGACACGAAACGATAATACTCCAAGTTTGCTAATATGGAGTTAACCACGAGTGTGGCAGACAGGTTAAGAGTTAAAGAAATAATCAAACAACTAGAATTAGGAATAAAAGACGTGTATTACATAAAACAATAGGATTGCAAACTTCAGTTCGTCTGCACAAATGTTTATAATTTGTCACTTATCTGAGTCCTGAGATAGGGTATTATCGGAGCCCTAGCTACGGCCCTCTGATATTTCGGATGTGATAGACTTCTATGTTGACGTCCGACTCCGATGCTGGTTGGTGAGGAAGAGGAGCGACCCGTTTTTTTTAGGTCTATTCCCGTTGAAAGCTGGATCAGAAGAGGGCGAGTTTGCCTATTCGGCTTTGCCGCCAAAGTATGCTGGCTCGTGATTGGTTGGTTCGAAACAGAGGCTCGTAGACAAGGATGATAACCCCCATACCTCAGAATTCTCAATAGGATACTCCACATTCCTAAGAGCTCCACAATTGGAATTTCAACACCAGATAGAGTTTAACGTCATACCCAGGACAGTAAGGCCCTCATCCACTGACTTCTAGCACATACGATAAAAAAGGTCGTAGTTTTCAATAAGGACAATAGGGTTGAGACAACCATATAAGTGCTAGGGCTTGACCTGACCAGCCGATTGATCAGCGGTGGGCTCTCTGACCGACCATATAGCCTAAGTAAAAGCCAAAGTGGTATGTTACCTGTCAAACTGCTCAGCCACCAGGGTTCCATCCTTAAGCATCACGGGTCGCCACCCACAACCAACAGGTGGCTTTATTAGGGGGCTCTCTTACTCTATTGCAGAGGTGCAGTCGTTGCATTCTAAAGCCCCAGCCAACAGAACAACGCCCTGGGAATTAAGCGGTAATGTCCTCATCAATCGAGGCAGCACATGCGCACGTGCTTTAGACATATACCGAAATTAGGAGTGTGGGGGGGGGGTAACATGCCTCACGGGTACAGCCGTTTATTTCAGCTTGTAATAATTTCATTTCTATTTCCCGGCTGCAGCGTATCAGTTCTTAATGAAAATTAGATTATCTGAAGACGGAGTTATATGCATTAATAATTCGTTGTCGTTGACTCCATCTTTTTTTTTTTTTACGCTGGCCACACTCCTGCTTCCTTCAACTGCCACATGTATTTGTTTATTTCTTTTAAAAATTATACATATGTATGTATGTATGTATGTGTGTGATAGACATTTCCGACATACACACACACACATATATATATATATATATATAGACATTTCCGACTCATACATATATACACACCCCATTATAATAAATATATATACATACATATATACACACCCCATTATAAATAAATATATATACATACATACATATATACACACCCCCATACATAATATATACATCATATAAATAAATATACATCACATATATACACACCCATATATACATATTATACCATTATAAATACATATGACACACCCCATATAATAATATATACACACCCATATAATATATATACATACATATACACACCCCATTATATAATAAATATATACAAATACATACAAATAAATATATATACATACACACCCCTACACACCCATTATAAATAAATACATACATACATATATACACACCCCCATAAAATATACATACATACATATATACACACCCCATTATAAAAATATACATACATATATACACACCCCATATAAATAAATATACATACATACATATACACACCCCATTAAATAAATATACATACATACATATACCCATATAAATATATACATAATACATATATACATACATACATACATATACCCCATTATAAATAATATACATACATACATACACACCCCATTATAAAAATAAATATACATACATACATACACACCCCATATAAATAATATTATATACTACCACATACCCCATTATAAATAAATATAATACATACATACCATTATAAATAAATATATATACATACATACATACATACATACCCCATTATAAATAAATATACATACATACCCCATAAATATATATAATATATATTATATTATATATATATATATATATATATATGACATTTCCTCCAGCAACATTTATTCGCTTTTCCTTTTAGCCCGAGCGCCACATTTGCCTCTACTCTTGAAGCCATCGTTTCTCCAACCCTGTAAAATACCGATTTTGTCCCCAACCCCACCCCACAGGCTGGCTGCATATTTTTCATACCTAATTTCTAATATAGATATTTTAATACGTGCTTGGCAGATTAGATTGTTTGGTATTTGCCGCTGGCAGAAGTGGTCGAGCCTAGAGAAGAAAAATGGTAAGAAATTCGTATTATAAACCTTTAGGCAGTCAAAGGAAAGTTCTAGTTTGTCTCCACCCAATAATTCTACCCGTTCCGTCGATGGGATTTATAATGCACTGACTATATAGCCTGCAGTAGAGTTGAAATACCCACAAAAAATAGTGTCCTGGTTATGGCAGTAAACTTCATCTGATGATGGCCTCCAGTTCCAGTGTTTTTGATCGGGTTTTACGACATGTCAACCCTTGTTGGGTAATTTTATGCCAAACACGGCAACGCTCGTTAAAAGATGTCAGCATGAATGGCCACGGAATTCCTTCAAAGTTTCCACAGATTTCAATCCATGAATTCTGATACTTTGATCAAAAGATGCACTCAATAATTGAACATTGTCCTGAGAGAAAGTGACACACGCTACACATTTGGCATGGGCACGTTCAAATTTCCTCAGACACTGACCAGTCGAAAGTTTCCAAACCTTGATTTTACCATCTTGAGATCCTGTGGCTAATATTTCGGAATCTCGACTGTAACACATACACAACACAGCATCATCCATCATCATAAAGTTATCCTGGGCTTGATAACGCAAATCTTTACGGATTTTGCTGTATTCATTCTTGTTCAATTTCATATTTTTTCATCTTTTCAAATATTCTTTCGAGTTAACCAATAGATAAAATCCTAATAGGTACTTACACACTGGGTCTGAGTGAACCGATGATTAATAGAGATGAAGGGGATTCCGCATATGTGCGGATTGTGACGTACACATTTGTTGCCATTAGATCCAGGTAGTAATACCTGTTAGGGTCCGACTCATGAGTCAAATAGATATGTCGAAAAAATAAATGTATTCGATAGATATACCATGGTATATTATCTGTACTAGCAAATATATGCACCCTCCGGGTGCAAGTATTTAAGTTTTAATGTAATAAAATATCATATTAACTTAGAAAGGCTAATGAAACTAAATAAGAATGCAGATAAAAAGATTTGAAACAGAGGGAGTATAATCGAAAAAATAGAACAACTGAAACTTACTCTTCCATCACTCTCGTCTTTCATTGTTATTTTTTTCTAATTTAAGTATTTAGTTAAAAGAGGAAGTAAATAATAAAATGACAGTTATTTTTTCTTGTTAATAGATTTCATTTAAGATTCATTTAAGAGATTTTTGCTTATATTCATTAAAATAAAACCAAACAGTTAGAAATCAATAATACTAAGCACATATTTATTAAATTCGATTTTTTAATATTAATATGCAAATTAGCCTTCCCGTTCACAGTGTAAACCGCTATTTTGTTGTATATATAAATATAATTGCATGTTGTCAGTATGTAGACATAGTTAACAGTATTGATAATGTAAGACAATTTTATTAATAATTGAGGTTTAGATAAAAATAAAATCATGGAGAATGTGATGTCAATAATTAAGGGAATTATGACTTGAGTAGGAATATAGTTTCGGTTACAGACAGAAAAACACACAATCTCCATTATAATAAGATTAAGTATAGTTACTTGAAGCTATACTTGTTTATGAAGGAGTATTATAATTTACTTGAAACCATATAACTTTGCGCAAACAAATACGAATACTTACTTGAAACCCCATGATCAGGAGTATTAGATAGTAAAGAATAATTAAAGTTCCAATTACCGTCGAACTGAAAAGACAAGTCAACAAACGGTTGTAACTTAAATACAAACCCGAATGTCACAAAGTCTACTGCAGAATGACAGGATATATATATATATATAAGACTATTCTATATATACCAACTGTCTGGGACACTGCTTAAGTTGTACTCAGTTAGCTGCTGTTATTCAAACCAACAGTAGACTTACTGACTTCAATAGATAGGAATATATGAAACCACGTAGCTGTGTGAACATTACATTTATCACATAGGAATACTTAATAACATATACTTTTGTGCCAAAAAAATCTTAAGAAATAAATACTCTAACAATTGTAAATAAAACTGTACAATGAATTCGAATCCTTTACACCAAGACAAAATAACTCTAAATGGGCTGACATGTTTAAACAAGCTAAACCAATGCCGACGAAAATACCCCGTACATTGTCAAGATTGCTCCCCTGTAATCGGTCTGGTCGAAAGGAACTAATTTCCCATCAAAGGCCAATACGCCAGCGCAATGGGAGAGAGTGGAGTAAGGGTAGATGTAGAATAATCATACAAGTTCTAATTACCGAATTGGTAAGACAAGGCAGCAAGTAGTCGTAACTCAATACGAATCTGCCTTGATGCTATACTGCAAAATGCCAGGTTATTAATGAAGCTTCATAACATTATAGAAACCAAACAGCCAATCAGGACTCAAGGAATGGAATCACCCAAATGCATGAGTGGACTATTCTGGATTCCCATAAGTACCAATTGTCTTGGCACTGGATCAGTTGTGCTTAGCTTGTTGCTCAAACCAACAGTACGATAACTTACTTCAACAATGTCTGAACCTTTTAGAAATAATATTATACACAAACACTATGATGCAAACAAGCCGTAACTAAATATGGTTCCTGCATTGCCTCAAGCATAGTGCAGAATGCGGATTATTTATCAATTCACCATATCCACACTGTGGTCAACAGCCAATTGGGACTCAAGTTATGGTATAACACAGATACATGTTTGGAGTATTCTTGAGTGCTCTCTCTCTCTCTCTCATATATATATATATATATATATATATATATATATATATATATATATATATATATACCAACTGCTTCATGTGCAGATTCAGTTGTGTAGAGTTGTTCAATCCAATAATGTAATAACTTATTCACTTCAACACTGATCAATGCTCAGCGTTTCAACACAGCATCTCTCTGACCAGTATGACTCACTGGCCATTTATATGCCGTCCAATGTCTAATCAACGCAATGCTGACATATACTGAAATCATGTGGAGAGATATTGCTTGCTTTGTCTTCATTCGATCTTGTGTGTTACTGACGGCTTCTTTGAAGACATCAATAAATCTTATCTTTGCCTGACCACATTGCTGAATTGATTACATTACACTCAAATCTACCTCCACACAGACAACAAACATTATAGGACTAAATAAGAAATATACTACACAGTCCCCCACAAAAATCAATTTGCTTAATTTTATTTAGACGAGGTAAGTTTTTGGTAACGCCAGTGTTAAAACCCAAAAACATTTTCGTGCATTCTTATATCTCGAGTAATTATTTTAGTAATTTGTTATTTATAATTTGGGATTTGAATTCGAAAAGAAAGAAAAGAGAAAGAAAAATAATGTTAAAAAAATATTGAAAAGAAATGCCGTAACTAGACTGCTTCAGTTCCAGTGATCTTTTGAAAAAGAGATAATTATCTCCAAAATTCAAGAATTAAATACAGGTTAACACACAACATCATTGTTACCGTATTATTATTGTTTTCTTTACAGCTGCATTGTGATAGCCTTCTACATCAACTTCCTAACCAAAAAAATATTTCTTTTTTTGAATGTAAACAATCAGAGTTTGAACGTGTTGTTTACAAATGAAAGATGCTAATGAATGCAAACATCCGAGAATGAAATGGTTTGTGTACACGTTACAAATAATCAGATGATACTTTTGGTTAAACGCTGACATGTGCCAAACAGAGAATAAATTAATAAATAATTAAAATTTTCAGGTTATTAAAAAAAAAGACCGAGTTTTGGCAGAAGAAAACGGAGGTGAGATATTGTCAGTTAACTACCACTACTAGTGCATCTTTATTTTTCTCTATGAAAATATATTTACGAAATAATTAAAGATGGTAAAAAAAAAAATCACTTGAATTAAAACTAGATACAGTAAAAATAAAACAAGGTTTTAGGGTTTTTATGGCCATCTTTAGGCTTCAAGCTAGAGCACTGTCCAGGGAAGACCCTTTGTGTTAAGCACAGCGCGATCCTTAGTGAAGAATCCTTTGGTTGCTCCTTGGTGTCCCTTAATATTAGGTATGATCCTATGGTTGTTCCTTGGTGTTCCTCAGTGTTGTATGTCCGTTTGGCAATGTCGAATAAATGAACGGCTGTCAATGTCAGTGATTAAATAGTTAACTAACCACGTATTCGGGCTGCTGATCAGCAGTGGTTTAAACTACGTGATCTTGCTTGGTCTATAAATTTGAGTTATGGATATCAGCACGGCTTATATAACCAAAAACCTCATGTGGTGTAAAGGTTCGTAAGCGCGATTTACAGACCATTGTTAGCGAGTTCGATTCTCATTAGGCGCCCCATACTTCTTATCTCGTTCTACATCTAAGCTAACCTTAGTAAATAACTATATAACCAAAAACCATGATTAGTGAGTTAGAGCCCCTTATATTCGGCCTTGTGCCACATCTAAGCGAAGCTTCGTAATTAACTATATAACCAAACATATTCCAACACAAAGTACGAAACAAATATAATAATTAATAAAAAAATCAATGTAACAACATTTTTTAAACAACATTTGTTTTTGTTTTTAATTGTTATTAGAAGCGGCTACTCGGCGTTTTTTTGGTAGAGCGAGTATAAAAAAAAAGGATCACAGATCCATTGACTGTTTTGGTTTCCATGATTGATTTTTGTTTTAAATCATGAACCCCACTAATAAATTCCGTTTCTTTTACCATTCAAATTCCATTTTTTTAGTGCATCCTAATATTTCTCTTACTGTGAAAATGTAATTACAAAATAATTAAAGATAGTAAAAAAAGATTTACATGAATTCAACCTAGATCCAGTAAAAAATAAAACAAGGTACACAATGAATATAATAATTGATAATAATCCATCTAACATAAGAGTTTTTTAGTTTTTAAATGACGTTTGTTTTTATTATAAGCGGCTACCTGGCGTTGCCTGGGCAGAGGGAGGATTAAAAAAGGATCATAGACACATTGATTGTTTGGGTTTTACATAATTGATTTGTTTATGTTTGATCATCACCAATAACTTACCTTTCTCTTACTATTCAAATTCTAATTTTTTAAATATTTTCACGAATATAAATAAAATCTTTATCATTTTTGCACAGAATGCAAGCTCTGATGATATTGAATATGCATACGTATTTACTTTGTCGTTAATTGTTTTATTTTCGTAGTTTTCCCCGGGAAAATTAGATAAATAAACGAAAATCTTAAGTATGTATATGTAATTTTGATTAAACCCATGATATTTTTTATTCAAAATTGAATCAGTAACTGAGCCGAATAATATATTAATTGTATCTATCATTTTGAGAATAGTGTTGAATTTTAAATATTAATTGAAATACTCGGAGACATTAGGTCAAATGGGTTTGAGTGGCAGTTGATTACCGGAGGTCAGTTTTGATAGATTGGATTATGTTGTAAAGAGAAGTAACCCTCACGTATGCAAATGAGATGCGTATAAAAGGTACAACAGAGGATTAGCTCAGAGTGATGCGAGTTGATCTCCAACCACGAACATTGTTTCGTATTCTCAGATTGCAAACACACGTGTACAACTTTTCAAGATAAGTAATCTTACCAAGAGACTTTTTTACCTTGCCGGCCGGAAGCCGTTTTATTTTGTTATTTGTATTATTTGTAATAAATTATTATTACAACCACTCAACCTTCTCGTTTATGTATTTCCAAGACATAACAGTTGGCGACGAGGATGATATCCAACTGTTATGTCTTGGAAATACATAAACGAGAAGGTTGAGTGGTTGTAATAATAATTTATTACAAATAATACAAATAACAAAATAAAACGGCTTCCGGCCGGCAAGGTAAAAAAGTCTCTTGGTAAGATTACTTATCTTGAAAAGTTGTACACGTGTGTTTGCAATCTGAGAATACGAAACAATGTTCGTGGTTGGAGATCAACTCGCATCACTCTGAGCTAATCCTCTGCTGTACCTTTATACGTATCTCATTTGCATACGTGAGGGTTACTTCTCTTTACAACAGATTATTACGGTCATATGATCAAAAAGTTACAGGATTTAGATAGATAGATTTGAAAATTAATTCGTTGGTTCCAAGATGTTAGGGCGGACACATGTTTTACCCCTTATATACCTTAAGGAAGCATCGGCTCCTAAAAAGGCTATAATTAAATAAAATCCATCTTAGCAAGGAAAATAAAGAAGTGTGCACACAAAAGTTATTTTACAGTTTGTTCTTCCCGAGAGTAGATTTGTCAGTGTTCGAATCTAACAGTTGCAGCAATGTCATAATCCATAAAACAATAACTGAAGAAAATGAAATAAAAAATTGAGTGTCTCAAGATATTGGAGTCAAAAGATTAATCTCCCATCTCAAGAGGAAGGGTGGACTGATGACTAACCAGTTGGAGCGGCCTGTTCGGTCGAGGGAGGTATATGGGCCCCTCCTCTGACTAAGAATACGAGGCCAGAAAGGAATTAGATTTATAATCTTCTGTCGGAAGTTGGAGACATGAGCTAGTTATCCAACGCCTATAAATAAACTTCCCAACCCTTTCAGTTCCACTCTCTTTGGTGCGGAAGCGTCTTAAATTAAATGTGATCCTGTGGCGAAAGGACGATTTTAGAGTGGTTTAGGTAGAAAATGAATCAACTTAAAGATAGGATAGTGATGATCAGCCTTCCCCCACTAGTTTGATGGTCTTATTCTAAATTTGTAAATGATTTGTATAATAAATATCCTCTTTTGTGAGTAGACAGTTATAATTTTCTGTAGCGGTTTATCTTCATTATCTGACCCAAGGCGGGGGTGGTTCGCTGAAGAAGTTTATTTTTTTTAGCAACTCCGATTCGTCAGTCCGCTTCATCCTGGGTCACCAGAGTCGCCATTCTTTCGACAAAGAATAAATTATTCTTAGAATAATATATTTCAATACAAAAATCTAAATGAAATTATTTTGTATATGAAATTTTGGGAATTTAAGAAATACGCTAGTACTCTATGAAAATGGCTTTCTGTTGTGACCAGATAAAACTAAAAAAAAAGCCACCATTCTTTTTTGATTTATTGATAGAGACAAACAGCGCAGAACGAAAGACGTATTGGAAATGAACAAGATTCATTATTATTACTACTACAAGTGTAAATTCTCATTATGTTTGTAATGTATATAATTGTAACCCAACAAAAACGGCACACCGTAGCGGGATTTTTATTAGAGCATTGACACTTAATTTATGTAAGAGAATAAGGCAATTTCCAGTCCAATATGACGATGTTAATTAACTGGGCGGAGTTTACATTCACGCGAAACGGTTATTGTTAAGTATTTAGCTAAATTAAATTGTAGATGTAAACGGAGAATTACGAAATGCCAATCAATTAGAATAATTCACGCTTTCCTAAACAGAAGTACTAATATAATCATGGAGACCCAACGGTTTAGGTAACTAAACATTTTATCCTGGCGTCTTTCGGCGAAATAATGATTTTAAATGAAAGAATAGAGGTTGAAGGCAAAAAACAAAAAACAAAAATTTACGACAGTACATAAAACAGTGAAACGTGAAAATGAATATGACATGTAGAAATAAAGTGTAAAGGCGGAATATTTTTTTAAAATGCCAATGAGAAATAAAAAGAAAATGAAAAGTAAAAATACAAGTAGCCGTGAACAAGTATATACAAATGAAAAGGAACAATTTTAAAAGTGTTGTTTCAGAGTTCTTAAATTTCTCAACATTGAATCCGGAAGAAAAGTTAAGATAGGCTCATTATCCTTTGGTATAAAATAAAATAAAAATGCAACCCGCAGTTCTTTAACCGTAATTAAAATCTGTTACAAGACGAATAACCGCGTGTAATCCGTATTATTAATGTGTTTCATTGGACGAGTCCAACTTTTTTTAGGGGAAATATCTTTCCGTAGATCAGAAAGAAAAGGTGACAGAAAAAAGAAATAAATAATATGAAATGAAAAGTTTGAAAGAATTAAAATTCAAATGGAGATAATATAAAAATTTCAATTTATTTTATTTTAAAACCGTAATTAAAATCTGTTGCCAAAAATCAGGGAATTGTCCAATGTTGATGAAATGTTCATTTCTTTATTCATTAATGACTTAATTTTAGAAATAATTTTATTTTTTAAAAATCGGAGAAAATGTTTATCCTTTATGATTGTAATGAGGTGAGTTCAACCTTTTTCCGTTTAAATAAAAGAATATGAATAAACAAAAGAAAAACGATTCAAGAAAAACGATTCAAAGTAAAGAAAGATAGAAAAAAATAATGTAAATGAAAAAGAAAAAGAAAAAAGTGTAGACGTAAAAAAATAAATAAATGGAACGAGAGAACTGGAGTTGCAAAGAATATATGTAAAGTTATCACACAACAATTATTTCCAATATGTACTCTGTATATTCTTACTAGTAAGTTATACTCTTATATCAACACTATTATACAACTATATATTGATTACATAGTTTTCATTTAGAGTCAAAGTTTCAGCCACTTTCCCCAGCTGTGCCTGATGAGATTGACATATGAACATTGTATTGTCACACGAAGAATAGATTGACAGAAAAGAAGCCATTGCGTATAAATTAGGGCCAATCCACAATTAAAGCTCCGATTCAAATCGGATCACCAAACTTAAGCCGAGATGAATCAGATCAGTAGTTAAATGAATGATCACTTACGAACAGTAGCTACCGTAATCAGCTTGAACCATACGGTCAGGCTAAGAAGACATTGTGTATATATATATATATATGGAGAAAAAAAAATATATATATATATACCCAACCCCTTCTCCACGTACAAGAGGTGGCACGGTGCCAAATGTCAAGGAGTTTGATTTTCAGTGTTTTTCCTACTACTAGGCTCGTTAAAAAGTAATTGTATGAATATCTTATTATAATGGAGATTGTGTGTTTTTCTGTCTGTAACCGAAACTATATTACTATACAAGTCACAATTCCCTTTGTTATTGACATCACAATCTCAATGATTTTATTTTTATTTAAATCTCAATTATTCATAAAATTGTTTTACATTATTAATACTATTGGCCCATATCCACATATTAATAACATGCAATTATATTTATATATACAACAAAATAACGGTTTACAGTGTGAACGGGAAGGCTAATTTGCATATTGATATTTAAAATGTGATTTTAATAAATATGTGTTTAGTACTATTGATTTCTAATTGTTTGGTTTTATTTTAATGAATATAAGCAAAAATCTCTTCAATAAATCTTAAATGAAATCCATTAACAAGAAGAAATAACTGTCATTTTATTCTTTACTTCCTCTTTTAACTAAATACTTAAATTAGAAAAAATAACAATGAAAGACGAGAGTGATGGAAGTGTAAGTTTCAGTTGTTCTATTTTTTCGATTATACCCCCCTGTTTCAAATCGAGTTGGATGATCTTATTTTTAAGCTGAGGGTGTTGCAAGATGATAACGGTCGTACAATTAAGGAACATGAATATTAATATATTGATAGTTTTAATCATATTGATTTATGAATGAAGGAAATGCCTTTATAATAGAACACGAAAAATCATTAGTAATTGTTTACCATGATTTTCGAATAAGACATTATTTCCTTTAAACCAAATTATATAAACTTTGAATCTTTCCTCGATGTATTTATTTCAGTCGAGGTCTTCGCAACATTTATTATACCACAAATGCGTCTCATACCATGTTATATTTAATATTGTCTAAAGGTTTACTTTACTAAAAGCTGATCAACGGGGGGTGCTCTTTTACTATTATAGTGTACTGATATATAAGTTCATTTATGCGCGCAGCAGAGGTGACGATTAGAATGTATTTGCTAGCAAATGTGTTCCAGACTTGTGAACTAACCATTACTTACTGACATATTCTCTAAGTAAAAAAAAAATATTGACAAAGTTATATTTCGTTTTGTTCAGGTCTGTGATTGTCACTCAAGCAGTGAGGGTATAACCTATTCCATTAGCCACAGTCAACGAGATTCACTTAGAAGCATCACTCCTCGACATAACATTTTAGCAAACTTTCAAATTAGAAATGTTTTTTTTCCAAAGCTGGATAGATTATTGTATTCTTCGTAAAACTGTAGCCATTATCATTAGAATTATCACTGTGCAATGTAGGTGATCCGCAACGATCTTGGCATAGAATAAGCTCAGACGGATTTACATGCTGGTAAAAATCAATCAGTTGTGCTGTATATTAAAGATATTTAAAAGAAGGTAAAAACGGAAATAGGTCTTCCGGTTGGATCGAGGCAGGGAAAAGACGAAAAGAGTAACAAAGGACTTTTTCCGGGTAAAGCGAACAAAGGATGGGTAACAATAAGTTCGGAAATAGATTTTTCCCTTGATAAAGATAAAAGAAAACGCGTAGGCGTTTGATATATATAAAAGGAAGTCAGGGATCCCAGGTCAGTTTGAGAGTCAGACAGCCGACGGCGAACAGAGCACAAGGAGCGACCGTCGACACGGTCCATCGCTGCCAGCGGGCAGTGAGGTTCGTCCACCCTTCCACGTCCCCAGTGCCAGTCATCCCAACAGTAGTAGTAGTAGTCATCGTCAACACTTGGGCATTCCTATTGTCACGCTCGCTACCCACCAGCCGAGGGAGAGAAATAAAGGCAACTACTACTATACCCATGTGTTGTGGTTTCTTAAGTCCGACCACATACTTCGCCACGTGATATACATACCCGCAACATATACTAACTACACGATTCAGCAGCGTGAGTTTGAAGAAGCCGTTATATAACATAATTTGATGCCAGTATGCAACAGTTGTTCTTATAAACAAAATATAACAAATTCAATACAGTGTAAATCATTTGTATCAATAATAGTTATGGTAAGCTATAATCTACCTATACATATGTGGTGATTATATTCCCTTTGCCAGAATATTTAAGCGCCTGATTTAAACTTCTCACATGGGTTAGACTACTGTCTACCCCTTTCTCGGTGGGGCTTCGAC
>CM042146.1:13514941-13517441 GCA_023376005.1 Doryteuthis pealeii
ATATCGCTTTCCATTGTCCATTTTTAATGCTGGAATCATATATAAGAATGGTTCTGTATGTCTGTACTTTTATTTCTACAACGATCCATTTATAAGGGGAAGTTGTTCGAGAAAAAGAAGGACAAGAGTTCCTTAAAAGCCAGAGTAGTTTTATCTGAAGTGGGAGGAGAACATTTTATCTCTCATTTTTCATAAGAAATGCTAAAGGAAAATAGGCATTAATCACTGATACATTAATTAAAAAATTATTAAAAGATAACGAATTAATAAAACATGGTAAAAAGCAAATAAAAGTACAAAGTATATGTTTGGGCCGGGTTAGCTCAGTCGGTAGAGCGTTCGGCTAGAAACCACAAGATTCCTAGTTCGATACCGGTCCTCGCCAACTCAGCATATGAGTAGCACAGGGATCTGTGCAGTAAAGTAAGGAGCTGATGGTAGGTGTGGCGCTCCACCTCAGGCGCCAAAACAATTTCATTGGTCTAGCGCTATTGGAAAGGGGATAGACTCCCTCGCTGATACCGACTTTAGGCCGCCCCGACGACTTTTTATATATATATATATATATATATATATATAAATAAATAAAT
Organism: Doryteuthis pealeii; assembly: GCA_023376005.1. NCBI lineage: Eukaryota > Metazoa > Mollusca > Cephalopoda > Myopsida > Loliginidae > Doryteuthis > Doryteuthis pealeii. Next base: position 13,515,532 of record CM042146.1, read on the forward strand.
AAATAAATAACAGATTTTTGCCAATCCACGAAGCAAACAAATTTACTTCTGAGTTAATAAAATTGAGTTAAAAAGTGCTCAATAAAAAGGAGCTAAAATATACGTTTTTTTTAAGCGATTGTTATAAAATTCCACCTGCAGTTTCTTGCCGGAGCAATTTATCCGGCAAGAAACTGCAGTTGGAATTTTATAACATTCACTAAAAAAACAAAAACGTATATTATATATATATATATATATATCCACATTAAATATCACCGGTTCTTGCTTTTTTTACAAAATTTATGAAGATTTTATTCATATTCACATACATTTTAAAAATAAAATGTACATAGAAATAGCACTGAAATTCTACTTAGAAATGTCCATGTGTGAATTTCAAAGTAAACAAATCAATACACCGGTTAGTTTTTCCCCCACGCTACCCAGGGGACACTGTGTGGCCGGTTCTATTAAACTAATAAATATTAGGTGCAGTTAAACTGAGAGATACGAAGTAGACATCCAGTATTGAATTTACTTTATAAACTGGATCCCACAGTGACATTGCAACAAAACAATTGAACTTACAAAAATCTGAAGAACACGCTTCGGGGTTCCATTATTAGAAGTTCCACGTTTTGTAGACACTACTTTAGTCGGCTTTGCGCTAGGCAGACAGAAAATGAAGACATTCAGTTAGACATGTCTTCACAGCTAAACCAACTTGAAGAGGATTCTCAGACCAATTTTGGAGAACAAAGAAAAGCCCAAACAAAAACATGATGTCTAAATGGAAGAGAATAGTATATAAAAAGAGAGAACAAAAAAAATAGTCAGTCGCAAAAGAAAGACTACAGGAATGAAATAAAAGGAAAATTCGATGAAAAGAGAAACTTATTCTTTGTAGTTGGAAAAATAGAAGCTCCAAGCAAAGAAGTAAATACGATAAGTCTTAAGAAGCTGAAGCCTTAAACACAAGTGACATGTCTGAGTAGCTCATTTGAGAATATCGAAATTGGTCAAAAACAGGCAGTCTGGAACGTGTACAACCATTAAGCACCATTGTTCAGACAAGGTCAGATCTGAACGTGTATAACCGTTAAACACCAGTGTTCAAACAAGAGGAGTTTTAAATTCGTACAACCATTGGACACCATTCAGTCCTGAACGTATGCAAAAATTAAACACTATTGGGCAATCAAGGTCAGTCTTGAACGTGTATAACCATTAAACTCTATTGGTCGATCAATCAAGACCTGCCCTGAACGTGTACAACCATTAAACTATATTGGTCAATCAATGTCAGTCCTGAACGTGTACCGCCATTAAACTATTAGTCAATCAATGTCAGTCCTGAACATGTACAGCCATTGAACACCATTGACCAAGCAAAGTGTCCTGAACGTGTACAGCCATTGAACACCATTGACCAAGCAAGGTCAGTCCTGAACGTGTACAGCCATTGAACACCATTGACCAAGCAAGGTCAGTCCTGAACGTGTACAGCCATTGAACACCATTGACCAAGCAAGGTCACCTTGTACAGCCATTGAACACCATTGACCAAGCAAGGTCAGTCCTGAACGTGTACAGCCATTGAACAAGCAAGGTCAGTCCTGAACGTGTACAGCCATTGAACACCATTGACCAAGCAAGGTCAGTCCTGAACGTGTACAGCCATTGAACACCATTGACCAAGCAAGGTCAGTCCTGAACGTGTACACATTTGAACACCATTGACCAAGCAAGGTCAGTCTGAACGTGTACAGCCATTGCCATTGTAGGTCAGTCCTGAACGTGTACAGCCATTGAACACCATTGACCAAGCAAGGTCAGTCCTGAACGTGTACAGCCATTGAACACCATTGACCAAGCAAGGTCAGTCCTGAACGTGTACAGCCATTGACACCATTGACCAAGCAAGGTCA
>CM042146.1:13522441-13557441 GCA_023376005.1 Doryteuthis pealeii
CATCCTAAATGCTTATTTAATCAAACGCTGAAATGTATAAAATCAGTAAGCAAACACGTTAATTTCCTCACTTTCCCTCTGATCTCACACCTGACTGGAGATTTATAATGCGTCAGTGTGTTCTCCGTATTCAACACTAAGAGAATAAAACTATCAGTGTAACTGATCGTCAGTCTGTAAGTTTTGCATGTGCAACTGCGCGTATGTTAGTTAATCTGTTCTTACAATAGCTTCTTCTCAAAGAGAGACGCTTTAGGAACGATGCCGGAAAGATAGTATAGACAATTTATAAGGTGTAAATGACAAGCTAGCAGAGTCGAGTAAATTGAAATCGACGTTTGCAATTTAAATACCTGGTCCAGTCACGATGAAGATATTCATCAATCTTCGCTGATTACGGCAAAAGGAGAAACTATATATATATATAAGCCTGCTAGTATGATGGTTACAGTGTCCGCCTGAGAGTAGGGTTCGAATCACGCACGAACCACTGCCCTGTCTATACCTCTGCTGATGAGTCCTAATAGGCTGAAATGTACATACAGAGATCGACTTTTTCTCGATTTGTTTACGCTTTACATTTAAACGGATATGCACGCCTAATTCATTTAATTATAATTAATTAATTAACAAATTATGTATGACTTTAATTAAGCACATAATCTCCCAAAAAATTGTCCAGATATACATATATAAGTATAGATAAAAGGATATGAAAACACACAATGCTGTTAAAATGAAAATACTTTATATCATATTCATAGCTATGAATATGATATAAAATCTTTTCATTTTAACAGCATTGTGTGTTTTCATATCCTTATATATATATATATATATATATATATATATATATATATATAATATTAATCAGTTGCCTATATTATTGATGACTTAATTATTTATTCAGTCTTAATCAATTATATCACAGTCGATGTCATATTATATTCGTGAATAATAAATAATATCGACAGTGTATTGTTCCGAGGAGGAGAGTTTAACTCCTCCGTTTTGCACTAAGGTGGATAAGACCATTAAAGAATTACCAGTGAATCAGAACAAGTATATGAATCGTCCTCACGTGGTGTAATGGTTAGCGAGCTAGATTAGCAAACTAATGATAATGAGTTCGATTCTCAAATGGGCGCGCTGGACTTTTGACCTTGTGCCACATCTATGCTAAGCTTGGTAAATAACAATATATGTTGTTTCCTACGTTAAGAAAAAAAACCCACTGATTCTATACCCCAGCCCAGTAGAAGTTTAGGTAATGAAGAATAATTAAAGTTCCAATTACCGTCGAACTGGGAAGACAAGGCAACAAACGGTTGTAACTTAAATACAAACCCGAATAGTCACAAAGTCTACTGCAGAAAGACAGGATATATATATAAGACTCAACAATGTCATTTAAATCAAGCAGTCAAGCAGCCAATCAGAACTCAAGGAATGGAATGACCCAAATTCATGAATGGGTCATTCTTGATTTCTATATATACCAACTGTCTTGGACACTGCTTAAGTTGTACTTAGTTAGCTGCTGTTATTCAAACCAACAGTAGACTTACTTACTTCAATAGGTAATAATGATACTTATGCTACACTTTATCATTCACAGAGTTGTATATTCTCGGGAGAGGAGAGTCTCTTGACCAATCTATATATCATGCGACGTATACTTGCTTGTAGAGTAATGATGGTAAATAAGAAATCATAGACAACTGCGTGCAGATTATTTGCATTAGATAGTAATACTATATATTATACAGCTGTGCATGAACTAATTATTTTAGACTATTAAAAATGCAATCAAACATTGAAAATACATGTATGATCAAACATTTAGATTAGAGTCAGGTTGATAGTTTCTTTGTTTAATGCCATATCAAACATCGAGGATTATTTAATGTCGAAGCCGTCCTTGTAAAATAACAGAAATTGTTCATATCTTGCCTAAGGGTAAGAATGAATCAGAGAGTTGATTTTTTATATTATTTCGTTTTTCTCTAACTGCTTTTGTCTCCTGAAGAATATTAAACTTGTTTTTTTACTGTTACCGAATAGGGATTGCATATTTGCTGTTTATCGGACAAAATTTACTGATTTGCTGCTTATTGATACATAGACTGATCTATGGATACTCCTTCAAAAGAGGTTTATATCACTGTTTATTCCCTTCTTATTTATTAATATGTAATATAGCTGTGATTTTGGGTCATGTGGGTAGGCATAGTTCCATATTCTACCTTATATATATATAATGTGTTTGGTTTGGTTTGTTTTACGGCATCAACCTCAGTGGGTCATTTAATGCCGATAAAGTTTTGAAATAAATCAATTCTTAATGGATAATACAATTTTTTTTATAAATACATTTTTCTATTTAGCCCATAGATGGGACCCTAACAGGAACTACTACTCCGGGCCAGAGTGGACCAGGGAGCAATGGTGATGAAGGGGTGCTCCACATTCCCCAAACCTGGAACCTCAACATCAGATAGAGTTTAACGTCATTCCCAGGACATCTAGACCCGCAGCCACCGCCTTCTAGCACCCATATGATAAAAAGGGGTTGGGGCTTGCCATAAGGGCAATAGGGTTGGGAAAATTATATAGGTGCTAGGGCTTGACGTGACCAGCCGATTGATTGGAGGGGGCCTCTCCGACCGCTCGTCTAGCCCAAGATAGGGCCAAAGTGGAGTATTACATGTCATGAACTGCTCATCCACCAAGGCTCTATCCTTAAGCATCACGGGTCGCCACCCACGGCCAACAGGTGGCCCCATTGGGGGAGTCTTACCCCTCTGCAGAGGTGCAGTTGGTGCATTCTAACGCCCCAGCCGACAGGGCGGTATATAATGTGTGTATGTAAATATAAATGCACACATATAAACAAATAAAAACTCAATCTTAACCCCCCCATCTCTCTCTTTAAATAATAAGTAAAGAGGTGATATACCGTTAAAAAAAAAAAAATTTAAATTAAAAAAAAAAAAAAAAGAACAGTAATAATCTTCATTAGTTTTAAGTCTCATAATGAGATTAACATATTTTCCTAATAATCTAAGATTTCTTAATATCTTACTTGATGCACTCTTATCACAAAATTGAACTTCTATGCCTCCAAAAATAAGTTAATTGAATATGAAATTATGAAACATTAATTTAACAGTGTTTTTATAGAATTCCCATGAGAAAACAATCAGTAAATTTTAAATGCAAACGCACCTTTAATTCTTGAAACATTTCTATAATGAGAAGGATCGGTTGGCTGATAGTATTAAGTTCAGCAATATTAGATTGCAGCTTTGTGGACTCGAGCCGAAAAATCAACACCCTCTATGTTTTTCCTTCATTTGCTTAGTAAATAATGCACATGTCTAGATATAGATTCCGCCATACACCATGTTGGAGATGCAAGTAAAACGGACTCAGCAGGTGCATAAAGCTTGAGATATTTTGCTGCAGAATTTTTAAGAATCTTTTCTATACATCATTTATTTATTTCTTGTTTTTAGGAAAAAGGGATCTCAATAATATTCAGATATTTCCGGGAAAATTTTTAATTGCTAGCAGAGCTACCGCGCATTGCCGGATTTAAAGAGATAAAAAGAAATCTCTCCGAACTTATATACATATTACCCACCCTAGGTCCAGAGAAATAGAGTAAGTGTATACACGTGTGTCGGATAAAATAGAGTACTCAGTCTCTGGTGTTACTCAGTCGGTATACAAAACGGACGACGTGTACTCAGTCGGTATACAAAATAAAATAGGACGTGTACTCAGTCGGTATACAAAATAAAATAGACGTGTACTCAGTCGGTATACAAAAAATAAAATAATCAGTCGGTATACAAAATAAAATAGACGTGTACTCAGTCGGTATACAAAAAAAAAATATACTCAGTCGGTATACAAAAAAAAAAAGGATACAGACACACAAACGACATACCGATACACAGATCGACATACCGACAGACAATCTTTCTTATACACCGATAGATAATACGTAACAAGAAAGTGCTTATAATAAGCTTGATAGAGAGAACAGACGAAATGAAAAGAAAGAAAGAAAGCAAGTAAGAAAGAAACTAATAAACAAATTAAAGGTTTAAGAATGATTCTGTTAAGCAGGGATTTAGTTTCGGCTATCTCGATGAAAATCACTGGATTTACTGAGATAAACAAATGTAGAATTGGAACGATAATTGCTGGAATGTGTTCATAAACGATGAGTATTTCCTTTCTCGTTTCGTCAGGGGTGGGAAAACTGCGTGTAGAATTCCCCACTGGTCGCCCTTTTCGGAAGAAGGCCAATTCAAACACCGCCAAAGTTAGAGAGAGATATAAACTAAACCTGAAGCTGATTACAAATTATGCCAAGTGGAAACGCTGAACCAGGAAGATTAGTGATACGCTCGAATTAAGACGAAGAACTGTCCAAGTTTTATCTAAATCATTGACGAGACTTGTAAATCTCCCTCTGAAGATAAGAGAAAGTCATCAGCGAGTAACTATTAAGCTTACTATTTGCAAAGTCGTAAATCAGATCCAATGAGGCGCTCATTTGTACGGACTGCAACGAGTAAAGGTATGAGAAATGTAGATAATGATTATCGATCTTTGAATTAATGAACAGACATCGATCCAGGAATTAAACGTATATTGGATACGGTTACTAAGAACGACAGTCTTAGCCAGAATTATGACTGAAGTTAGAGAGTAGAGTTTTTATCTCGATAAGTTAACGAATAGTAGATATTTATATCGAACAATTACTTCTATTTGAAAAACAAAAAAAACAAATCACATCTCCAGTGATACTGATAGTTTTCGATTTAGTGCGTCCTGGGATGCACATATTTGCTTTGAAGGAGTCCCTGGTAAAATGTATAGGTTCCAACTAAAGCCGTCTAACTCGGAGTCTAACTAGGAGTTAGACGGCTTTAGTTGGAACCTATACAAGTTAAAGAATGGTAGATATTTATATCGAACAATTACTTCTATTGGAAAAAATAAAAACAAATAACATCTCCAGTGATGCTGATAGCTTTTCTATTTAGTGCGTCCTGGGATGCACATATTTGCTTTGAATGAGTCCCTGGTAAAATATATGGGTTCCAACTAAAGCCGTCTAACTCCTACCTTGTAACCTATCCTATGTAATTCGTTTCTAAGAAACCATTGAAATGTATTTACAGTAAGCTCGAAATGGCTAAGGAAGATAAAAGAAAAACACTGGGATGCATGGATACGATTTTACTGCGTGTTTTTTAGATTTTTGAGCGTCGAGGACGCAGGACGCGTACATATTAGCATCTCTGCATTTCTCTGGAACATTATTAGAAACAGATCAATTGTTGCATAATTGTATTCCATGTAATGTCTTCTAATATGAAGTTAACATAACCGAATAACCAACATATATTCAGCACCATTTTCTTTCTAAGTGTTATAAACTTGGTTTTCCGACCTATATATGTGTGTACATTGGGAAGCGCGTGGTGTAATGGTTAAAGTCATGAGAAATGGACTCGTCGCCCCGAGTTCAAATCCTGGACGTGGTAATTGCATTTCACTTAGCGCTAATACTCTTGGGAAAGGTATGGATCCTACTCTCCCTCCAGCTATGAGTAAATAGCAGGGCAGACTGGGTTCTTTAGCCATTGCTAGGTAACCAGTCTAGGAGAAGGAAAACTCCTAATTCAAACCTGCTGAACTCCGCTTAACAAATTGACCTTGTGTCGTATCCTGCTCGTGCGGGGGAGTTGGTAAATATATATGTGTATGTACATTTAATGTATTTGATCATCATCAGGTGGCTCTGATATCATCGATCCTCAACATGATTCTAACGCCGAACGTCCCTATAGGTCATCGCCTAAGACATGTCTTCGGCTCGGCATCTAGAATCCGCATCCAACTGATTTAGGTAGACTTTTGTTGGTCGGCCTTACACAGGGAATATCCCCGAGTAGGTGTCGATATGAGAAAGTCACTTGTCAGTTCATCCTTAGTTCACTAGCAGTGTCCAGCATGTTTTGTTTGTCATACTTAGTTTGTATGATAAGAGGCAAGTGGCTGTACAGTTGTTTTTTCTGGGGGTTTTGCTTCAGAGATTTTTTTCAGGAGAGCACGCAACATTGTGTATTTTCCATCTTATTCACAAAGATATTCTTAGATTTGTTTGTTTTGTTTTACGGCATATCAACCTCAGTGGGTTATTTAATGCCGATTAAGTTTTGAAATAAATCAATTCTTAATGGATAATGCAATTTTTTTATAAATACATTTTTCTATTTAACCCATAGATGGGACCCTAACAGGTACTACCACTCCGAGTTAGAGTGGACCAGGGAGCAATGGTGATTAAGGGGTGCTCCACATTCCCCAAACCTCCAAACCTGGAACCTCACCATCAGATAATTTAACGTCATTCCCAGGACATGTAGATCCGCAGCCACCGCCTTCTAGCACCCATATGATAAAAAGGGGTTGGGGCTTGCCATAAGGGCAATAGGGTTGGGAAAATCATATAGGTGCTAGGGCTTGACGTGACCAGCGGATTGATCGGAGGGGGCTTCTCCGACCGCCCGTCTAGCCCAAGATAGGGCCAAAGTGGCGTATTGCATGTCATGAACTGCTCATCCACCTGGGCTCTATCCTTAAGCATCACGGGTCGCCACCCACGGCCAACAGGTGGCCCCATTGGGGGAGTCTTACCCCTCTGCAGAGGTGCAGTCGGTGCATTCTAACGCCCAGCCGACAGGGCGGCATATTCTTAGAGTCCAAGTGGTACAGTCATACAGTAGCATTGACACGACTACAGCATAAAACAATGGTTAAATATTCTTATATTTTTGGGCATATTCTAATATCAAATTCTAATAAAATTCATTTAACTGGTTTCCGTCCTTTACATTCAATTATCTTTGAATCTCAAGACTTATGAAGTGAATAACCGAATCACTTCAACCTCATTTCTGAGATTCCTCTTCCCCCATTAAAGTCAAATTCGTTTCTCTAGCTTTCAGCTGAAATCTCTTTAGCGCAATGAAATGCATCTTCATTGCGTGATGGGCGCAGGCGGAACATATTCTAACGAGTGGGCGAGTGCATCTATAAATAAAGCACCACAATCAAGACAAAGAGAGAGAGAGTTCAAGGTAAATGCAGGCAAAGTGCTCAGCCAATCATTATATACATGTGACGTTCAACGATGCCTCGGTTTTTACTTAGCTCTTCTATTTTTACATAGTCAATTATACTTGTCCTAATTCTTTCCTGTCGGAGAATGTATTTATACATTTTTATATTATCAATTTGACTGGTGCACGCTGTGTAATGATAAAAAAATAACCACAGTGACACCGAGTTCAAATCCTGAACGGAGATGTTCCCATTTCAAATAGCGCTGACACCCTTGGTAAAAGTGGATTTGTAACTCCCCACCGGTGGTCCAGTGTGCTTCGGCCGCTGGATCAAATTTAGTAAAATAATAGCGTCGATCCCAGGGGGCTATCCCCCCAGACAATACCTGCCCTCTTGATTTAAAGGGACAGGGCTGGGTTTATTGCCCAGCGCCAGAGGCGATCCCTTGAGGGTGAATGCCGACGGAATCGACGCAATTTTTCCACCTGCCACCCATGAGTCTCGGCTTGTGGGTAGTGCCACGTTAATAGGGCCTTGTGCCTAACCCGTACAAGTGGGGTACGAGGTAAATAATCTGACACCCTTGGTAAAAGTATGCATCCAACTATTCTCCCTCCAGCCATGGGTAAAAGAGTAGGACAGACTATGTCCTTTAACGATGGTAAGGCAACCAGTCTTCGAGAAATGAAAACGCTGAATTCAAACCTAACACATGCTGGACTCGGCAGGCGAACATATGTTATATACACACACATATACATATCATCACGCCGGCAGCTTAGATTTCTATGAATCCTCCTCGCCATCCGGCCCTGTCGGTCATCGCTACCAGAAGGTCTTCTGCACAGTATCCGGTGTCTGTGGAGGGCTGGCCTATCTTGTGTCAGTGAGTAGGTTTCCATACGACAACATCTCTTATGTGCTAGTCCATACTTTACCAGCTGTACCCAGGAAATGTTGTTTGTCTAATCTGGACAGGTTCTGTGACAGGAGGTAGGTGTCCGTACAGTTTTTTTTTGGTGCTGCTTCTAGGTTTTGTTGCAAGACTGCAGGGAACATCATTATCTCATTTACTTATATATGTGGAAGCCAGCACATGGGCACGCCAGTGTGGACCGACCACCAGCAAAGACGTATATTGATCAGCTTTGTGCGGGTACAGGATGCTGCTCAGACGACCTGCTGAGAATGATAAGCGATAGGGACGGATGGAGAGAGATTGTCATGGATATCCGTGCCAACAGCGCGACATGATGAATTATATATGTATATGATTATGAACACCAACAGACAATATACATACACTCCCACATATATATATATATATATATATATAAAACTCCACACATCTCCCCAACACACATTATACACACCCATCGACACAATATAAACATATAGACATACATGTGAATACCTATACACATACAGACGTGGGTGTGTGTGCAATAGATATTTAATCAAATATATAATCAAGAAAGAAATACACATTTAGTATAATGCACTTGACGAAACAAAATAAATGAATCAGTCACGAATTTTTTTTTCAAAAGAAGAAGTATACAACCATAAATACAACATTGTCAGACGTTGAAAGAAAAAAAAAAAAATATATATATAAAAAAACAACAAAAAAACAATTGAATGTAATCTTATCTAGCATCATTCGATTTTTCTTTGTTTCTTTTTTCTTGTCAAGAAAATAAATTGTTGAAAATCTCCTAATATGGGTCCTTGTCACGAAACGCTGAGCCAAATCAATAGAAATTTGCATAAGATCTGCTGGTCATAAAAGTATATAAGAAGCTACTTTCGTGACTTGGCGTCTTCGGGCAGTGTGATAAAAAAATGGTCAAAGATACGGTGTCCCCGGTTGGAAATATAGAACGGTATTTCGGGCGATATCTGGAAATTAAACCCGCTTCGTATGACAGGAAATACCTTGAGTTTTTAATATCTTTTCAAAGTATCACATCTGATGGAAATAAAAATAGCACCCCCCACACGCTAATTATATATATATATATATATATATATAATATATAATATATATATATATGTGTGTGTGTGTGTGTGTGTGTGTGTGTGTGTGTGTGTGTGTGTGGTAGTCAGAAATCATAAAATCCCCTTCACATGACATTTTCCGTTATATATTCGCAACAAATTAAAATTTTCACATTATCCAAAAAATAAAAATAAAAACCTTACAACCGTTGATAATTTTTTACTTTATATATAAGAAAAACAAAAAATAGAAAAATAAAAATTTACAAAATTACAAAAATAAAAATTATTTTTCTAAAAATCTGTTGAAAGCCAACAGTCAATGGGCTAATACTCATCCCGTTTTGAATAAGAGAATTCGTCTAGTGTCAATCTTGTTAATATGTTTTCTTTTTAAAAAGAAACTGTGACAATAATCTGGTGACCGAGAAAAATGCGGCGGAAGTGCCCATATTCGAAACTATTGTATAACTTTGTTTTTTTTTTTGCTACATCAAGGTTTTTGTTTTGAACTCATTACTTTTGTCTCCACTCTTGACAACACGGAGTATAAACAAGCTCTGAAGATGATTTTTTAAAATCGAAATATTGTTCAATATCAGCTATGAATATGTTATAAAATGTTTTCACTTTAACAGCATTTTGTGGTGTTTTCATATCCTTTATATATATATATTATATATATATATATATATATATATATATATATATATATATATATATATATATATATATATGGTCTAATTTAATCATTCAGAGAACCATTAAAATAGTCTAACAATTGGTTTTATCGGTTCTTTGATACATTACACTTGATTTTTCTTTGTGCATTGTTTGGCGAATCGAAAGGTTCAAAGGGACAAAGGACCTTTTTCACATTCAATTTGGACATGCTGTTCCTTGCCTCTACGTTCACGCCTCACATGCGCAACGGATGTGTCTGTGGGTGGTTATTTGTGTACATAAGTGTGAAGTAACATTCTCCTATGGAAACCTGCACATGGGGACGCGAGAGCAGGCCGCCTAGCAAAGATCAGCTCTTTGCGGATACTGGATGCTGCGCAAAGGACATTCCGAGAGCAATTAATGATAGAGACGTTTAGCGTGATCATGTCGTGCTACTAGCGCAACATGATGATGATGATGAAATACGAATTATAAACTAGATTTTTTTCCCAAAAATATTTATAGTGAAAGACTTCCTTGGAATATGTTTTAATAACTAAATATAGCCACTTGAATATTTATGCGTGTTAGTAATTTTATTAAATGCATTTGAAATATTTGAATACTTGGCTCAGATTTGTATACACATTAAAAAAAAAAAAAAACATTTCTTGAAAAATTATCTGCATGTTATTCTCGGCTTACCTGAACCGACAGCGAGTACACATCCAGGAATTTTTAAAATAACTAGCAAGAATATATCCCCTCCGGGATTGAGTATTTAAGTGTAAACGTTATGAAATATATTAAATTTGAAACACTAATGAATTTGAATTAGAACTCATTAAAAGATTACCCTTATTTTAATTATATTTTAATTGGTTTCTATATAAATATCATTTTTAGGATTGATTTAAATACGTTGGAGAATAAAACAATATTGAATCAATAACACCAAGTTAGTATTTATTAAACCCGGTCTTGTTAAAACCAGTATACAAATTAACGACACCATATATTATGAAAACCTTTATTTCTTAGTAATTTATAAGACACATTTCAGGATTTTAAACGCACTAGAAATATCGGATTATCATTGAGACCTCGTTGATAAATAAGATTCATTCTAATTCTATGAAGCAATGATATTTATTATAAATTAAATACTTATTGATAAACTTACACACTTTTTGAGGGTATTCTGATGTAAGTAGTGACGTAGTTTCGTTTACGGACAGACACCGAATCTCCATTATAACAAGATCTGAGGTATTTGAATAGTTGGCTCAGATTTATAAACATCTTCACGTTGAAACAATTTACTTAATGGAAAATAAATATGTGTGCTATTCTTGGATTACCTGAATCGACTGCGAGTGTTCATGAAAAGTGAATTTTCATAATGTATTTTCCAAAAAATATTCTAGAACGCAAGAATTATGCTTCTCATTGTTTGAATTTCAGTCTTTTGTTATCTAAATTCCTTTAGACAAGTTTATATATAAGATAAATCTAACGAGTCGGATCTTAGCCCTGAAGAGCATTAAGCGAAACATTTAGTAGATTTATCCGACTCATTAGATTTATCTTTATTATTTGCTCTACTTAGGTATAGAGCACTTTTTACTTATTAGCTTTAGTTTCCTGGCGGTTTTCTATGAATATATATATATCTGACTAGGTAACCAGTCTAGGAGAAGGAAAACTCTGAATTCAAACCTGTTAAACTCCGCTTAAGAAATTGACCATATGTCACATCCTGCTCCTGTGGAGTGGTTGGTAAATATATATATATATATAATGCAAACATCCACGTTCAGGATTTGAACTCGTGTTGTCGTGTCCTTTTCATTCGACGATACCTATTATAGTACGCGCCTCCACCGTAAAGTGTAAGAGGCAATGTGCAAAGAGGGATGAAAAATATACTTACCTTAGGGGATCGGTGTGTAGTATCTGTTCCAGGTGCTATGCTCTGATTCTTACCTAATCCACCCGGCCTAGGCTGGGGGTCCAGTGTGCTTCGGCCACTGGACTGGTAAAGTATAATTAATAGCGTCGATCCCAGGGATCTATCCCCCCAGGCAATACCCGCCCCCTTGATTTAAAAGGGGCAAGGCTGGGTTCATTGCCCAGTGCCTGAGGCGCCCCCTTGAGGGGGAATGCAGAAGGGATCGACGCAATTTTTGTACTTTCCCACCCATGAGTTTCGGCTTGTGGGTGGGCCCACGTTAAAACGAGGCCTTGTGCCCAGCCCATACAAGTGGGGTATGAGGCAGATTCCCTTAGCCATCCTAATTTTATCTATGTCACCATTATTCAAAACTATTTTTACCTTAGTATTATCTGCGTTATTCGGACTATTGTCCCATCTTCATTGTTATTTGTACAACGTTTCGGCCGATATACCCTCCGGCCTTCAGGTATTTCTTCGAAAAGAAGGTTCGCGAGTCCGAGAAGGTTCCCGAGTCCGACAAGAAATATCTGAAGAAGGCCGGAGGGCATATCGGCCGAAACGTTGTACAAATAACAATGAAGATGGGGACAATGGTCCGAATAACGCAGATAATACTAATCTTCAAGCCTCATCTCAAACATTCACAGAAATAGTATTTTACTTTTTTTTTTAAGATTGATTTCCGAAATCGTTATAGCTCATCTGTTAATGCTCATCTAACGTAAGAATCCATCTAATTTTCTAGTAAGTTTAGCTATCAGTTACAAGAATCTTTACAATTAACCTATTTCTTGACAAAAAAAAAAAAAAAAAGAATATAAGTGGAATCTCGCTATTTCAAATGACCTAGATTTTGTTTTATTTCGTCTTTATTCTTTTGACTGAGTGGCGTAAAACTGATTATTTTTACCGCCGAGTGGAATATTAATCAATAGACAAGTGGCCTTATACGAAACTTGCTGAATAAAACAAAAATTCACATGAGCTTAATTGAATTACAGAAAGAATGTGTTCTGAAATTCACTTAAACGCTTCTATTGGTGGTAATTAGGTTCGATTCCAAGTCGTTGGATATGTATAGATGGTATTTACCTCGTACCCTACTTGTACGGGTTAGGCACAAGGCTCTATTAACGTGGGACCACCCACAAACCGAAGCACATGGGTGGCGGGTGAAAAATTGCGTTGATCCCTTCGGCATTCCCCCTCAAGGGGGCGCTTCATGCACTGGGCAATAAACCCAGTCCTGTCCCTTTAAATTGAGGGGGCAGGTATTTCTTGGGGGATGGCCTCCTGTGATCAATGCTATTAACTTATAAAGATCCAGGGCCGAAGCCACTGGCCACCCACCACGAATGCGGGTATAGATTTTTATGCATACCAGCGTAAAACTACCACTACAGTAGATACAATCTTGTATAAATTAACTGAAACAAGCTTTAGTTTTCTTTCTTTAATCATACGGTCAGTTTTAGACACCTCAAGTGACAGGGTATAATCGATTTCTTTTTTTCCTCAGATTAAGTAATTAGCAACGGTGCGCAGTAATATGATGAAAATTGTTGGGCCTTGAAAGTGCGTCATCCGTGATTGCAGAAGTGTTTTTTTTTTTGTTTTTTTTTTTTTTTTAAATCACGCCCAGACACTATTGCCATAACTGAAGAGTGTGTATTCTACGATCTATATATATATATATATATATATATATATATATATATAGATTTTTTTTGAAGGCAAAATAATGCAATTTATGTTGAAAAACATTCTTTTTTTTTTTTTTTTCCTTTTTTTTTTCCTCCTAATATTTTCGGACAAGGTCCATCTTCAGAGAGTTGAAAAGTTTCCATCTGTGTTTGTTAAAATCAACTGTGGTATTATTCCGTTGAATCTTCTAATGGAAATTTAAAAGTTCCGCAAAGATCGTCAAATTCCGTGTTGTGCTGTGTGGGAAGTTTTGAAAGTCATTTCAGACATTTTTTTAATACTATAAAAATAATAAGGCCCTGCTCGGGGATAGTGAAATAAAGATATATATATATATGTGTGTGTGTGTGTGTGTGTGTGTGTGTGTGTGTGTAATTCCAACCATCTTACAGTCACAACATTCATGCAGATATTGGATCATTATTATATAGATTACATTTAATAATCTTACCTCATTTCCTAACTGCTAAATTGAATTTTATATAGAGAAAGTTTGCGCTATTTCATATAGTATAAATTCTCCCACCAATATTCAATAAATGTTTATGCGCATGTGCAGACAATAAAGAACATGAGAGATGGTAGTTTAAGCTTGGAGACTGAAACCAATTTAGCTATAATTATTTTGTCGTAATAGAATAATTCCGGAACTTCGATAAACGACTAAATCTCATTGATAGAAGACTAATGCTACATTACAATGTTTAAACTACAATAACCAATGAATGAAAAGTAGCCAATGTTTTAAGTTCTATCCGATGTATAACAGATATTAAATACATAATTAGATAAACATACGTTTACAAGTGCAAATATACGTAGACTGATTGACGAAGAAGTAATATAAGCGAGCTTGTATCACTTTACCTATAAAATGAATTATATCTTCGGTAGACCTCGTTTCTATATATCAATACTTGTGTTCCTTAAAAGTACGCCCGTTATCCTCTTGCAACACCCTCTGGGCAAAAATGAGACCGTCCAAATCTTCCAAGATGAAATGCATAAATGTAAATCCTGATTATATGGTGTTGCTTATCCACCGAATTCTTATTTCTTATGTGTGGCGTCACCTCAGTATTCAGAAGAAAGGCAATATAAAGAACGGAATAGTAATACATGTGGGGAAGCGCAAACAAGGTTAGCTCAGTCGGTAGAGCGTTCGGCTAGAAACCACAAGGTTCCTAGTTCGATACCGGTCCTCGCCAACTCAGCGTATGATGGTAGCACAGGGATCTGTGCGGTAAAAGGAGCTGATGGTAGGTGTGGCGCTCCAACTCAGACGCCAAAAAACAATCTCCTTGGTCTGGCGCTATTGAAAAGGGGATAGACTCCCTCGCTGACTGGCTGATACCGACTTTAGGCCGCCTCGACGACTTTACTTTTACTTATTACGGCTTATAAATTATTAATGTGTTTTACTTTGATATTTGTATAATTTGTTTAATATAAGAATTTAAACGAATTTATTTGAAAAATGGCTTCCTACCGATTACTATAGATATGAGCAATATCATGATTTTGCTAGTAGAAAAAAAAGAGCGATTTAAAAATAAAAAGTTGAGACACGAAGGTGAATGGAAATAAACCGTCCTTGTTTCTTCTAATTTTGTGTATACCGATGTTTTCTGACAAAATTAATGATCGTATTACTACGCCTGTCAGGTTTGTGGCCGTGGTAAGATGCTTCATCCTGGTGAACATTCGTTAATAAAAAAATATTTTAACGCGTTTCGAACCAAGAGAACCTGGGTTTTATTGGGGCAAATAGAAAGCGTAGCTTTAAAGGGGGAACTACATAGAACGCCATGAAGGGAAAAACAAAACAAACGGTAAAAGAAAAAAAAAATGTTTAGCAAACAAATTGCATAGTAAAGATAAGTGAAAAAAAGGTTTAAATTTAAAGAGCCGAACAGATATAAATAAATATAGCCGCACTGAAGAGACGTAAACAACGAAACAATGTGTCTGTGGACGACTAATATATATAGTAATTATGTAGCAGGATGGTTAAATCAAACGCTCGAAATTTTAACATGGTTATAACCATAGCTGGGGTAGGAGTTGTGTTAATTATTTTTCTAACTGCCTCTACTCAGGATTGAACTCGGGATCCAGAGATAACTTTCACTTAGAACAGTCTCAACCTAACTACCTTACTAAAATAATTAACACAACTCCTACCCCAGGCATGGTTAGCGGAATGAGAACAGGATACCCCCGTGGACTAAATAAAGGGTTAGCTTCAAAGTTCCGTGATGGCTCCCGATTACGACAAGAAAGTCTCCGAGTCAGAGAAGAAAGTCTCGAGTCAGAGAAGAGTCCAGAGAAGAAAGTCTCCGAGTCAGAGAAGAAGTCCGAGAGAAATACCTGAAGAAGGCCGGAGGGCATATCGGCCGAAACGTTGTACAAATTACAATGAAGATGGGCATAATAGTCCGAATAACGCATATAATACTAATCTTCAAGCCTCATCTCAAATATTCAGAGAAATAAGAAATGAAAATTGAAAAAAAGAAATAAGAAACAACACTTGTCAAGGCAATAAGTAGCAAAATGAAATAAAATCCGATGCTAAAAAGAAGATATGGGGGGGGGCGTATATAAAGAAAATAAGATGAGGAAATAAAAGGTAAGGTACATGCAAAGAAAAATGAATTAAATAATAATACAGACGAAAGAAAACAAATAGGTAAAATAAGCGACGCGAATGAAAATAGAGAAAGATCAATGGGAAGAAGGAGAATGTAAAAGAAAAAAGAATAAACATGAAGGGAAGAAGAAGAAGAGAAAATAAATGAAGAATAATTAGAAATGGAAATATAAAGATTAAGTAGGAGAAAGGGAATACTTGAGAAGAAGAAATAAAAGAAAAATAAATTAAATATAGCAAAAAAAAAAAAAAAAGAACAAGAAAACAAAGAGGAAAAAATGAAAATCCAAAATGGAGTTGAATAAGAAAGAGAATTGATAGAGAAAAATTAAGAAAAAGAAAACAAGAACAAAAGAAAAAAAAAATAACTGAAAACCATTTAAAAAATACAACGAAAAAAAAAATAACTAGACCAACGAGAAAATGTACAAGAAAAAGAAATAAAGATGACAAAAAAAAACGACTGTAAAACATGAAAGTAGGAAAATAAGGAACTAAAGAAAAGACAGTTTCAAATATAAAGGAAAATGAAAGAATTAAGAACGAAAAAAAAAAAACATAGGACGATTTATATAAGACAGTAAAGAAAGACAGTGAACGATGTAACTAGTAGGAAAAGCGGAGAGACAAAAAAGTTTGGCAGTAAACCGGAAGAAAAAACATCAGAAAATATTGTTGGAAAGAAGAAGAAATTAAGCCAGAAAAAAAAAAAAAATAAATAAATAAATAAAAAACAAAAAAAAACGAAAAGATACAAACTCGGAATCAAAAGTAAAACCACCTTACTATAAAAGGTATGTATGTATGTATGTATGTATGTATCTATCTATCAATGGTAGGAAACACCCAGAAGAAAACCAAGAAAAGAAACTTGAACGAGACAGTTTTCCACCGAGTGTTGAAAGCTGACAAATGGACATGTAATTAAAGGATAAAAACGAACACATTTACCCTATAGCGAATGAAATTTGGACAAAATAATCAATATATAACAGCTCAGCTACGAGAGTGGCTTAATCGTTAAAAAAAGGTTCTAGTTGAGTCTACTAAATGGATTAACGGGACTTCGTTTTTCTTTGCTTTATTTATTTTAAATATTTTGTCGCAAAGCACCTACTCGGCAAAAAAATTCTTCAAAATTGATTAAAAAAAACAAAAAAAACAACAAAAAAAAATACGACGGCATGTGTTGTATAATGTGAATGGCATTCAAACCGTGAAAACAAGTCAGATGCCATAAAATAATTCGTTACTTCACTTTTATTAAGTTTCAGGCTTACTTTAATTTTATTTACCTTTTTTCTTATAGGAAAGTAAGTATCACGATTAAAGAAAAAAACAGGAAATTGAAATAGCCACTATGTATGTGTTAGTCTATCATATTAAAAGAAAACGAAGCCTGAACTACAGCTTTTGTTCTTTGAATCATTCCACGGATAATGTATGTATTTTACAGAATTTGACAAAGTCTAGAGAATCGTTGGCAATGAAGTCTACACGTGACACTGAATACATTTTAACTTTGCTGTAAAATATGCCGTAAAATTCTTGATATTCAAGCTAAATATCTGTACTTGACTACAAATGAAGCGTACTATGTTTCCTCATCAGATAATATAGCATACTTGCAATATATCATACTTACGATTATTTATTTTGATTATATGAAAATAACGAGACCTAAGTTAAAATAAATTAATTCGTTGGAATACATTATATATTTTTTATAAATTAATTTAAAATTATCTAACAAGTAGTTAGACGTTTCAGTTTGGGTTGATTGATGGTTTAACATTAAAACATTGTATTGTATTGTATTTTATGTCAAGCAAAAATGCAATTTAATATAAATCACAGAATAATTTATAGATAGATAGATAGAGAGAGAGAGAGAGTCATACACAGACACGTGTTTCGACTTATCAAGTCTCTTCAGTGTGGCTAGGCATTTGTAAGCTTCCTACAGCCGGGATTGAAATCCGATCGTTTGGGTGTCAGTCTCTCAAACCTAAATAAGAATATTTCTTTTATATTATTTAACTTTTATTGTTATTGAATAGTTCGACTTTAGGTCATCGTCAGGAAAGTTTGTTTTTCTGAAAAAATTTTTAGAAAGTTAAAATTCACAAAATAAAAAACCTACAAATATAAAAGAGACATCCTTTTTGAATGAAAGCCTATATTCTGGTTAAATCATCTTCAATTACGTGTATATATATATATATATATATATATATATATATATATATATATATATACGTATGTCTCTGTGGTAAAAGCATCTGGCTCATGAGGTTTTTATTAGATTTGGGATTGGCTCATTTCAAGTCGATAATTACCAATAGTTGATGTATTTGTTTACATAGGTGTTAGTAACGTCAACATTTTATTATCTGGTCTGGTAATTAAGTTTCCTATTAAGACCAAATGAATCAGAGATTTTTAATTCATAAGTAGATCAAATGTAAATTAGAAAGTTGCATAAAGTTACGCATTTCTAACGTAAAATATCAAAATTACTTTCATTGTTTCATTAGTTTCATGTGGAACTGTAAATTATCTGAGTAACGATTTGGCACACATTTATATAATATCAAGCTTTCCTATAATATAAATAATGTCCAAAATATTTATTTGACCTACAGATAGGAACATAATAGCAACGAATCTTATGGGTCAAGTAAACCTAGAAGTAATGGCAATGATGGTTTACCCCACCCTCCCCTGAACTCTAGAACTGGAGACTTACCAGTACATGCAGATTAGTGCTTTGCCCAGGTTGGTAGGTATGGCCATAATACCATGTGTTTTTTAAAACCTCCCCATAAATTCAAATGCAATACATCTCGGAAAAATGGATTTCGTTATGTTTGCTATATTGTGAAGGCCAAAAAAATTAAAAAAAACTCACAATGTAAAAATTATTTGTTTTACAGTTTTTAAAATTGAAGAATCTATAAATTAAAATCTTCAGATGTCAAAACGGTGTATTTTTGCCCTTTTTCTCTCTTGGCTCTACTTAATGTTATTTATTTATAATTGAGAAATTCATAGAATTGTGAAAGTTATGACCATCATTTCCCAGCTAATAGTTAAATAGTATCACTGCAGTTCTACAAGTATGGCTTTGGCATTAAATAATCCTCAAAGGTTGATAGGCCATTAAACAAAGGAACTAAATCAAGCAAGAGTCAGAAAATGCCGACACTTTCCCAATATTCAGTTTCGAAAACATTCAAATAATAATAATATCAAACATACCAAAAAAATTTCTCTTAAGGCATATTGCATTTCTATGGAATTAAATATACTTTTTACAATACATTATTTTGTTTTTCTTCATTAATTTCAATAAATTGGTAAGCTAAGTAAGACTTTGTAATTTAGCTCTTCTAAAAATGGAGGTATATTTAAAGGTATATAAAACTGAATGAAATCTCACTTACTTTCATTTAGTATATCTTCGAACCAGTTTATGGCAGTTTTTCCAATACTTCTTATATTATTTTGCGGTTGCTTTAGGGTCTTATTTCCGGGTTTGTTTTTAAAATCCACTTCATGGTCATATGTTGCAGTAAAAATCCGACTTTGAAAGTATTTTAATAACGTAGTTTTTAATAGAGCCGAAATATTTCCGACTTGAGTTTAATTCATTGTCCCAAATAGCTTCATTTTTTTTTTACCAATTTCCTAAATAGTATTAAATTGTCCCTCAGCCTTCCAGACTTTTTATTTCTTGTTTAATTTAAGTTGTGAAAAAAAAGGATGGTTGTGCCGACTCACCTGGTACGGCTGATTGGGTCAAGAAAGGCACTGACCGCATGTGAGTACTGAGAACGCGAGGCTGGGAAGGGAAAAAATGATAATCTACAATCGGAAGTTGAAGGAAGGATGGGGTAGTTAATCAACACCTATAATAGGTAGCCCTCCCCTCTCAGCTGTTTTTCTAACATCTACCACAGAAACGACTGTTACCTGTTCATAGAAGGTTACACCTTAATTATCTGACCTAAGGCAGGAGTGGATCACTAAAGAAGCATATTTTTAGCAACCCCGACTTGTTGGCCAGATGTACCTTGATCACCGATCGATTTATTTTCGACAACTCCAACGTATTAAGCAAAACGTATACGTATCTTTAAAAATGGCGCCAAATCGAGATGTAGGGTTTTTTTTGTTTGTTTTAAAAGCACAGGAGTTGGCGGTTTTGTTTTTAGAATTGGGTTGGGGGGAATATAAAATTGTCCTTCTCATGCCTTGAATTAGATTTCCGAATTATTGATGAGCAAGGATGAGTACTGTTTTTTTTTTTTTTTTTTTTTTGGGGGGGGGGGTGTCATATTTTAAAGTTGCCAATTCAGTAATAGGATTTAGAAGGCCTCGAATAAGTTATTAGGAGCTATATAGATAACAAGTTAGATAAAATGCAAGAAAGAACAGTTACATAAATAGATACTTACTGGGCCGATGGCAGAATGGGACAAAAACCTTAACTGTCCAAATTACAATCATTAGACGGCAAGCTCGTAGCTATATTTAACCCACGAAAATTGGTCACGTGACACACTCACTCACGAATGTTTATCATTAATTGATTTTTGAGATCAGAACAGTCCAATATACATATGTTAGATAGATGATAATAATTCTATAAGATATTTTTATATACATTTTTACTGGTAGAACATTTAATATTCCTTTTAATGATTTCATCTACATTTATATTCGTAAAATAATTTATCTACTTTTTTATATATAAAATAACTTATTGTTTTATATTCATAGAGCATTTCATTTACCTGTATTGGGCAAAATATTTTACTACTTTTAGTAGAATTAGACTCTTTAAGTCTCCTTATTTGAATTTTATTTATTTTTATAATGATATCTGATTATATATATATATTGGTGTAGGGGTTATGGTATCGGCCTGTCAGCTTGGCAGTCCGGTTTCAAATCACGCACAGGCGGTCTTCCTATCTATAGCTCTGCTGATGAGGCCTAATCGTCCGAAATGTACATACAGAGATTGATTTTTCTCGATTTGTTTAGCCATACATTTAAATAGACATTCCCGCCTAATTCATTATTAATTAATTAATTTTCAAAATTAGGTACGACTCCAATTAAGCACATATATATATATATATAAATATATATATATATATATATCGTGCAATGATTACCAAGTTAGATTCACAGATCAATTAAATTGCCCCATACTTTTGACCTTGCGTCACATCCTACTCGTGAAGAACGGCTTGTGTAATTAGGGTACTTCATATAATGGTTAGCAAGCCAGTCCAGCAGAACCCTTACAACTAAATCGCTGGCTACCACACATTTGCAACCGTATGTTACATCTTGCGAGGCGAATGTGTTGGGAAAATGCCTACTTTCAGTCAGAAATAACTAACGTACATTTGTTAAAATTGAAAAAAAAGACCAACGTATACAGGCTGATATCTCACTAAACACAAGACCTAATTAGCAGGACCTGTGGATATACCTCAGTATGATAATTTTAATTGTTATAACGTTTGATATATTTATTCAAGAGCTATTGCGAATTGTCCAATATGTAAAAAGTATAATAATTTAGATTTAAGTCTTTTTTCCTTTCTTTTCTTCTTTTCACTTTTTCATTATGTTCGATTGAAAAAGATCTTTATGATCTCTTCCACAAGCTCACACCCTTTCTCTCTCATTCTCCTACTCTCTTTCCTTCCTACTATATTTTTCTGTGTGCATATTTCTTCCCGTTATTTCTTTATAATAAAAAGGAATGGTCCATTACTTAGTTGGTGATGACATTGTTAAGAAATAAGCATTATGCGAATAAGTGACATTAGATAATCAGAATTCACATTTCTGCATTTCATTTCTGACCATTTTGACTGTAAAATTTTTAAATAGAGAGTTACGTAAGATGATAATACTTACACTTCAGGAACAAGTGGATTTAATATATAGTTCACTCGAAATTGTTTTCTCTCTCTGTATCTCTCTTATTGTTACCCTGTTGGTGGGCCAATGATACATTGACTGTATCCTCTTCAGAGAGTAAGACCCCCATCAAAAGGCGGTTTCCTGGGTATGACGCTATAATTCATCTGATGGTGAGGCTCCATTTTCGCTTATGATATTTTTTAATATAATATTTTTTCACTAACTGGATCTTAGCCTATTCTAGTAGTAACCAGGTTTGAATTCAGAGTTTTTCTTCTCCTAGACTGGTTGCCTAACCAAGGTTAAAAAAACCCAGTCTGTAATACCATTTATCCATAGCTGGAGGGAGAATAGTTGGATTCATACCTTTCCAAGGGTATTGGCGTTATGTGAACTGTGCTTCGTCCAGGAATTAAACTCTGGTTGACGACTCCATTTCCTACGACTCTAACCAGTACACAACCGTGCTTCACCTACGGCCGTACAATTGTTATATAATTATTAGATTTCTAATACTTATGTACAGTAGTGTAGAAACCAAAATGGCTGTTATAAGTTCAGCCGGCGGCCTTGAAGGATTGAATAACAAGGCTTGACCTCATCCTTCCGGTGGATACCGTGAGAATCGGTGGAGAAGACCCTCTTCCGGTTTAGATTAGAGAGAGTTTTGGTCAGATCGGCCAAAGCCACGACGGTGGTAAGTCGTGTTATGCACGGTGCCGACTGAATCTGCGCAGATAGTCTGGTGGGGATTTCAGAATAAAATATGATATGTTAAATCGAAGTCTTGTGTTATTATCTAAAAACTACCAAAGACACAGGGCTTCTGATAAAGAGAAATCCCCAATGGAAGACCAGACACGAAGTCCCCAAGACGAAGTCCAGACGCTAGAAGAGACGTTAGAAGAGACGCTGGAAGAAGAATAATAGAAATAAGAAAGTAAGGAAAGCGAGTATACAACACAATTAAGGAACACGATTATTGATAATTTTAATTGTAAGAGCCAACCTATAAGGAAATTACGCCATTCCACGGCTTTGAAGCAAGTATGTTAAATACAGAGATGAAGGGTCTGTTTATTTTATTTTTATTTATTTTTTATTTTTTATTTTTTTTATTCATGGTTTCTTTGTTTTTTGTTATTCTAACTTTTACATTGTACGCGCGCTTAATACAACTTGTCCGCAAAACTCATTGAGATGCAAATATTCTAACTGCGTATAATAAATGCCAAACAAACACATCCTTTGATATTTGCCTTATCGACATTCAAAATGTGTTTGCTTGAAAACAAGCATTTTCGAAAGCGCTTTCATTGAATAACGCTGATAGAAAACATTTTTTTAAAAAAAGACAATAGTAGACGATATGCATTTAGTGATAGAAGGGATTGTGTTGAAAACAAGCTTGTGGGCTGAAAGAAAATGTCCGTATTTTCTTTGGAAAGGAGGGAAAATGCCAGATAAGGAAATACCGAACGGCATAGAATGATGCGGAAGATAAAAGACGTTCTAAAAACATTTTATTTTCATTGCGCGTTTATTTCTTTTAGATATGTTTATTTAGAGTTTGCAAGCTAAAATATATCTAGTTGCCTGCCCAGAAACTATATATATATATATATATATATATATATATATATATATATATGTGTGTCTGCATATATATGCGTGGTGTGTGTGTACGTTATAATATATATGTGTGTGTGTGTGTGTACGTTATATATATATATGTGTGTGTATACGTTCTATATATATATGAGTGTGTGTATATATATATATATATATATATATATATATATATATGTGTGTGTGTGTGTGTGTATACGGTCTTATATATATATATATATATGTGTGTGTGCGTATATTTTATATATATATATATATGTGTGTGTGTGTGTATGTGCATGTGTTTATATACATATATGTGTATGTGCGTGCGTTTATATACATGTATATGTGTGCGTGTATTCATATGCATGTATGTGTGTGTGTCAGTGTATTTATGTATGTATATATATGTGTGTCTGTGTGTGTGTATTTATATATATGTGTGTGTGTTTATATATATATATATATATATATATGTGTGTGTGTTTATATATATATATATATATATGTGTGTGTGTGTTTATATCTATATATGTCTTTGGTTATATCTATATATATATGTGTGTGTGTTTGTTTATATATATATGTGTATGTGTTTGTTTATGTATATATATGTGTGTGTGTGTGTGTGTTTGTTTATATCTATATGTGTGTGTGCTTGCTTATATATATATATATATATATATATATATATATATATATATATATATATGTATATGTGTATATTAATCAGAACAGTTCCTGTTCCTTTTTTTAAAATATCATTTGAAATAAATGTAAACACATCTTGCTCGGGAATAAGATTCGTAGCTAAAAGGTTAATAATTGAAATATATATGGACAAATATTTTTCAAAAATTCCTCCATATAACGTAACTCCCATAAACGGGTGGATATCAGCAGTTCTCAAAATCCATTTTAATACAGCGAATAGTATATTAAGGCTTTAACACAGTACGATACTCTCACATGTATACGACACAGTGTATAGGATGAGCAGTTACTGTGTCGTGTTTGATTTTAATTCTAATGTCATTTCAACCTGCCTAGAGTTATTATATGCCGAAAGGATAGAGAATCGGATTTCTTGTAGGATTATATTAATATTTCTGTGCAGTTGTTTCTAAAGAAGGTTAGTGTGATTCAATCGAATCCGAATAATTTGTAACCATGGATATTTGATACATAAATGCGACATGATTTCTTTGTTCTCATGAGGTTTTTTTTATTTTCCCCAAGTCAAATCTGCACTGAGCGAAAGACACATCTCACCCAGTCAACGCATTGTTCCAAACCGACCCCACACTTTCACATCTCACTCCTATTTTACCGCACTTTACCACGTGACACGTCTTGACCAATTGAAAAATACTATGCGGTATTGTGCTGACTAATCCTAAATATTTCTATGCTAATCTATATGTAATTCTTATATTCTTCATAAAAAACTTTTCCACGCTAATTTACATATCACATGGACATGGAAGCGATGACAATGGCCGTGAAATCCAAATTCTCAAAATCTCTATAACTAAAGTCTCAACATCTTTGTGGGCGTCATGTAATTGTTATTATCGTAGCAAATGGATTGTGCCCGAGTTCAATTCCTGGACGAGGGTGATTGAATTTAATATAGTGTTAATCGCTTTGGGAAACGTATGAAACTATTATTCCTCTAACTGTGGGTAAGTCTTTTAATTCTGGTTTAAAACTTTACTATGTGTCGCATATTTCTTGTTTATAGTAGTATTATCTGCGTTATTCGGACTATTGTCCCCATCTTCATTGTTATCTGTACAACGTTTCGGCCGATATGTCCTCCGGCCTTCTTCAGGTATTTCTTGTCGAACTCGGAATATTCTTTTCGAACTCGGGAACTTCCTTGTTGTAATCGGAGCCATCGCGGAACTTTGAACCTAACCCTTCAAGCCACATCAAACCTTCAGAGAAATTGTTTATAGTAGTTTGTAAATATATGCCTAATATACCCCTTTTATGGGGTTGGATCTTAGCGCTCTGCAAGGAATAAAGATAGCTTGTTCAAATCTCCATGACAGGGTATTCTCACTTTTAAAAATGATTAGAAATTCTATTTCCATGAAAATACTGTAGCCGTGTTTATAGTATGGAAGACAGTAATGAAGTTTGGCTTGATAAAACTGAGCTCATGTGTTTTAAACATGCTGAAGTTCTTAGACCATTTTACATACCGATGTAGAAATATCTCATCCACAGAAACTGACGTTAATGCCCGCATAGTGAAGGAATGGACTGTTATAAACAGATTATCAATCATTTAGAAAATCTCACTTATCTCAGTAAGTCTACTGAATAACAGCAGCTAATTTCAACTTAAGCAGTGTCCAAGACAGTTGGTATATATAGAAATCAAGAATGACCCATTCATGAATTTGGTGATTTGGGTCAATTTTCCTAGAGTTCTGATTGGCTGCTTGACTGCTTGATTTGAATGACATTGTGGAGTCTTATATATATCCTGTCATTCTGCAGTAGTCTTTGTGACTATTCGGGTTAGTATTTAAGTGACAACCGTTTGTTGCCTTGTCTTCCCAGTTTGACGGTAATTGGAACTTTAATTATTCTTCATCACTGATATGTTAAAACGACAATTCATCCAAGCTCTTGGTGTAACAATGCTATTACACTACACGCCTGCACCACTAAGACCCTAACGAAGCGCCTTGTGAATAAACTAAACGCGAGTTGGACAAGAATACTGCATGAGGTCTTAAACAAATCGTAGAAAAAACATCCCACAAGAAAGCAGTTATACAGCCACTTACAACTACAAATCATCCGAGTAAGACAAACAAGAGACGTGGAAAACTGCTGTAGAAACAAGTGACGACATGCACATTGGCACACTAGTGAGACCCGTCCATCAAGGATTAACAACAACCAGTTCTGTGCGGATTCTGAAAGCGGTGCAGGAGACCTTTCCTGGGCGATTGTCATGGATATCAGTGATGCCTGCACGACATGATAATGTGTGTTGAAATTTTACGTTCGTTGGTGAAGAAGGCCACGTTAGAAAGTCGTAAGGTTCATTATTTTTTAATCGTTTTCCAGGTTGTCAACAATGATTTAACATCAGCTGATCATTGCTGACCCGGATCACGAGGTTAAAAAAAAATTATCCTATGTTTGCCTTTCATGTTTCAATTTAAACTGCATATACTTCAAACATTATAATTTCGCTAAGTGTAAGGGGAAATTAAAAACAAGATCAAATACTGTGTCAAACACGGGAAAAATGCTATGTAAGCTTTTAACAAATAACATGGGTTTATAGAGATCAAGGTTAAGCCAAGGAACATTTTTTTTCAGATGACACATGGTAATGTTGAATAAGCGAGAGGATGTGGAAGATTAATTCAGCTTAGAATAAACCATGAAACTCGGGAAGGGAGAAAAATGTGACACAAACGAGGAATCTGATCGACTTTTGAGATGCGATGTTCAATCTTGTATATCTTATTATAATGGAGATTGTGTGTTTGTCTGTCTGTAGCCGAAACTGTATTACTTCTGCATGCACAATTCCCTTAGTTATTTACGTCACATTCTGTATGATTTTAGCATTATTCAAATCTCAATCAATAATAAAATCGTTTTAGATTATTAATACTTTCATCCATATCTACGTATCATTAACATGCAATTGTATTTATATATACAACACAATTGCCGTTTACAGTGAAAACGGGAAGGCTAATTGGCATATTAATATTAAAAAATTGCTTTTGATAAATATGTACTTAGTAATATTGATTCCAACTGTTTGTTATATCGTAATGAATAAGAATAAAAACCTCTGGAATAAATCTTAAAAGAAATCCATTAACAAGAAGAAATAACTGTAATTGTATTATTTTACTTCCTATTTTAACTAAATAGTTAAATGAGGAAAACTTAGCAATGAAAGACGGGAGTGATGGAAAAGTAAGTTCCAGTTGTTCTATTTATCGATTATACAAACCTCTGTTTCAAATCTTTTTATCTGTATTTTTATTTAGTTTCATTAGCATTTCTAATTTGATATAATATTTTATTACAATAAAACTTAAATACTTGATTCCCGGAGGGTGCATATATTTACTCGTCAGTATTATGAAAATAATATCGCATTCCATATCTTTACATCCTGGGTCTACCTGGCTTGATATCTTACTGGAATATAACCAAGATGTACGCAGGAATATTGGTGTGAGACGTATCATCCTCTACCCATATTTGTAGTCGCCATCCCGCTAAAAATGTCATCAGGGACAAAACAAAAATCCCTTTGATAGTACAAACAGAATGAGAGAATTATTGTATGATTAATATTAACATCGTGTAAATCGCTGTGTATTCATCTTATGCCTATTGGTTTGGGAACTGTGTTCATGTTACAGGATGCTCCGAAAATATTGTCAACCTTAGATACTGTTTTAATGTTCAATATTTGTTTTGTTTTTTATTTTAATTATATATTAACAACAACAACAACAACGGCAAATTAGATTATAGTATTCATTTCTTGTAGTTAATTAATTGTTCTGTTTTGATAGGGGTGAAAAACTTCGGAACACCAGGGCATTCCAATTAAAATACAACATCATGTGAGCCTATATAATTGTTTCTTAATTCTTTTTTAGTAAACGGTCCTATCTAATCTATCAATAATGGAGATTGTCAGTATTTCTGTCTGTAACAAAAACTATGTCATAGAACTACATCACAGCTTACGTCACAATATGCTTATGCTATATACAACCCAAAATTTGAGTAAGCAATTTTAAAAATTGTTTTTTACTCTCGTCCCCGCCCTTTTGTTTACAGTAACAAGAAGTTAACTAAAAAGTTTACAAATAAATAAATACCTACGATTTGTGCAAAATTGATGTGGAAAATATTAAAAATAATTGATTATTACATGCACGTAACATTTGTTTTTTTAGAAAGACGGGGCTCAGTTTTCATTTCAAATTGTTTTGTTTTTTTTTTTTTTTTACTCCTTTAATAAATATGAGGATTTGTCTTACTTTTATACAAACCCTCTGACATTGAATTTTTAACTCCCATCCTCTCAGGCAATGTCTTTCAAAAAATAATTTTTACGACACCCGAAGGGTGTTTTCTGTTGCTAGTACAAATAATTTCTAAACATATTGTTTATATCCATAGATGCGATTCTCATATGTACTACAACTCCGGGTGAGAGTGGATCTGGGAGTAATATCTATGACGAGGTAATACACTGTCTCCGTAGCTGCGAAAATGGGGTCTCATCATCAGATGCAATTGAACGTCATACTCAGGAAATCGCCTTGGGGGGGGGGTCTTACTCTCTGAAGAAGATACAGACAACTTATCCTTAGCCTCACCGACAGGGTGCCAGAGAGAGAGAGAGAGAGAGAGAGAGAGAGAGAGGTGGGGGTGAGCACCCGGAAGCAATGACGCTAATCTGTTTCAATCAAACTATGAAAACATGAAAAGAAGGAAAAAAGAATAACAGATAGTTAAATCAAAATTTTAATAAGTTTTACATATTGAACAATTTAGCAATAGCTCTTATGTAAACAGAATGAACGTTGTAGTGATTAAATTAAACCCTGTGATATATCCACAGGTCCTGCGAATTTTAAATAATTGCCGTAAGTGTTCTCAAATATAATGTTATTTTAAAGAGAACAGATAAGATATTTTTCAATTAACTATTCAGGCATATTTTATGATAAAAAGATTGTCTTTGTGAGATCGTAAAGCTCTTCTTTTCGGCGCATGCGCATACAGAGCGTCATTGTAATCGACCTGAGTACATATTGATTAAAGCATGGATCAATCAACGGCGGAAATAGACATAAAAAGGGGAAGTTTGAAGAGAACAGCGAAAAGGCGAATGAAATATACGTTCCTCTTTTTATACTAGCCTATCAAAAATGGCGTACGTTCATAAAACCGTAGAGCACAGGGGAATTGGAAAGTTGGATGGGTGAGCGAGAGAGACGGAATGTCGGGTCGAGATTTCCGTTATATTGAACCGTTTCTACAGATCAATAGCTATATGGGCGTTTGAATCGCTGAGTGAATGAATGATTGAATGCTGAACCTACAGAGGCCGTCTCGACAAAACAAACAGCATTCCTCTGAATTTTTGAGATGAGGCTTGATAATTAGTATTGTTTGTATTATTAAGACTATTGTACTCATCTTTATTGTTATCTACACTATTTCACTGCATTTTTTGAGATGAGGCTTGATAATTAGTATTGTTTGTATTATTCGGACTATTGTCCTCATCTTTATTGTTATCTACACTATTTCACTGCATTTTTGAGATGAGGCTTGATAATTAGTATTGTTTGTATTATTCGGACTATTGTACTCATCTTTAATGTTCTCTACACTATTTCACTGAATTTTTTGAGATGAGGCTTGATAATTAGTATTGTTTTATTGGGCTATTGTCCTCATCTTTTGTTATCTACACTATTCACTGCATTTTTGAGATGAGGCTTGATAATTAGTATTGTTTGTATTATTCGGACTATTGTCCTCATCTTTATTGTTAACTACACTATTTCACTGCATTTTTGAGATGAGGCTTGATAATTAGTATTGTTTGTATTATTCGGACTTTTTCCTCATCTTTATTGTTATCTACACTATTTCACTGCATTTTTGAGATGAGGCTTGATAATTAGTATTGTTTGTATTATTCGGACTATTGTCCTCATCTTTATTGTTATCTACACTATTTCACTGCATTTTTGAGATGAGGCTTGATAATTAGCATTGTTTGTATGATTCGGACTATTGTACTTATCTTCATTGTTATCTGTAGAACGTTTCGGTTCCCGAGTCCGAGATATGTCTCTAGTCCGACAATAAATACCCCCAGCCGACAGGTGGGGCGTTAGAATGCACCGACTGCACTTCTGCGAGGGGTAAGATTCCCCCAATAGGACCACCTGTTGGACGTGGGTGGCGACCCGTGATGCTTAAGGATAGAACCCGGGTGGCTGAGCAATCCATGACTTGCAATGTTCCACTTTAGGCTTTTCTTGGGCTAGACGGTCGGTCAGAGAGGCCCCCTCCGATCAATTGGCTGGCCACGTCAAGCCCTAGCACCTATATGATTGCCCCAACCCTTTTACCTTCATGTCAATCCCCTAATCCTTCTTATTATATGGGTGCTAAAAGCCGGTGGCTGATGGTCTACATGTGCTGGGAATGACGTTAAACTCTATCTGATGGTGAGGTTCCAGTTTTGGAGGTTTGGGGAATTTGGAGCACCCCTTCATCACCATTACTCGCTGGTCCACTCTGGCCCGGAGTGGTAGTACCTTTTAAGGTTCCATCTATGGTTTGAATAGAAAAACATGAGTTTATAAACAAATTTGTATTATACACTAAGAATGAATTTACTTCACAACTTTGTGGGCATTAAATGACCCACCGAGGTTGATATGCCGTAAACCAAAACAAATGAATACCCGAAGAAGGTCGGAGGGCACATCGACCGAAACGTTGTACAGATAACAATGAAGATGAGAACATCAGTCTGAATAATACAACCAATATTAAAACAGTGTTATATGCCCAGTTCATATCGGGTATATAATTGGAGAGAGAGAGAGAGAGAGAGAGAGAGAGAGAGAGAGAGAGAGAGAGAGAGAGAGAGAGAGTGTGTGTGTGTGTGAGAGAATCTTCTTCTTCTGGGCTTTCTTCTGTGATGACTTCTTCCTTCTTCGGAGCTGGGTTGTCTATTTATTGCTTGGTTGCACTAATTAAGCAAGACTTAATATGTTACTTTATTTTCATTAAAACCCAAAGCCTAAAAGGATTTCAACCACGAGGTGAGAAGCTGGCATCTTAGGAACAAAGGACCTACGCTACGCATCTGTTCTTTTCTACTAACGACCAAATTCTGACTAACTAAACTTAACTTCCGCTCTGACGTTCCCATTGGCGATCAATGGGGGTAAATAAAGGTCATTACTATTGAAGTCAGTCAGTCAGTCTACTATTGGTTTGAACAATGTGACTGGCCAAGCACAACTGAACCAGTGTCAAGACAACTGGTACTTATGGGAATTCAGAACAGTCCACTCATGCATTTGGGTGATTCCATTCCCTGAGTCCTGATTGGCTGCTTGGTTTGTATGATCCTCTGAGGCTTATAAATCCTGCCATTTTGAAGTAGTCTCCGCAGCAAACCAGAATCGTATTTTAGTTATGACTGCTTGCTGTCTTGTCTTGCCAATTCGACGGTAATTCGAATTAGTATGATTATTCTACAATTACCTGTCAATAATATAAACCCCTCCTAACTTGAATTTCAACGAATCTTAATTCAAAATATAAATACACTTACAAAGATAATTTGTAGGCTACCCATGAATTAGCTAACAACAGAAAAGAAAAAAAAACACCATATCATTTTTTCGGAAATAACACTATTCTCAGTATTGAGATATAAATCATTTCAAAACAAAATATTTCTTATAACGAATGACATGCTGCAGATATAAATTTCAAATCAATTAGATTTAAAAGTGAACATTAAGAAAAAAAAAGTGCGAATGATTATTGATTATGAGATGAATAGAAAATTGTATACGACTGTAATTAAATATAATAGATTCTATAAACAGAAAAAATATAAGCTCATTATATCAGTGTTGACGTGTAACTGTGAGTAGATGTCAAAATACAGATAAATGATTGATGATATATATTCTTATCTCAAATTTGTGTTTTTAAAAAAAGTATTAATGTACTTGATTTCTGTCAGTAGTCATTTTCTTTTTAATATTATGGGTCGATGAAATTAATTTTCTGTCACCAAGACACTAGGAAATAGAATAGTTTCTTTTTCATTCTAAACATAAGTAAAATATGTTTCTCTGAATAAATCAAATCATCATTCTGCGACACCATTGAGGCCTATTTGGTGTTTTACTCAGTAACTTGTTACTGCCAGTTTAAACGCATTAGAGTACATTTAAATGTTTCTTTTGAGAGGAAGGATATATTTCTCTCTAACATACGTTGAAGTTATTCTTATCCCTGAATAAAATCATAGTATTGCGTAAAAAACGACCTTTATGTTGTCTTGTACTGTAAATAGGGTAAATTTTAGGTGAAAACTACAGCGAATAATATTGAAAAATAATTAATAACATAGTAGAATGTGTTCAAATTAAACACACAGACACACAATGACAAGCATACACATATACCCCACAATACCATACACATACACAATGACAACATACATATATACCACAATAACACAACACACACATGACAAACATACACACACACCACCAATAACACAACCACACACACACACACACACACATCACAACACAATGACAAACATACCACATATGCCCACAATAGCGTACACACAATATAATTATATATATATATATATTATATTATATATATATATGTATAGTATCGGGTAAGTAGAGATGTTTTAGGTGAGAGAGGGTTTGGGTAAGTAGAGGAGGTTTTGTGTGAGAGAGAGGGGCTTGGTTAGGTAGAGTTTTTAGTGTAAGATATAGTGGGCCGGAGTAGGTAAATCGGTAAATATGGAGAGAAAGAGAGAGAGAGAGAGAGAGAGAGAGAGAGAGAGAGAGAGAGAGAGAGAGAGAGAGAGAGAGAGAGAGAGGGGGGGATATTTCGAAGTAAAAATAATCTACATATTTCAATAAGCATATCAACAGATGAATCGATTTTCACAACGTATATTTTTATCATTTTACAATCAGTGATGTAGTTGGTTATACAGTTAGATTTATTCTGTTCATTGAAATAAAATAAAATAAAATAAAATATCCCTAATAATTTCAACACTGAAGTATGCAAAATCTTACAACCAGTGTACAGAAGATTTTGAAATAGAAAAGAACAAAAACAAAACACAAAACAAATAAACAAACAAAAAACAATTGATTCGGAAAAACTGGAGTAGCGTAATTGTACGGTCGTTTCTGGTGCGAATTTCTACAGGCGAGTGCGTTAAGGTGGGTCAATATTTTAATATTCCGAGTCCAACGAGAGAAATTCACATTTCTTTTTCTTAGAGCGCATTGTTCACTACATAACATGCCATGAACACCGCTTATTAAATTATCCAACCGACAAAGTTATTAATTGATTAAATTAAGATGATATAACCGAGGCAATAATTTATTGCAAAATGCATTTTTCTCTTTTCTAAATGTTCATTTCATTTTTATCATAATCATCATCATCGCTTACTTGCTCGTTAACATGCTCACGACAATCTCGTTTAGTTTAAGATGGCATAGAATACTGAAGAGTAATGATATATAATATATATATATAATATATATTATATATATATATATATATAATATATATTATATATATATCTTTTATAATGGAGATAGTGTGTTTGTCGTCTGTAACCGAAACTATATTACTACTCAAGTCACAATTCCCTTAGTTATTATACGTCACATTCTCCATGGTTTTTTTTTTATTTAAACCTCTTAATAATAAAATTGTTTTACATTATTAATACTGTTAAGCATATCTACTACTAACAACGATCAATTTATATTTATATATATACAACAAAATAGCGGTTTATGTGCGAATGAGAAGGCTATTTGCATATTGATATTAAAAATGTGATTTTGATAAAATGTTATATGTGCTTATTTTAATAAATATCAGCAAAAATCTCTTCAATGATCTTAAATGAAATCCATTAACAAGAAAAATGATGTCCTTTTATTCTTTACTTCCTCTTTTAACTAATACTTAAATTAGAAAAAATAACAATGAAAGACAAGAGTGATGGAAGAGTAAGTTTCAGTTTTCTATTTTCGATTATACCCCTGTGTTTCAAATCTTTATATGCATTTTTATTTTTCATTAGCCTGTTCTAATTTAATAACGATATTTTATTACATTAAAGCTTAAATACTTGCACCCGGAGGGTGCATATATTTGCTAGTATTAACATATATATATATATATATAATATATAATATATATATATATATATATATATATGAGGAAGAATGAATAAAGAAAAGAATGAATAGAATTGATAATAAAAGCTGAATTTAATCAATATCACTTACACATGTGTTTCGGTCAGTTCATCTGTGTGAAAATATTTCGCACACAGAGAAGATTCGACCTTCATCTGAGTGAAATTTTATTTTGAATGAAAAGATTCGACCTTCATCAGAGTGAAATTTTATTTTGAATGACATTTTTTTTCAAAACAATAACATAAAACTAGACTCC
>CM042146.1:13562441-13629941 GCA_023376005.1 Doryteuthis pealeii
CAATACGATTCTGGTTTGCTGCGGAGACTACTGCAAAATTTATGAAGCCTCAGAGGATCATACAAACCAAGCAGCCAATCACGACTCAAGGAATGGAATCACCCAAATGCATGAGTGGACCATTCTGAATTCCCATAAGTACCAGTTGTCTTGACACTGGTTCAGTTGTGCTTGGCCAGTCACATTGTTCAAACCAATAGTAGACTGACTGACTGACCGACTTCAATATGGCGATGCGAACAGGATTTGACCTAGCTGGATGGGAAAAATATTTTTATTGAGACAGGCATATCTGTTGCCTCTGCCAAAACTTATGCCCAGACATTTTCTAATGAAGAGATTGCAAGGTCCAGCTTGCATATGCTGGACCGTAGAATTTATTTAGACATTAGGGTATTTGGAAATGTAATTACATTTTACGAGAGAAAATATTCAAGCAAATGTAAGTTTGTTTTCTTTATATATTCGGGTGTTCGGAAAATAAGTATATTTTCCCAAACTTTTTTCGAACTCGTGTGGGTAGTCCATGGAGGGAAATAGCGGTCTAATTCTTGCTTGAGATTCTTCTAACCGAAGAACTTGTCTCTGGTTAGTGAAGTTTTTATTTACTCTACGAGTTACACAAATGTCTTTAAAAAGACGCGTATATGTTGTGCATTCGACAAGCATTTGTAATCAGATCGGTCATTCAGCAGCCCATGTCCACGGGGCATGGATTTTGACCAAAGAAAATATCAAAGTAAGATAAATAGATAAGTATCGGATACAAGAAGCAGGAGCTTCCTCCGGATGCCAGATATTCCCCAGCAACCGATCCACACAATCTACCCCAGCTATCAATGTCCATCTTAACCCAAAATGTCTTGTAATTGATATAGAGTAAACATATAAACTTCTGTTCAGAACCGAAGTGTCGTTGATTATCTAGGATCTATGCGTATTACGAGATTTGCTTGCGCACACACGCACGCACGTATATATATATATATATATATATATATAAGAGAGAGAGAGAGAGAGAGAGAGAGAGAGAGAGTGTGTGTGAGAGCCATACAGACAGGGACACACATACACACACGTCTTATTATAATGGAGATTGTTTGCTTTTCTGTCTGTAACCGAAACTATATCACTACTCAAGTCACAATTCCCTTTGTTTTAACGTCACATTCTCCATGATTTTATTTTTATTTAAACCTCAATTTCTAATAAAATTGTTTTACATTATTAATACTGTTAATCATATCTACAAATGAATAATATGCAATTGTATTTATATATACACTAAAATAGCAGTTTACAGTGTGAACAGGAAGACTAATTTGCATATTGAAATCAAAAATTTGATTTTAATAAATATGTGCTTAGTATTATTGATTTCTAATCTTATGGGTTTATCTTAATGAATATGATCAAAAATCTCTTCAATAAATCTTAAAAGAAATCGATTAACGAGAAGAAATAATTCTGATTTTATTCTTTACTTCCTATTTTAACTAAGTTATTAAATTAGGAAAATTTAGTAATGAAAGACGAGAGTGACAGAAGTGTAAGTTTCAGTTGTTCTATTTTTCGATTATACACCCCTCTGTTTCAAATCATTTTATCTGCATTCTTATTTAGTTTCATTAACCTTTCTAATTTAATATATTCTATTACATTAAAACTTAAATACTTGCACCCGGAGGGTGCATATATTTGCTAGTATATATGAATATACAAGGTGTGTCCTAAAAGTATCGAGATTGAAGCTGTATTAATCAAGATAGAAACGAGCAATGAATGGAACTTTAATTTTTCAGAATACAAAGTGTGTCCAAACGTACAAAAATGTCGATACTTTTTTGACCCACCTTGTATATCCTTTATATATATATATATATATATATATATATATAATATATATATAGGGAGAATAACTCAGCGTTTCGGTGTCTGAGTTGGTCAACATGTTCCTCGAGATACGAAGCGTACCGCAAACTAAACCCGGGCTCTCGCAGGCATTTGTGCAATATAAGTCCATGTAGGTCCATTTGTTTTGCCCAACCTTTCTCTGTCTATTTCGGTCGAAACATCACCTTTGGTTCTTTGGTATAACACTTTTTATACTGCCCGTGTAGGCAGAGGATTCCAAGACATTTCCTAACACTGTTCGTACATTGAATGTAGGTGATTTTTTTAAAAGAATCAATATGAATCCATACATATTTTATTTGATTCACTCTGATCTTTAGTGATCTAAAAACACATCAATATTTACAGAAGGGAAATATATAATCTTAGCATGAAGGAATTATTGATATACTAGGATATAAGTCTACTTGCTGAAATTATTAAAACATTGAATGTAAAAAAATAAGCATATCTTATTATAATGGAGATTGTGGGTTTGTATGTCTGTAACCGAAACTATATTACTATTCAAGTCACAATTCCCTTTGTTATTTACATCACATTCTCCATGGTTTTATTTTTTATTTAAACTCAATTATTAGTAAAATTTTACATCATTAAGACTGTTAACAATATCTAATACTAACATGCAATTATTTATATATTCAACGAAATAGCGGTTTACAGTGTTAATGGGAAGGCTAATTTGCATATTGATCTTAAAAAATGTGATTTTAATAAATATATGCTTAGTATTATTGATTTCTAATTGTTTGGTTTATCTTAGTAAAATGAGTAAAAATCTCGGGATAAATCTTAACAGAAATCTATTAACATAAAAAATAACTGTAATTTTATCTTTTTCTTCCTATTTTAACTAAATAGTTAAATTAGGGAATTTACCACTGAAAGACGGGAGTAAGGGAAATGGGTGAACAGTTAGTTTCAAAGTTGTTCTATTTTCCGATTATACCCCCTGTTCCAAATATTTTTATCTGAATTCTTATTCAGTTTCATTAGCCTTTCTAATTTAACATGATATTTTATTATATTAAAACTTAAATACTTGCAATATTTGCTAGTATATATATATATATATATAATATATATATATATATATATATATAATGGGATGACAAAGTAAAAATATCACAATTTTAAAAAGATGTGATAGTGCTGGCATCGAAACCCTACTAGCCAAGATTCAACTTAGGTGGGCTGGTCACGTTGTCTGTATGAATGAGAACAGGCTTCCAAAGAAGTTTTTATACGGGCAACTACCAAATGCTGAGCGTACCATTGGACGTCCTCTCTTACGCTACAAGGACAAATTGAAGGACAATTTGAAACGCCTCGATATTGACCTGAGTGTTTGGGAAGATCTAGCATCGGATCGGAAGGAATGGCGTAAGACCTGTTTCGCTAAACTAAAGAGCTTTGAACAAAATAGACTGAAGCATAAAGATTGGCTTTAACTTTTAAAGAAAAACACTTAACTCCTGCCTTGGATCATTTCGTTTGTCAGTGTGGCTTCATGGCTCGCAGCAGGGCTGGGCTGCTGTCACACTCGAGGAAACATAAAATGTCTTCTTGACAGCATGCACAACATGGGAGGAATCAAATCACTCACTGCTGACCCTCATCTATCGTTCTTGATAGGAGAGTCCACCATATATATATATATATATATATATATATATATTATATATATATATATAGTAATTGGTAATTTTCTTGAAGAATTGTTAAGTATGTTATTATATATTAATGATTTGAAGGCATTTACAATGCATATAAAAAATAAAAACAAAAAGATACCTACAATGTAGCAATATTCACCGGAAGTTAACCAGGCAATATTAGATACATATACATACAAAACAAATTCAAACCCATTCTCAACAGATATTTAAAAGGTAAGAAACTACAGCTATCCGCCCATTTCATTCATAACATAAAGAAAAAAGAAAATAAAGGAAAAAAGAGAAGAAGAGGAGAAAAAGAAAGAAAGAAATATAACGACACAAAAAAGAAGCACCTCCATTTCTGAAAACCGTCTCTGAAGATAAAGTTTACTTTGAAATCGATAAGACAAAAAAACATCTTTTTGTTTTTTTTTTATGTGCATTGTAATTGCCTTCAAATCATATATATAATAATATTATATGTGGGTGTTGGTGTTATATATTATATATATATAATATATATATATTATATATTTGGGTGGGTTGTTGTGTGTGATGTGCGTTCTTTAGATAATAATGTACTATTAAGCATGGCGTGTGTGAGTTCATAAGTGGAATGATAATATAAAGAATCACTTGAATTGCCGATTTTCTCGAACGATTGTGTATAGATTTTATATCGCACAATCAGTGTCTAATCTAATTCCTTAAAATAAGTTGGTATATAATTAAAAGTTCTCGTCGGAGGGTTCCAGAACTAAAGGTCGGTTCGACCGGCCTCACAACTCAGCGTAATAGCACAGGATCGGGTCGTAAATGGACTGTCGGTACGTTGTGGCTCACTCGCGCTAACCAATCTGCTGGTCTAGGCAAGTGAAACGGAGATAGATCCTGCATTCAGCTGGGGTATCAACATTACTACTGTTCTCCGAAATTTCACATTAAAGTGCTTATTAATAATACAAATACAAATTCATGTAAATCTGTGTCCGAGCTGCATTTTTTCTTTAGCAAATAATATTTGTACTTCCTTGTGGGCCTGCGAATATTCTTGTGTTTTCTCCCCAATTTCAATTATTTCATAATATTTCCTGTAGATGGTTATTTTTTTTAGTTTGGATCCAGATTTATTTTCAAAATGTTGTTGTATAAATTATTAAATTCAAATTTACAGTGATATTTTCTAAAAACAAAAGAAACAAAACAGTTAAAACCTTTAAATGTGTAGAGAACTGAAGCCACAGCGTTAATTTGGCAAGGCATCAAATCGACCTTCGGATGAAGCTGGAACTCAATTTTTGAACTTACTAACTATATCTTGCAAGGAGATTCTATCTGCTTTGAATGGGAGTACAAACATTTCAGATTATATTGGGATGGTGCTTTCAAAATTTACACTAATCCTCCAAAATAGTGGATAAAGGCGTTGAATTAAGACAGTTCTAAGTGACAGTTATATCTAGGCCGCAGGTCAATCCTGGTCAAGGGCGACTGAAACATAGAATAATATCAACACAGCTTAACACCTGTACTCCAGCTAAGGTTAGCTGAATGAGAGGGGATAACCCGTGGATTGATAAAAGAGTTGGGTTCAAAGTTCCGTGATGGCTCCGATTACGACAAGAAGGTTCCGGAGTTCAAAAAGGAGGTTCCTGAGTTCGAAAAGAAGATTCTCAAGTTCGAAAAGAAATAACTTAAGAAGGCCGGAGGGC
The DNA here is from genome assembly GCA_023376005.1 of Doryteuthis pealeii. Lineage (NCBI taxonomy): Eukaryota > Metazoa > Mollusca > Cephalopoda > Myopsida > Loliginidae > Doryteuthis > Doryteuthis pealeii. The sequence continues at coordinate 13,567,732 of CM042146.1, forward strand.
ACATCGACCGAATCGTTTGTACAGATAACAATAAATGAGGAAAATAGTCCGAATAATCCAATAATAGTAGCAACCGAAATAAAATCTAATAACTGACATTCGAGAACGTTGAAACCATTTGATGAGTATTATATATATATATATATATATATATATATATATAAAAGTGCCGAGTTTGAAGCTGTATTTACCAAGATGAAAATGAAAAATGAATGGAACGTTAATTTTTTCAGAATACACGGTGTGTCAAAAAGTACACAAAATCTCGATGTTTTTTGACACACCTTATATATATATATAATATATATATATATATATATATATAATATATTATATATATCCCTTTGCACTAGAAGGTGTGACATAAGGTCAATTTCTTAAGCGGAGGTTAACAGATTTGAATTTAGTAATTTCACTTCTCTTAGACTGATAACCACAATCTCACCATCATTTCTTGCTAGTAGCATGGATATTCATGAGTCATGCCAACCGTCCCTATCACACATTGTCCTCGAGGGTCCTTACACAGAATCCACTATCTGCTGAAAAATTGTCAATTTAAAGTATTTGCTGGACGGCCCGAACTGGCACGTCCATGTAATGGTTTTTACACCCCACTATCTTAACCATATCTGGCGAGGAGAGTAGTTGGATCCATACCTTTCGAATGATATTAGTGCCTACAATAACAGCCTCGTTAAAATTTAACTCTGGTCGCCGAGTCTATTATCATTCGACTCTACCATGACACCACGCACCTCCCAGGTTCTGATATAAAGGGGAGGTGCATGGAACTCCACAACACTTCCACCTTTTTTAATTGTCTAAATACATAAATGAATATACAAAAAAGAACAAACATCAAAGCTGCCTGAGTCTAAGAACAAACATCGCGCTGCTGAAATTCAGCACTAGCATGCTCATGTTTCTACACCCCACTATTTTACCCCTGGAAAAGAGACTATTTGGATCCATACCTTTCCAAGGATATTAGCGCAATGAAAAATGCAAACAGCCTCGTCCAAGATTTGAACTCAGGTCGCCGAGTCATCTATCATACGACTCTAACATGACACCACGCGCACACCAAGGTCTCACAGCACTTCCACCTTTGCCATAATCGTATAAATAAATGAATCGCGTGTGTAATGGTTAAAGTCATGGGAAATGGACCTTCGCCCCGAGTTCAAATCCTGGATGTGTAATTGCATTTCATTTAGCGCTAATATCCTTGGGAAAAGGTATGAATCCTACTCTCCTCCAACTATGGGTAAATAGTAGGTAGACTGGGCTCTTTAACCTTGGTTAGGCAACCGGTCTAGGAGAAGGAAAACTCTGAATTCAAACCTGCTGAACTCCGCTTAACAAATTGACCTTGTGTCGCATCCTGCTCGTGCAGGGGGTTGGTGTATATATATATATATATATATATATATATATATATATATATATATATATATAAATGAAAGAATACATATAAAAACAACTCGGCGCTGTCTGATTCTTAGAGGCCGATGAATAGCAAAACGTGGCGACTGGCTTGGTAGAATTGAATGCCGGGATAGAAAGTTGTTGAATATAGATTGAGATTGAACGAGATTGGGAGGTTGAAATATCGCCTCAGATATCAAATGCTGACGTTTGATCTTTTTTAAAAAGGGAAGCACAGGACTGATATAACCTAGTTTTGTCTTGAGCCGATCGATAACAGCAAGTGCTCTGCTTTTATGTTCGCCTCTCGTAACCGACCAGTCACCCACTTTAAATCTTCCTCCATTCTTTGTTTATATATGAACTGAGGAAACTGTTGAAATTTCGGGCGAAGGTGAGTTCAGTTGATAAGATTACGGGGGTGAGTAACCAGGGATGGGGGTGCGGAGTCGTCGTATGCAAGAACGTAGATAATATAGCATAAAATCTATTCGATAAACACGAAGTCTCATCGATCAATAGACGGTTAGGTACACCACAAAGGTTGGCCAGACTTTACAGGAGAAAACTACCCTTTGTTAAAGACCAACACGGATATACATCAGTTAGGACGGGATGGGGGATCTCAGTTTCAGATATCCGCTGGGCGGAAATAAAATCACTTCCTTCTAGGTAAATCTTAACTCCCCACCAGTTTGGAATATGAAATGAGTTCGACTTCAGTGCGGGACCCTCTGGCTAATCGTAAGTAGATCTAAAAATGTATTGTCAATTCGAAGAGCGGCTTGTCATCAGCAATTAAAGTTAACCTTATCTATGGGGAGATTAACCCTGGGGAGGTACTGTTCCTTTGGAGCTGTAGGTGCTTAGTAATTCTTCTATTTTTGAAACTTGATATTGAAAATAATTAGCATTTTTCAAACCCTTCTTCTGCTGTTTTGTATTGCTAAGAAATAAACGAATCAGATATTCTCATTATGGGATATCAGGATTTTCTCTATGGGTGGCTACACGACTTTGGGCCCATCATCTTGATGTGAATACGATGACTATATCCCAAAAGACGAGTAAGACGCTACATAGGGGTGTCCTAGATGTGCAAATAATTGAATTTGAAAGAGGGTCTCATGTTCTGGAGATCTGGGGAGTATTTACTTCCAGGCCCACTCTGTCCGGTGGTTGTACGTATTATTTGTATTCGATATGAAAAAAAAAACGAGTCTTTCATTCCCGTCAACTAAGCACATGAGTGTCCGCTTTGTATTCATCAGTCCCATACGAATGAAAAATGTGTAAAGAGTGTCAACATCTTTACCTTAAACTTCTCCATGTTCCTTCGATATCTTGTGTTCTTTTATGGTTAGCGACTCAACTATTGTTATCTATGTATTACTAATTGTTGCTAATCTGCATAACGTGACTTGTCTTTTACCTACCGAGTATTCTGAGTTGGGTTAAAACTCTTTAGCATAACTTAATGCATACTTGAAAAGGCAGGTGTTAGCTTCGAACTAATACCCCGCTAAATGTTTATAATATTGATGGGGTTGTTTTGGGAAATACCGTGTTTCCCGGAAAATATGACAGGGCTTATAATGATTTTAACTCCGAAATATAACACTGGGATTATCTTCGGATATTTCAAGTAACTTGTATCGCATGATTGTGATTCAGAAGAATGTTTATTTCTTTCGCCTGTCTGTCGCTCTCAACTATGGTATATATTACGGTGGGGTGTGTGGCTTATATCAAAGTCATCTTAAAAGATCACACTAGGTCTTAGTTTGCAGGTAGGTCTTATTTTCGGGAAACACGGTATTTGGGATTGGTTCTGAAGAAAGCGTATTTCTTTCGTCTGTCTGTCGTTCTCACTAGGGCACATTTTAAGCGGGAGTGGTTATATTAAAACCATCTTGAAAAATCATGCTAAGTATTATTTTGCAGTCTGGTCTAATTTTCAGGGAAACGTGGTTTTATTTGGAAGGGTTTAAAAATGTTACTCAATCTATATCAGGTCTAGATTGAAATAACATTTTACTACAAGGCATACGGGTATCGTTTGAAATTTGAACTCATTGTTCTTTTCAGCCTCACAGACATACGATTTTATTCACTGAAAGAAAAGTTTGACTTATTCTAATAAGTGTGTGTGTGTGGGGGGGGGTCACAGTCAAGTCTGACTCAAGGTTCTAACCGACAGTCTAAACATTCCAACTGTATCACGCTCCAAAATCCAATATCCAAAATTATTTCTTTGTCCCGCCCGTCTCGACAACAAAATACTACCGCAGTCGTTCTCCCTGGTCTGTGAGAATAAGTCTTTAAATACACCTCAATTTCACCACATCCGGGCTCCTCACTCATAATTGTCCGTGCACTCGTCAGCACGGCTCGCCCACCTACATCCGGCCACTGTGCTATTTCTTATTTCACCGATCGTCCACAGCTCTCACATTCTGAAGGAAGCGGGTTCGACTCTAGGTCAGTCCTACACGCCAGGCAAAGCCTAGCCCGCTTCTTCGAGAATACAGCAAATTCTTCACGCCCGCCACTCTCTCTTCACACCGTGTTGCACGAGGTAGGTCTCCTCTCTCACTACACTTACTGTTCATCTATCTATTTGTGTAATGATGTGAAAGGAAGAGGCAATATGATGAAGTGACATTTTTATGCTTACATTTGTCTGGAAATTTTAACTCTTAAAATAAATAATCGATTCTTCGTATTTTTAGCACCGTAGAACATTTAATGTTATTTGGTTAAGGCGTTTCATTTGATTTCTTTGATTCTTCTTAGAAATGTACTCAAGTCTTCAGTGCGTTACTGAAAATCTTCTAATAAAAACCTCTGAGAAAAAAAAGAAAAAAAAAGAAAGAAGTAAAATCGGAAATTCTAATTTGTTCGATATGATAAAGAGTTCAATATTAACTGGAACCACATCGCCGCAAGTTTTATTTTTGACTCACAGACTTAAGAAAATTAAGTTATCTAATTAAAGTAATAGCCTTCCTCTATACACAATTCGGCATTAAAATTAAAATTAAAATCCCCGGTCCGTAATCAGACTGTAGAATCAACACCATGCGCACCTTCACGGAAAGACTGTGGCTACCGTCCAGTCACCAGACAAAAACACAAGATATGTTCCAACTACTAGAACACAGACAAGTGTTGGTTATATATGGATAAATGTATCCTCATTAAAACTAGCAGCCAATGAAAATCCTGAGAATGAACTTGGCCAAGGTACACAGTGCAATAGCCTAACCAGCTATTTATACCACCTACCAAAATCAGCTGAATACTGATCACCTTATACAAATTTCAACACACATACACATGTATGATTTACAAGCACTAGTGCCCTGTAATTTATTGTCGTAAGAAGTAGACCGAGTTCAAATCCAGAACGAAGCTCTTTGCATTTCACATAGAGCTAATACTCGTTGAAAAGGTATGAACCGAATTATTACTCCTCCAGCTCTCGTCAAATAGTAGGGTAAACAAGGCTGTTGAACCATGGTATAGCAATCGGTCTAGGGACAGAAAAACTCCGAATTTAACCTAGTTGTAAACTCGGAGAGAAATATGTTCCACCAGACTATTTCTACCCAAGGACAATACGTAGAAAGTTTGAATTTGGATGTGTCTTGTTTGGTAAATTTTAGAATTTAAAGCAGATTACCAATATATTATCAATTATGAAAAGGAAAAGTATAATCTGAAATTAACCTTTTGGATCATGAGGTGAGCAAGCACACAGCACGCATGAAATCCGAAGTCGTTATTTATTACCCTCCCGAATATTTTGTATAATGATAACTAGAAGATTCATAGGGGCCTTGTTGTTACTGAGACTCTTGGAAAGACCAGAGCATAGGCTGAAGTAAAAAAACACATGATAATAATAATAATAATAATAATAATAATAATAATAATAATAATAAAACAACAAAAAACAGATCACCTTATCCCAGCAAGAAGACCAGACCTAGTGTTGATAAACAAGAAAGAAAGAACTTGTCAACTGGTGGATTTTGCAGTTCCAGCAGATCACAGGGTAAAGCTAAAGGGAAAGGAAAATGTAAAAGGGAAAAGGAAAAAGGAAAATGAAAAAATGGACAAATATCTGGACCTTGCCAGAGAACTGAAAAAGTTATGGAATATGAAAGTGAAAGTTATACCAATTGTAGTTAGTGCACTGGAAACGGTCCCAAAAGGATTGGAAAAGGGTTTGGAAAGTTTAGAAATCAGAGGAAGAATTGAAAACATTCAGAACACTGCACTGTTGCAATCTGCCAGAATACTCCGAAGAGTCCTGGAAACCTAAGGAGACTTGCTGTCACTCAGACTTCAGTGAAAGACCATCAGATAATACTGGTGTGAAAACTCAAAAGGAGTAAATAATAATAATAATAATAATAATAATAATAATAATAATAATAATAATAATGTGTGTATGGACCAGAAGCAACAAGAATTGGTTCTGCTGAATTAGATATTAATTTCCCTTACTTGAACAATTTACGAAGTATCATTTAGTCAACAGCTGATATAATGCCTTTCAGCCCATTCACCATTTGTAGATCTATCAGTGAAGTGAGTTACAAACACTTGGTAAACAACCTGCTGACATTTCCAGAAACCCGGACATATTGGTTTCAAATTAACAATATCTGACAATAAGGCACAGTGTGACCAAACTAGCGGAAACCGATTTTACTGTTCTTATTCCAATCTATTGTTTAAGCGGGAACGTTTCATAGAACCGTTACAACTTCATGGCTGAGACAAATAACTAAGATCTGGTCAGGTGGGCATGTGAATATTCTCTCGGTGTTGAGTCATGGGATTATGAGAAAATGCATATAATATATATATATATATATATATATATATATATTATATGATAAAAGGGTTTTGTAATTTGCTTGAAGCATTGCGTATATATTGGTTTGTTGGTTGGTTTTGAAGGCTGTCACAATGCGAGTGTAAAGAAAAAAGAAGGTAACTATGATGTTTTTTGTTAACCTGTCATTTATTTCTCAATATTTCGGGAAGAGATTCCCATCCTCAGAAGAATACTGGAACTGAAGTTGTCTTAGCGGCTGCTACATTCGTTCTGCCTTGGGTCTTCCAAATTCTGTGTGTGTATGTGTATGGTTGGGGTGCTTGCTTGTGTGTGTTTGTGTGTGTAAGTGTGTGTGTGTGCGCGTGCTTGTGTGTGTAAATGTAAGCGTATGTGTGTGTGCGTGGTGCTTATGTCTGTGTGTCTGATATATTATATATATATATATATATATATATATATATATATATGAAGAAAGGAAGTGAATCCGACGGTATGTAGTATATAAGAAAAATGAAAAAACACAGGTTTAAATGGGTTAAGTGGTGAGTTTATTGGCCGACGCTGCAGTGTTTCGATCTATTAATTAGATCATCTTCAGGGCATTTGAAAATAAAAAAAATGCACAATGTTTCCTTTCGATACACACACATACACCGTCCCATACTCACGCCATAAAAGAGAATATGTGTCCCCTTTTTTCAAACCTCAAACATCTTTAAACAGATGAATAACAATGACTACCACTCGCTTTTCTCGTTATTCTGTGATAAATCATTTCTTACCACCTTCCATATACCAAAAAATGCCCTGAAGATGATCTAATTAATAGATCGAAACACTGCAGTGTCGGCCAATAAACTCACCACTTAACCCATTTAAACCTGTGTGTTTTCATTTTTCTTAATATACTACATATATATATATTAAAGAAAAAGGCTTAAAAATCTGTAATATGAGCAGTTATGAATCTATTTCTACGCATATGTGCATAAATATTAGTTTGGTCATATCGCTAAATTTAGTGGTCTGATGAAACATATGTATATGCATAAACATATAGGTAGCTGGAAATATGACCTATTATTAAGCAATTTTCTTTACCAAATATCTTTCTCTGTACGCAATCATTGAAAATTGAGGTCACAATTTGAACAAAACCAACTTCAACATTCATTTGTTAACAAAGGTCCTCCTTAGAATCATCCTAAGATTACCTGAAGATGCCGTATTAATACGGTTGAAATAAATTATTGTAATGAAGCAAGTTTAGAGTTTTTCTTCATTTACTAAATTTCTTGCTCTATCCTGTTACTCACTGGTATTAGGCACATTGAGCTCTCCTTATGGTCTACCTGCATCAGCTTGGTTAAACCATACATGGAAAGACCCTAACTACGGAAACAAAACTATATATATATATATATATATATATATATATATATGAAATTTTTATTTTTATGGAGATAAATTTTTTTTATCAACAAAACAAAAAAAAACTCCAAAAAACATCATTATGATCTAAAAAAAATGTTTCTTCTTTTAAATGGTCCAAAAAAATTTGAAGATAATATTGAATAATTCATTCGAGTTTCATTGTGTTAAATATAAGGGGGTAAATTTTACACCTCAGATTGGACATCCCTATTGTAACAAAAATGAAAATGTGGACCAAGTTACCTTTAAGCAACCCAGGGGCGACCTGGCTTCAGGGGGACACGTTTCGCTTTGCACCGTCAACATCCGGTTGTTTGTTACCAGACGATTTTTAGACGCATTTTTTTAATTATAAAATTAACTGCTAATCCTAACGTCTAACCCTAACAAACAACCGGGTATTGACGGTGCAAAGCGAGACATGTCCTTCTGAATCCAGGTCGCCACTGGGGTGCTTAAGTAACCATTCATTGACACTACTAGCAGGTCAATACTGACACTGAGTCGAAGTGCCTATTATGGTCTTACCTGCACAAATAACAGAGGAACCAAAGAAATAATGAATAAAGCATAAATGTTTCCGATAGAGAATAAGCTAAAAGTTGATTTCATCAACTACAACCAACCAAAAGTCTGTTTTATTTGTTTTCTCTTTAATAAAAACACTAAAAATAACAAATGCTATACGGAACTTGAAATTATAAATAGTTTATCTTTACTAAGCTACTCCGCATAGAGCACTTTATTTTACCCAACCTTCTTACACAATTGTTTTCTTTTGTTAAGATATCATATTTTTGGGTTTATATATATATATACATATATATATATATATATATATATATATATATATATTATATATATAATTATGAAGTCGGTCCTACCATTGGTTTCTGAATAACACTTTTTCGGTGTTATTCGTCTTCATATATATATATACTAGCAAATATATGCACCCTCCGGGTGCGAGTATTTAAGTTTTAATGTAATAAAATATTGTATTAAATTAGAAAGGCTAATGAAACTAAATAAGAATACAGATAAAAAGATTTGAAACAGAGGGAGTATAATAAAAGATTTGAAACAGAGGCAGTATAATAAAGAATGGAACAACTGAAACTTACTCTTCCATCACTCTCGTCTTTCATTGTTATTTTTTCTAATTTAAGTATTTAGTTATAAGAGGAAGTAAAGAATAAAATGACAGTTATTTTATCTTGTTAATGGATTTCATTTAAGATTCATTGAAGAGACTTTTGCTTATATTCATTAAATAAAACCAAACAGTTAGAAATCAATACTAAGCACATATTTATTAAATTCGATTTGTTAATATTAATATGCAAATTAACCTTCCCGTTCACACTGTAAACCGCTATTTTGTTGTATATATACATATAATTGCATGTTCTCAGTATGTAGACATAGTTAACAGTATTAATAATGTAAGACAATTTTATTAATAATTGAGGTTTAGATAAAAATAAAACCATGGAGAATGTGATGTCAATAACTAAGAGAATTGTAATTTGAGTAGGAATATAGTTTCGGTTACAGACAGAAAAACACAATCTCCATTATAATAAGATATGTATGGAATATATATATATATATATTTATATATCTATATCTATATATATATATATATGTGTGTGTGTGTGTGTGCGTGTATATACATATATATACATACGCACACATATATTATATATATATCACATTATGTCAGGAAAACTAAATTAAATGTATAGATATTTTTTTATAAATTTTTTTTCGTAATCAAATTGCTTTCTTCCATCGCTTGAGACTTATACACACACACACACACACACTATATATATATATATATATATATATATATATATCCCTGAAACTAATGGAATCATTTGGACTAATCATGAGGGGAAGAATGTGAATAGGATTCTTCCTGTTCAAAAACCACTGGTTACACTAAACACCTATTCTTTGTTTTTAGTGAAATCTGTTGGGCTCGGTATGCTTTTAAGATATGCATTACCTTATTTTTTTATTCCTCGCGCTGCTTTTATGTACCGGTACTTGATAGCACTCTCTCTCTCTCTCTCTCTCTCTCTCTCTCTCTCTCTCTCTCTCTCTCTCTCTCTCTCTCTCCGCATTAAAATCCCGGAGGCCAAATATTTTCTTATGATTAAATTTTGCTTTCAAACTCTATCGTCTACAGCAGTCCAGACATGTGAGGTTATAAAATGCAAATGTTTGCTGTCTATTTTATACCAACATTCACATTACTTATTACTCTCTCTCTCTCTCTCTCTCTCTCTCATATTATATATATATATATAGAGAGAGAGAGAGACATATATATACACATATATATATATATATATAGAGAGAGAGAGAGAGAGAAGACATATATATATATAGAGAGAGAGAGATAAAGACACACACATATATATATAGATAGATAGATAGAAAGAGAGAGATAAAGACATATATATATATATATATATATATATATATATATATATATATAGAGAGAGAGAGAGAGAGAGAGAGACATACACAAATATATATATATATATATATATATATAGAGAGAGAGAGAGAGAGAGAGACATATATATATATATATATATATATAGAGAGAGAGAGACATATATATATATATATATAGAGAGAGAGAGAGACATACATACATATATATATATATATATATACACACTCAAACACACACTGACATATACAACACACACACACACACACACATATATATATATATATATATATATATATATATATATATATACCTAACCACATATACATAAATATATAGACAGCAAATATGTATGTACATAAACACAAACATATATATGTATATATACACACGTATATATATATATGCAGACACATACATACAGACACACATATATATATACACACCCGTATATATATTTTTCTATATATGTATATATGCCTTCAAGCAGAATACTGGAATAATTTTAACAAAAGGTTAGAAATGTATGTCAACGAATGGTAATAAGTTTTTGTCTTTTTTAGAATATGGAAAATCAATCAATCTCAGTAACATGTTGACTATGTGGCGCCAATTTCTGATTTAATAGCAAGCAAGGTAGTTGAGCAGAATATCTCCATTGTATAAATTAATGTTTTTTTACTATGTAACCACATCCTACTGTTTCTTTGAGGAGTATGGCGCCACGACCGCATCAACTTTGCTTAGTCTCTGCTCAGTTGGTTTGAATTCATCATTTTCCTCATCCTAGAATATTTGCCTTACTTGTGACTTTGTTTCGATTGGTTTGTTTTGTTTTACGGCATATCAACCTCAGTGGGTCATTTAATGCCGATAAAGTTTTAAAATAAATAAATTCTTAATGGATAAATCGTCGTTGCTAAAGGCGGTTGTTAGGGACCTCATTTATACTTGATTTAGTTAGGGAAGCTATCGTTGCTAAAGGAAGCTCTTTGTTCTTGCTAAGAATGGTTTCTAAAGGTGCTCTTTCTGTTTTGGGATTCGTTCTACTGTTTTTTGGGTTTTTTTTTTTACTCTTTCAAAGGACGAGCCTTATTTGTTGGTGGTGATTACTTGAATGTATTTTGATAAGGAAGCTATTTGTGGTTGAAACTGATTGCTAAGTTAGTTTGGTTTTGGTTTGTTTTGTTTTACGGCATATCAACCTCAGTGGGTCATTTAATGCCGATAAAGTTTTAAAATAAATCAATTCTTAATGGATAATACAATTTTTTTATAAATACATTTTTCTATTTAACCCATAGATGGGACCCTAACAGGTACTACCACTCCGGGTCAGAGTGGACCAGGGAGCAATGGTGATGAACGGGTGCTCCACATTCCCCAAACCTCCAAAACTGGAACGTCACCATCAGATAGAGTTTAACGTCATTCCCAGGACATGTAGACCCGCAGCCACCGCCTTCTAGCACACATATGATAAAAAGGGTTGGGGCTTGCCATAAGGGCAATAGGGTTGGGAAAATCATATAGGTGCTAGGGCTTGACGTGACCAGCCGATTGATCGGAGGGGGCCTCTCCGACCGCCCGTCTAGCCCAAGATAGGGCCAAAGTGGAGTATTGCATGTCATGAATTGCTCATCCACTTGGGCTCTATCCTTAATCATCACGGGTCGCCACCCACAGCCAACAGGTGGCCCCATTGGAGGAGTCTTACCCCTCTGCAGAGGTGCAGTTGGTGCATTCTAACGCCCCAGCCGACAGGGCGGACTTTGTTTCGAATCCTACCTCTGGCAAACGGGTTGGATAAATAAGGGTGTCCGGTCGTGGTAGGATGGTTTGCAAACTAGTCTCGCAGTTCTATTATTACTGAATAGCGAGCCCAAGAAAAAGGCAGGAATAACAGAAAATATAGAATTGTAAAAATCTATATTTTCGGTCAATATTTCCAGCATATATTTTCATTACATATTTTTGCTATATATTTTCGGGTGTATACATTCATTATATATTTTAGTATATTTTTCCACTATATATTTTCAATATATATTTTCAGTCCAATATAGTTTTTGAGTATATATTTTCATTTTAGAAGGTGTGTCAGGAGATGTTTTGGAGATGTAAATTTTAATGGCAATTCAACCCATCTAGTGTTATTTTATGCAAGGGATTATTGTACCTCGTTCACGCTCATATGTTGTGCAGATTTATTTCTTGTCTACTTAAATGTATATCATAATGTCATAAGACAACAGGATATAATGTGACTTGTTAATTAAACATAAGTAAGTAAAGTCGTCGGGGCGGCGTAAAGTCGGTATAAGCCAATCAGCGAGTGAGTCTATCCCCTTTTCACTTGCGCTAGACCAAGGAGATTATTTTAGCGCCTGGGGTGGAGCGCCACACCTACCACCAGCTCCTTACTTTACCGCACAGATCCCTGTGCTACTCATACGCTGAGTTAGCGAGAGGCCGGTATCGAACTTGGAAGGTTTCTAGCCGAACGCTCTACCGACTGAGCTAACCCGGCCCCCTGTTCACCTTGTATCTTTGGTTATTAAATTTTTTTCTATCCTTGATACAATAGTTTCTTCGTACATTTCTCTATCATCTCTGTTGGTAGAGTTACAGCTATATATATATATATCTTATTATAATGGAGATTGTGTGTTTTTCTGTCTGTAACCGAAACTATATTCATACTCAAGTCACAATTCCCTTAGTTATTGACATCACATTCTCCATGATTTTATTTTTATCTAAACCTCAATTATTAATAAAATTGTTTTATGTTATTAATACTGTTGACCTTATCTACATACTGTTGACATGCAATTATATTTATATATACAACATATAGCAGTTTACAGTGTGAACGGGAAGGCTAATTTGCATATTGATATTAAAAATGTGATTTTAATAAATATGTGCTTAGTATTATTGATTTCTAACTGTTTTGTTTTATTTTAATGAATATAAGCAAAAATCTCTTCAATAAATCTTAAATGAAATCCATTAACAAAAAAAAAATAACTGTCATTTTATTCTTTACTTCCACTTTTAACTAAATAGTTAAATTAGAAAAAATAACAATGAAAGACAGGAGTGATGGAAGAGTAAGTTTCAGTTCTATTTTTCGATTATACCCTCTCCTGTTACAAATCTTTTTATCTGCATTCTTATTCAGTTTCATTAGCGTTTCTAATTTAATACAATATTTTATTACATTAAAACTTAAATACTTGCACCCGGAGGGTGCATATATTTGCTAGTATATATATATATATATATATATATATATATATATATATATATATATATATATAGAGAGAAGAGAGAGAGAGAGAGAGAGAGAGAGAGAGAGAGGACATAGGAAGATAAACGGAATAGGTATGGAAGTAAAACAAAATCAGAAGAGACACAGAGATATTTGATTGATGTGGGTACACGAAATATTAATGTACGTGTAAAGAAGAACACCAAGAACAAAACTAGCAAGAATAGCAATATCAATAATGAAGACGAATGCAACGAGAAGGGAAAACGTTGGTAAAAAAGAATAGGAAATATGAAATAAATAAAAAAGAAGTTGACAGAAAAAAAACGCAAATTAATATAATGTAACACTCTACTAGAACAGAAAAAGAACGTCGAGAGAGAGAGAGAGAGAGAGAGAGAGAGAGAGAGAGAGAGAGAGAGAGAGTAAGAAATACATATATAGATAGAGAGGGATAGAGAGTGGCAAGGAGAGAGACAAAGAGAAGCCGAGAGAGAGAGAGAGAGAGAGAGGTAAAGAGAGCGGGTGGAAGAGAGAAAAAATGAAGATGAGGGAGAGAGGAGGCAGAGAACGACAGGGAGTGATAAAAATAGAAGCAGAGAGAGAGAAAGAGAGAGAGAGAGAGAGAGATGGGGGGTAGAAAGAGTAAGAAATACATATATAGATAGAGAGGGATAGAGAGTGGGAAGGAGAGAGACAAAGGGAAGCCGAGAGAGAGAGAGAGAGGAGGGTAAAAGAGAGCGGGTGGAAGAGAGAAAAATGAATATGAGGGAGAGAGGAGGCAGAGAACGACAGGGAGTGATAAAATAGAAGCAGAGAGAGAAAGAGAGAGAGAGATAGGGGGGGGTAAAGGGAGTGAGAAAGACATATATAGATAGAGAGGGATAGAGAGCGGAAGGAGAGAGAAAAACGGAAGCCGAGAGAGAGAGGGGGGGTAAAGAGAGCGGAGGAAGAGAGAAAAAGTAAAGCCGAGGGAGAAAGGAGGAGAAGAGAGTGGGAGGCAGAGAAGGCAGGGAGTGATAAAAATAGAAGCAGAGAGAGAGAGAGGGGGTAGAGAGAGAGAAAGACTATGTAGATAGAGAGGTATAGAGAGTGGAAGGAGAGAGAAAAAGGAAAGCCGAGAGAGAGAGGGGGTAAAGAGACGGGAGGAGAGAGAAAAGGAAAGCCGAGAGAGAGTGAGGAAAGAGAGCGGGAGGAGGAGAGAAAAGTGAAGCCGAGGGAGAGAGGAGGAGAAAAAGACGGGAGCAGAGAACGGCAGGGAGTGATAAAATAGAAGCAGAGAGAGAGAGAGAGAGAGAGAGAGAGAGAGAGAGAGAGAGAGAGATGTAGACGCAAGAGAACAAGAGGAAACAGTTATTACTGACAGTTGGGGTTGGCGCTAATACCGAACAAAAAGAGTGAGAGAGTAAAAAAAAAAAAAAATATTCTCTCCAGAAGGACATACAGCAGATGAACTGAGTGAAACAAAAGTCGTAAGACAGAGAAAAATATATGGAGTAGATAAGAGACGGGTAAATAAAAGATACGACATTACATATTATTGGATTTTCTTTTATATCGACTTGCCAATTAAGCGCTCCCATCATCGAATAGTTTAGCGGCCGCAGCGATTGGGTGTATTATCCCCGTGGGCCACTAATAAACAACCTATAACAACATTACATAAATAATAAATAGGCCTATTAAGAAACGTTTAATTCATTCTCCAGAGGTATACAAATCAAAAACTAAATTAAAGCATCTCGGCATTTTCAGTCGATATTGTTTGCCGCCTATTTATTACCATGATAGTTGGCTGTAAGTATTAGGCGTTCAAAGTATTAGGAGAGCTCTTGGTTATCTAAGTGCATTGTCTATGTGGTCTTTTATTGGCTACCATCTTCCAATAAACATCTTTACGTTATCTCCAGGAGCGTTCTATATATTGGGAACGTGCTGATGTTCACTACACATTCTTTCCTTTATTTTTTTTCTTCTTCTCTTTTTAAATATTGGGTTTGAATATAATGTTATTGGCATTGCAGTCTCGGAAGACTATAAAATAGTTTTGTGCCTCTGAAGTTATAGCGCGGCCTGTGACTGTATAGTCCAATGTTAGAAAAATATTCTCAACCACAGATATATTCCCAACCCTATTGCACTTATGGCAAGCCCCAACCCCTTTTCATCATATGGATGCTAGAAGGCGGTGGCCGCGGGTTCATGTCCTGGGAATGACGTTAAACTCTATCTGATGGTGAGTTCCAGTTTTGGAGGTTTGGGGAATGTGGAGCACCCCATTCATCACCATTGCTCCCTGGTCCACTCTGATCCGGAGTGGTAGTACCTGTTAGGGTCCCATCTATGTTTTAAATAGAAAAATGTATTTATAAAAAATTGTATCATCCATTAAGAATTGATTTATTTCAAAACTTTATCGGCATTAAATGACCCACTGAGGTTGATATGCCGTAAAACAAAACAAACCAAACAAACCAAACCACAGATATAGCATGTGAAGGCTGTCCCTGAAGATGTTGATGTACCAGTGTCTTGTTTGAATATAAAGTAGAACACAGTTATTCTCTGTTACCCACTTTCTCTCTGTTTATTTCTTTACACTATGGAAAACCCAAACGTAAAAATCGAAATAAATCTTTGAGCGAGTAACTTCCTTTTTAATTTCTAATCCTGGAAAAATCTGTTTGTATTTTACGAAGCGCTAGTATTTCACATAGCTCTAGTATTTTGGTAATAAATAATAGATAGCCAATTGATTATGTACGACAAGTGTAGCTTCAAATCAAACTAATGGTCGTGGAAAAATCTTAGGAAAGACGATGGCACTTTTTAACCCTGTGTTGACTTCCTTGTCCAGTTCACCAGTATAAACGTGAGAAAGAGTTTAGAAAAGTCAGATTTTAGTTGAGCGATGAACAGAATGGTTGCAATGGCGATCTATCTATTGAAAGTAAATTCTCACACGCGTATTTGATTTCATCTTGATCTTATGAAATAATAAAGAGCTCTAAACAAAGCAATGTCTTTTGTTTGTTAAACTAAAAACTCTGCAATAACATAAGACGTATCAGTATCAATTACAGAAGATCCAGCACAGACTAAGAAGAACAGTTCCGATATGGGGGATCGATTTACTATAAACTTATAAGGAGAAATGAGCACCCCTGAAAACTAAAAAAATAAGTAACTTTTTTGAATTTTTTTTTACAATCTAATAGATTGGTGTGTAATCGATAATAATCCATTGAAGGAAAAGAAAAACAAATTACAGAGAAAAAATGTTTTAAGCGGTTCCGATATGGCGGGTCGATTTACGATAAACTTATACAGGGGACTGAGCACATCTCCCGGCCAAGAGCGTTTGGCTTTGTATAAGCAACCAGTCTGAGCGAAAGAAAACTCTGAATTCAAACCAAATTAACTCTGCTTAGACTTTGATCTTTTTTCACCCTCTGTCCGGGTCAATGGGTTGGAGGCAAATATAATTCAGAACAGAAAATAACAGGTATGCATCGTAAAAAGGTTATCACCGTAGAAAATGTAATCAGCGACGCGAGTTCAACCCCTGCACTTCTCTTTTCACTTCCCGCTAACATAATTCCCTGTATACTCGTTAAATGTATAGATAGTAGATCCAACTTAGTTCTTTATCTTTAGTAAGAAAACCAGTCTCGGAGGAGGAAAACTTCAAATTAAAAAAATAAAAATAAAAAAGCCAACCCGTTCGCCACAATGTCGCAAAGATCTAACTCACTATACAGAGTAATTGATTTGTGAGATTACCTTGTTAACCATTACACCCAAATTGCACGTCTTATTTACCTAAACCGTTCGACAAGGGCAGGAATGAAAATAGGTTGCTAGTTTGGGGCATCCAACAAGGAGCTAACTCACAGAGTAATTGGTCTGCGAGATTATCTTGTTAACCAATACACCAGGATTGGACGCCTTATTTACCTACCCCGTTCGACAAGTGTATGAATGAAAACAGGTTGCTATTTTGGGGCATCTAGTGAGAATCGAACTCGCTATTCACTATTCTGCGAGTTTAGTTTGTTAAAAATTACACAATGATGTGACGCTCTAATATATATTTTATTGTATATTATTTCACTCGAAATAATACAACACTGCTATTTTTGGTTAAAGAGGAATTTTCTTTTATCAAACATTTTTTTTAACTTCGCTCTTATTTACGAGCTGTACTGTATTTCTTATCTATTCCAATTGGTATTTTAAGTGCACTGATATACCCTAAAGATCAAAGGGATACATTCCCAAGTCTCCTTACTTTCATAATGTTTCTAAATATCCATGTTATTTGCATTTTAAGGAAGCATAACGTTAATATGTTTTCAGGAAATCAATATTTTGCTTTTCTTTTTATTCAGAGCGCTTTAATCGGATCGGAGCATTTTCTTCGTCTTTTAGTAAAATTCGAAGAAAAAAAATGCTCTATTCATTAGAAGGATTTATCATGGAAAGGAAGGGCATTGACTTAATGAATAGAAATTAATTCTCTTTGCAAAAACAGCACAGCGCCTCGGGCTAAAGTAACTAATTGCGATTAGAGTATTCCTAAACAACCTTAAGAGTCGTTTCTGGGAGGTATTTCTTTGGAAACGGTAACATTGAGCAAGTAATCTAGATTAAAATAGTTTTCATTTTTCTTGATGTTTATCAAATCTGTTTTCTACCATTTGAATTTTCTCTCTCCCCCCCCCTCTCTCTCTCTCTCTCTCTCTCTTTCACTATATATCTCTCTCTCTTTCTCTATCTCACACACACACACTCTCTCTCTTTCTCTCTCTCTCTTTCTCTATCTATCTCTCTTTCTCTCTCTCTCTATCTCTCTTCCCCTCCTCTCTCTCTCTCGTAGTATAATCAATCTAAAATCCCAGTGTTTATTTTCTACGTCATTAAGAGTGACATTTCAAAACAAATTGTAATTAATGACACATTTGTTATAATTATTTATTGGCTGATGGATTTTTAAAGGTATTTCAATCCGTCTGGAGTTATTTTGTGCCTAGAGTTTAGGGAATAATATACCTTGTACGTCTATATTTACTGTTTTGTATTTAAAGGTTTTTAAAGTTGCTTTATCACGGTTTTTGTAGGGGACGTATTGGAATATAACTTCGGATAATTTCAGATCATAACACGTGGATTAAAAATCCATCACATTTTAACGCATATTGTCATCCTCCAAAATTATGGATTTAGTCTCGGTGGTTATGTAATCTCTCCACCCCGATCTCTCCCATCCCTCTCTCTCCATTCATCTCTCACTCCCTCTCTCTTTTGTATGCTTCGCAATTATCTATTTACTTTGTTCCCTTCGTTCATTTCTTTTTTTTCGAAATCTTGATCAACAAAAAAAGCTTCGACTAGAGGAGAGTTGTGCTTTTTGTGTTTCTACTCCCCATCCGACGATTAACCATCACCGACATAGTAGTCCTTCCCCCAATAGTCAGCCTCGGTGTGTATGTCACTGTTAATCTCTCTATTTCTCTGTTTGTCTGACTGTGTTTTACTGTCTGTCTGTCTGTCTTGTGTGTTTCACACTTCTCTATATCCCTTTTTTTATTTGTCCATTTCTTTTTTTTAAAATTAGTATTACGAATTAGGATGATTCTAAGTTGGACCTTTATCCAACAGCGGAATGTTAGAGTTGTTCAGGTCCAAATTGAGAGCTCGATGTTCAATATTATTGAACAGGGCAATATAATTGGTAAAGAAAAAAGGTTTAAAAACCGGTCATATACGATGTCAAAAAGTAATACCATTTTCTTTATTTCAGGTGAATTCTTTTATAAAACTAAGACCTACATTGAGACCCTAACGAGACTCAGAGCAAGACTTCAACGAGTAAGACCCAACTTGCCAATCGACAATGTCCTCCTTCTGCATGACAAAGCTCGACTCAATTCTCGATGTGGAAATGTTCCTGTGTTGGTAATTATAACTGTCCTAAACAAAATGGCATTACTTTTTAACTCAACCTCTAACACACACACACACACCACATATATATATATATATATATATATATATATATAATATATATGCGCCCAATTTCCCTGCTAGAGCACTGTAGGGGAGACATTGGTTGAACTTTCACCGTTTAGTGTAAGGCATTTTTTTCGAAATCTTCATCAACAAAAAATAGCTTCAACAAGTGAGGGTAGTTGTGCTTTTTTTCCCCCATCTGAAAATATGTCATCAGAGTAATCATAAATGACCAGGCTAAAAACATTTAATTCACAGCATGTATTTACCCACACCTCCGCACGAACAGGGTGCAACACAAGGCCAATTATTTAGCAGAGTTAAACAGGTTTCAATTCAGGGTTTTCATTCTTCTAGACTGATTTCCTGTTCAAAGGTTAAAGAGCCCAGTATACCCTACTATTTACCCATAGATGGAGGGAGAATAGTTGGATGCATACCTTTCCAAAATATATTAGTGCTTGTGAAATGCCCACAGCCTTGTCCAGGATTTCAACTCGTTGTACCGTGTCCATTTCCTACGAACGTAACCATTAAACCACAAAAAACTTCCAGGAGTTAAATAACTCCGCTGATACATGTTTACTTGTCAACATCCATGGCATGTCAGTAATGAGGCCTTTTGCAGGGCATTGGAATTATATATGAGCAACCAGAATTTTAAAAAAAACTTAAAGCAGTTGGTTTTGCAGATTTCTTTCTACGAGTCATCGCATCTACTCCCACAAAAATACGTTAGTTTTGTTTATTTTGTAAAATACAATTATTTGAAGATACACCCAAACTGTGTGATTCTTATAAGATACCTGTAAGTTATAAAAAAAAATATCACCTTTGGAAGATTTAGAGAACTTTCCCAAATTGCATAATGTTGCTTAGGAGCGCCTTCATTGTGCCAACATACAGTTTGTTATGAGCGAGATATTCGATTATCTGCCCTTGAGCAGATGTTTTTTCGTGAGCACAAAACAGAAACATTACTTTTGATACAGGCTCATAAATAGACCTTACAGAACAGAATATATTATAAATGGTGTGCGATTTGTTGAAATGCTAGAAAAATGCCTGCGCTTTGCCTTGAAGTAATATTTTAAAATCGCTCTGTATCGGTGTGCAGTTAAGAAGGAGGATATGTTTAGAAATTGAAGCAGGTGTGCAGATGTTTTAATCCTTAGGGAAAGAAAGGGAAGATTTTTTTCGTTGGAACATACCTGGATTAAGCATCAAATTTTCAAAAGCATCCTCAGCAGACGTATATTATCAACAGAGTATTGAAACTTACCTGCAAAAAAATAAGAGAAGAAAAAACACTTGTTAATATCTCACATACGTAAATGTCAAATATGACAAAATTCAAAGCGTACACAAAATTAGCAAAGGATTAAAAGAATCTTTAAAAAATGACATAAAATTGAATTAATTTGGTTACGCCTTTAAAAATATGTCCATTTTTTGAGGGTTTGTGAGTTCAAAATTTATTTTTGTTCCCTGCTGGTGACAGTAATTTATTTAAAAATCATCTATAAAACCCATATTTTAAGCGAAGCAGCTCCCTATCCCTCAATTCTACAACAAAAATGGAAAATATAATCTTCCTAAAAATATTTAATATCTATTTTGGAAACATTCCCACACGAGCAAGATTCAATACAAGGTTAATATTCCAGAGTTTAACAGGTTTAAAGGCAGAATTTTAATTCTAGACTGATTGCCATAAAGTAAAAGTAATGTAGGTGGAATAGCCTATAGTTGGTATCATCGCAACAGGAAAGTATCTCATTCACTTTTGGCTAGCGCTAGACAAAGGCAATATTTTGCTCCCCAATTTACCGCATAGATCAGATAACCCAAGATATCTAACTTATACGCCAATTTGGCGGGGAGGGGGTATTGAAGCCGAAAACGTATGATACCTAAATGGATGCTCTACCGACAGGGCTAAACAGGTTTCTCAAACCGATTGCCATACCAAGGTTACAAATTCCAGTCTGTCCTACTATTTACCCATACATGGTGGGCTTGTTTGGTGTTATACCTTACCCAAGTTATTAGCACTATGTAAGCTGCAAACAGTCTTGTTCTAAATTTGAACTCGGTTCACCATATCCATTTCCTACGACGATAACCATTGCATGACACGACCATAAAACTTATTCAACACATTCGAAGTATATTTGTAGCTTCAACATTTAGAAAGATTATTGTTAGTCTAGTATATTTGATCATACATCTTTTTTTAAATATTAAAACACGAATAATTTCAAAGAAATAATCCTTTTTCCTTCTTGCAGGAATCTAATTAATTATAAAGTTCATATATTACAATTTAGCATTATTAATTTGGGATTTTAAAAGTTTTGCCATTTCTCGTTTGTTATAATATAACAGATATAATTAGCACATCACAAGTGGCCTTAAGGGGATGATATATAACTTTTCAATAGAAACACGATATAAATGGGAGTGTTTGGTGAATTTGCATGTTTTTAGTTGGTTTTAAATGAAAGTATGTGTTGCGTAGTTAAAATTATATCAATTGTTCATTACAGCTAATAGCAATGGGTATTTTAGATTTTAAGGATTGTAAAATCTTTTTTCTTAAAAAATGTGTGCGAGTTTTGTTTTTTCCAGATTAAAAATGAATATTCACAAATAGCGTTGTTTATTCACATTAACCGAGTGGCCTACCAGAAAAGAAAATCTGTGCTGTATTATTTACACATACGTTTGGGTATAGGTCAAAATGATGAAGTAGTAGACGTGGAGACGGTAAAGAAAAGAATTAATAAATATTGAACAATAATGTATTTAATAGGAACATAATACTTATATTAAAAACAAATTAATCTTTATATATTCGTTGAATCAAAATTTACTAAAATATATTTTCTTTAAATTACAGGAGCGTATTTGAATAAACATTTTACTGGAAAATTAGCCAGGTCATTCAGAAATTCATTCGGGATATGTAGATATGTTCCACATATCGGACTTCCGGTTTCGACCGGGGGTCCAGTGAGCTTCGACCGCTGGACCTTTCAAGTTAATAGCGTCGATCCCAGGGGGCTATCCCCCAGACAATACCTGCCCCCCTTGAGGTCAGGGCTGGGTTTATTGAGGCGCCCCCCTTGAGGTGGAATGCCGAAGGGATCGACGCAATTTTTGTTCTTTCCCACCCATGAGCTTCGGCTTGTGGGTGGGCCCACATTAAAACGAGGCCTTGTGCCCAGCCCATACAAGTGGGGTATGAGGCAAATACATCAGAAATTCCTTCGGGGCTCAGTTTGCCCAAACTGGTTTAGATATGCAGCGACCAGATAATATCCCGCATTTTTCTCTCGCATCTACAGTAAACTTAACAATGTTTAGCACACGGTATGATTTACGTAGAAGTTAGAATAAATGCAGAGGCAGGTGTCTAACAAAGTCCAGGCATTTGGTTTGTGTGAGTTAACTTTACAAGTTAAAGTGTGTAATTTGTTGGACAACTGTCTGTGTATTTATTGTCTAGGCTTTACAAATCACATACTTGGTAATGACAGTGGTTGTTGTACACGGGTCAGATAAAAGAGAGAAACTGGGAAATTTATCTGCTTCCTTGAACAACCAATGTACAGTTAAAGAAAAGCAGTGGTCTTTAATTCTCAATGATTGACAAGAAGAGTAAAATGTTATGTGTGAACGTGTTTTGTATATTACAAATGTATCGAAAATAGGGGATGCATTTTATTTTAACTAATGTTACATTGACTCATTGGCACGGGGGCATCAGTTAAATCTTCATGGGTAATGATTAACAGATAATATTTATTGGAAATTCCATAGTTAATTTTCTCCCCCTGCCGCTAGGGTGCGAATCGCCAACATCGTATGTTGGCACCAATACTAAAAGCTTCACTTATCACGGAGCAACCACTGAGGGTAGTCGCGTAAATAGCGGTCCCTAAACTTCACTCATCACTTAGCCCCAAAACAGGGCTTACCTCTAAGGACCCTGACCTGGACGGACGCATATTTTCACAGCACACTTTCGAAGGCACAAAAGCACACTATCAAAGGCCGAAGACCAAATAGTCTACTTGAAAAGGGACCATTCACCGTCATTTTAAAGAATCTGTTACCAGGGCGAGAAGCTTCTAAAATAGCATCCCCCCATTACTTATCACCGAAGCGGTTAGCGAGGAAGAACGAGAAACGTCCGAAAAAGCGTCCTATCAACATCTCCTACCAACGAACAGAATACCCCTGTTATCACCACCCCAAGAACATTACTTAAGTCAGATAAGTCTTGTAGCAAATACCAATAAAATTTACAACAAGTTCTTGTATTATTTGTCAATACATGTATTAAATTTCCATTGTGTGTTTGTCTTCTTTGTCCGACAATTTGCCTACAACTACGGAGAAATAAGAGCTCCTTCGAAACCCGTAAATACTCTTATATTTCAATGAAACGTATAGAAAGACTAGAAGTTGCTACCTGGCGTTGCGTGGGCAGAGGGAGGATAATAAAACGTTAGTCACACACACACACACACACACACACACACACACAATATATATATATATATATATATATATATATATATTGGTTGAAAATAGAGGAAAACGTGGATATAACAACACAGCAACTAATTTCTATATCGCTTCCGTATTAATGAGGCTTCTTCAGACTTTAATGTGAAGAAACATATTTTTTACAGAAAAGAAGTCTCACTAAATACCGAGTTGAAATATCAATTGAATTTAATTGCGGTGTTGTTATATCCACTTTTTCTTCTATTTTTAATCACATTTTGTCGGTTTTACTCAATCCTTCAATCCTAATATATATATATAATTATTATATATATATATATATATATATATATAAGTTGAAAGAAAGGAAATGAATCCGACAGTATGAGTATGAGCAAGATGGAATGAAAACAACATACAATGTTGTTAAAGAGAAAACGATTTATAAAATATACATACTGATCAATATTTTGTTTTCTCTTTATCAACATAAAGAGAAAACGAATATTGAGCAGTTTCAGCTATGTATTACAGTATCCATTTCCTACGACGATAACCATTACACAAAAATTAACACATAAGACTTGGATTACCATGCTATATTTTTTGAGAGCCTGGCTGGCCATTTTAAGTGCAGTTCTTATTTCGTACTCTATACTTTCGGGCTTTATTTCTATATCGTCTCATTAAATGGCGACGTTTTCTGGGTACGTATTATGGTTTATTCTCAGCCCCCCCCCCCAAGTAATTTGATCGAACATGATATTTCAGGAAACCTATCTATGTTTCGCAATCAGCCACTGTATAGAATAAGCATTATTCGTCATCTAAACTTGTATCGCTCTATTGATTCTACAGTTCATACATCAGACACAAAGGCCGTTGTGAACTGAGACATTTTTTTTTTTAATTATTACTTTTACTTTCTATTCGTAACACCGTCAGTTGCC
The DNA here is from genome assembly GCA_023376005.1 of Doryteuthis pealeii. NCBI lineage: Eukaryota > Metazoa > Mollusca > Cephalopoda > Myopsida > Loliginidae > Doryteuthis > Doryteuthis pealeii. The sequence continues at coordinate 13,592,676 of CM042146.1, forward strand.
ATTCCCAAGAACAAGCACCGCCTACACAAAGCAATTTCTGCGGTAAATTGGATTCAAACCACGTTATTAGTAAGGATATACGTAGTAGCGACTCCGTCGAGGGAGAGACACTGTGAAGAAATAGAAGACAATCGCCGCTGGACAATACATGGTTTGGTATGGGAATTTATAAGGGAAGTGAGATCGCCTTGTAGATGAAACTCTTGATCTGACCCTGCACTTGAGATTATGCGAAGAAAAAAAGGAGAAACAATCGTTGAAATTGCTGTTGCATACATTACTTTTTGGTAGTTGAGGAAATTGTATAAGTAGAGAGAAATAACTTTAAACACATTAAAGGTAAACAACCATAGACTGAAAAGAATGTAACAAATAGAACATACGCATTCCACACGCGCACACACAAACACACATATATATTATTATTATTATTATTATTATTATTATTATATATTAATGATTTTAAGGCAATTACAATGCAAATAAAAACTACAAACAAAAATATGTTTTTTTTATTTTTGTCTTATCGATTTCAAAGTAAACTCTATCTTCAGAGACGATTTTCAGAAATGGACGCGTTTTTTGGTGTCGTTATTTCATTTTTATTTTTTTATTTTTTTATGTTATAAACACATTGTGTTTATAACATAAAAAATAAAATAACGACAAACAAAAAAACGCGTCCATTTCTGAAAATCGTCTCTGAAGATAAAGTTTACTTTGAAATTGATAAGACAAAAAAATTTTATTTTTTAATTTTTATTTACATTGCAATTGCCTTCAAATCATTAATATATAATAACATACTTAACAATGCTTTGAATATCGTAGAATATTGTTGATTCACGTCCACGCTACTGAGCATTCTTTACTAATAAACATAGCATACTCTCTCTCTCTCTCTCTCTCTCTCTCTCTCTCTCTCTCTCTCTCTCTCTCTCATATATATATATATATATATATATATATATATATATATATATATGCATCAAGAGAATAAAAGAGATTGCAAGAGAGAGAGAATGGGAGAGAGGGCGAGGGGGAAGTGAGAGAGAGAGAGGGGGAGGCGAGAGAGAGAGAGGGAATCGAGAGAGAGAGAGAGGGGGAATCGAGAGAGAGAGGGTGAAGCGACAGAGAGAGAAGGGGGGAATGTGAGAGGGAGGGTAAAGCGAGAGAGAGAGAGAGAGAGAGAAAGAGCGGGTAAAGCGAGAAGAGAGAGGAGGGAGAACGGGGTAAAGCGAGAGAGAAAGGGGGTAAAGCGAGATAGAGAAAGACAGAGAAACATAACTATAATTAGTAGTTTTGCAAAAGGATCCCACATAATCCGTATGCTATGGAATAATCAATCAGTTCTTTGACATAATTCGACTTGAAGATTTCCTTTTTGATCTAATGCGTCTTTCCCTTGCTAGCTAACAATCTATCAAACAAACTGCGCCTGTTCCTTTAAAAGGTCTATCGGATCCTACTTCGGAGAAGAAAAAGTTCCGCGTCAAATTAGAATAGAGCGAACGAAAGCAATAACGATAATGGTATTTGGTCCAGACACACAACTATGTTCAGGAAAATAAATCTGTGCAGCCTCGTTCTGATTGCAAGTTCGGGAAGACGTTTTTAATATAAACCCTTATCAGATAATCAGAGATGAGCCGGGTGTACGGTGTAAAAGATGAAAAGCATCTTCAAAGAAACTCCGATGATAAATATCCAGCCGTCAAGTAATCACAGAGCAAGAATGAATTATCTCGTGATATCTCTAAATAGACAGATGCTTTACTTACATCTATATAAATATATATATATATATATATATATATATATATATATATATATATATATATATATATATATATATATATATATATATATGTACATATATATATATGTGTGTGTGTGTGTGTGTGTGTAATGCGGGTATTTTTGCCGTTGCAATTTCTCGCATGTAATATTGTATCTTCTAAAAAAATTAATAAGAAATTTTAATGTCTGTCTTTTTTATTTCAAATTTTCCTTTGATATAAAATCCCTGAATTGCCTCTTGGTAGTATAATTATCAAATACATAGACAGTGACGTTTTATCTCCAGCTAGTAATGTTAGGACTGTAGATAGAAAATAAACCTTGATGTGCATGCATAGGATGTGTTAGAAAAATATATATTGAAATATTATCTGTTAGTAATTAAATGTATATTACATATATATATATATATATATTCACATGCATGCACAAAACCTACAATATATATATATATATATATATATATCTTATTATAATGGAGTTTGTGGGTTTGTCTGTCTGTAACCGAAACTACACAAGTCACAATTCCCTTTGTTATTTACACACATTCTCCATGATTTTATTTTTTATTTAAACCTCAATTATTAGTAAAATTGTTTTACATCATTAAGACTGTTAACAATATCTACATACTAATAACATGCGATTATATTTATATATTCAACGAAATAGCGGTTTACAGTGTGAATGGGAAGGCTAATTTGCATATTGATCTTTAAAAATTTGATTTTAATAAATATATGCTTAGTATTATTGATTTCTTATTGTTTGGTTTTATCTTAATAAATATGAGCAAAAATATCGGGGATAAATCTTAACAGAAATCTATTAACATAAAGAAATAACTGTAATTTTATTCTTTTCTTCCTATTTTAACTAAATAGTTAAATTAGGGAAATTTACCACTGAAAGACGGGAGTAAGGGAAAATGGTGGAACAGTTTGTTTCAAAGTTGTTCTATTTTCCGATTATACCCCCTCTGTTCCAAATATTTTTATCTGAATTCTTATTCAGTTTCATTAGCCTTTCTAATTTAACATGATATTTTATTATATTAAAACTTAAATACTTCCACCCGGAGGTTGCATATATTTGCTAGTATATATATATATATATATATAATATATATATATATATATATATATATAGTTAGTCCTTTGTTAGTATTGCAGAAATGAGAATAAAGTGCTCAATTACTTTTGTAAGAGTTGTATTTATTTATTATAGTGTACAATACATTTCAAGTGCAACTGCTACCATTGGTTTCCAGGTAATATCGTTGATACGATGGGTAGTATCAAAGATACTACCTAGACACCAATGGTAGAAGTTGCACTTTAAATGTATTGTGCACTATATATATTGAAGAAATGGATACAATAGAAACCTACTCGAGTTTCATCGCTAGAATCATCAGGGTTAAATCCACTGAATTAATCGAGTTACCGATTAATTGCAGCTGATTACACGTATGTTCATTGAATAAGGTTTTTCGTTACCTATATATATATGTTGAAAGAATGAATAAAGGAAAGAAAGTACAGAATGGATAATTAAGGATAATTTTAATCAATATCACTTACACATGGGTTTCGGTCAGGAGTTTATCTATGTGTACATCATTCAAACTATTATTATTATCAAATAAACAAATGAAATAATAATAATAATAATAACAATAATAATAATAATAATAATAATAATAGAAAAAATGTAAAAATATTCCGTACACAAAGAAAATTCGACCTTCATCAGAGTGAATCTTTATTTTCATTTCAAATAAAGATTCACTCTGATGAAGGTCGAATTTTCTTTGTGTACGGAATATTTTTACATTTTTTTTATTATTATTTTTTCATTTCATTTGTTTATTTAATAATAATAATAGTTTGAATAATGTACACATATATAAAGATAAACTCTTGACCGAAACACGTGTAAGTGATATTGATTAAAATTATCCTTTATTATCCATTCTGTACTTTCTTTCCTTTATTCATTCTTTCAACATACGTCGGATTCACTTCCAGTTTCATTTTTACAGACACACCCGCACACATATATATATAAAAGTAAAGTCGACGGGGCGGCCTCAAGTCGGTATCAGCCAGTCAGCGAGGGAGTCTATCTCCTTTTCCATAGCGCTAGATGAAAAAGATTGTTTTAGCATCTGAGATGGTGAGCCACACCTACCATCAGCTCCTTACTTTACCGCACATATCCCTGTGCTATTCATACCCTGAGTTGGCGAGGACCGGTATCAAACTAGGAACGTTGTGTGTGTGTGTGTGTGTGTGTGTGTGTGGATATGAAGTCCGAGCAAGATGATTAGTTTATTGGAATGTAATAAATATACTAACACTCACATTACTTCATTCTGTGGCTTTCCAAGGAGTAATCATAGAGTGATATATATATATATATATATATATATATATATATATATATATATATACGCTTAGTTTAAAATTCACTTTAAGTGACACATTTTTGGATCAAGATGTCATCCAGTGAAGTTCGAACTATTTACACTTGAAAACTCTCCTGCACAATTAACTTGACTTGAACATCCTCTTCTCTCTTCAGTCACTTATATGGAATTATTGTTGAAATTATTTATTATATTGATCTACGCACTCAATCAACTGTCTGAATGAAAGAATGAAAGAACAATGAAACTTATAAAGTGAGAACTATGCAATATTAAATTAAGTGTCCGACTGTCTAATCACATGAAACGGCTTATTTTAATCAAGCCAATATTATCAACAAATTGGCATTTGAATTAATCGGGAAAAATGAAAATAAGAAAGAGAAAATAAATTAGCGAAAATATTACGAAAAGAGCAGACGACACTGACCTGAATAAAAGGAAAGATGGAAAATATTTCAATTGATTTTGTTTTCTTTAAAATCATTAGTTTCATTTTGCGCACTTGCCCGTCCTCCTCGCAGAGATATCGTAATTCTTGGAGAGTATTTAGAAGTCAGATCTCCAACAGTTCACACAACGCCTGTTAGCAGGACTAACTCCTAATGAACAGTAAATGAAACTATTATGTGTACACACCTGTTTGGTGTGAATGGGATCATACCATTCTCAATTATTCATGTGTGACTCAATTTGGATGGAAAAAAAGGAAGCAAGGCTTACTGGCAAACAATTTAACTGGATTACAGGCGTTCATCCATAGACCGAATGTCTATTACAAACCACTCCACACAAGCAGTATGTGACATAAGGACAATTTTAAGTGGATTTTAACAGTTTTTCTGAATTTTTTAGATGAGGCTTGATGATTAGTATTATCTGCGTTATTCGGACTATTGTCCCCATCTTCATTGTTATTTGTACAACGTTTCGGCCGATATGCTCTCCGGCCTTCTTTAGGTATTTCTTGTTGGATTCGGGAACCTTCTCAGACTCGGGAACCTTTTTTTGAACTCGGGAACTTTCTTTTCGAACTCGGGAACTTTCTTGTCGTAATCGGGAGCCATCACGGAACTTTGAACCTAACCCTTTATTTAGTCCACGGAATTATCCTGTTCTCATTCCGCTACCCATACAGAAAAGAAGGTTCCCGAGTCCGACAAGAAATACCTGAAGAAGGCCGTAGGGCATATCGACCGAAACGTTGTACAAATAACAATGAAGATGGGACAATAGTCCGAATAATGCACATAATACTAGGATTTTAACAAGTCTTCACAATTTTCTCTTGAACTGTTCGTTGGGATTTTTTGTAAAGTTTTCAGAACTGATTTGAAACTGCTTATTCTACAAGATGTTTGTCCGCTTTCATTAGTGGATCCGGATATGAGTGTTCATATTTACACACCTGCTGACAATCATGAATACCATTTCAAAGGAATAAAACTCAAATCATCCTCTTTAAAGTAGGTGTTTTCATTTCTAAGTTAGATAAAATGTATCTTTTCGTCTTATTAGGTGAACTGGTGCTAAAAAGTTTATTTAGGAGCGTCCCCACATACCAAATACCAATATTATCACAAGCATATCCAATGATATACTAACTCTAAAGACAATATAAAACTATTTACATATACAGGAGAATTTGATAATCACACACACACACGCATATATATATATATATATATATATATATATATATATATAAGTAAAAAAAAGTAAAGTCGACGGGGCGGCCTAAAGTCAGTATTAGCCAGTCAGCGAGGGAGTCTATCCCCTTTTCAATAGCGCTAGACCAAAGAGATTGTTTTAGCATCTGAGGTGGAGCGCCACACCTACCATCAGCTCCTTACTTTACCGCACAGATCCCTGTGCTACTCATACGCTGAGTTGGCGGGGACCGGTATCGAACTAGGAACCTTGTGGTTTCTAGCCGAACGCTCTACCGACTGAGCTAACCCAGCCCATGAGGAAAAATGAATAAAGAAAAGAAAGTATACAATGGATAATAAAAGATGAATTTAAGCAATATCACTTACACATGTGTTTCGGTCAGTTTATCTTTGTGTACACGATTCAAACTATTAGTATTATTAATAAACAAATGAAATAAAATATGATAATAATAGAAAAATGTAAATTTATTATTTCATTTCATTTGTTTATTTAATGATAATAATAGTTTGAATCGTGTACACAAAGATAAACTGACCGAAACACATGTGTAAGTGATATTGCTTAAATTCATCTGTTATTATCCATTCTGTACTTTCTTTTCTTTATTCATTCTTCCTCATATTGTCGGATTCAATTCCAATTCCATTTTTACATATATATATATATATATATATATATATATATACACAAGAATTATCAATAAGAATGCACAAACGTATCGCAACAGAACAATATGCGCATATTGTTCCATGAACAAGCAGTATATATAAGGGACACCAAGATGGTTAAGTCTTACTTGTTGAGGATGAGTACACTAGTCATGGATTGTTGAAGAGACAATATAACCAGCATTTAAAGAACAGACAAAAATATAAGGCCAAGGAACATTGACAAAGAGAACGTGATGGAATCTGGAATTGACACGTGACCTCGTTCATTAGACTAACTCGTGTACACGCCCACTTTTCCGTGGAGAAAATAACTGTTTCTCTAGAGCTTCTTCAATATTGATATGGAGGATAGACAGATTCATACATTTGAATGTAATGCCATATATAAAAAATACAAATGTACTTTTTGTCAAGATTTGAACTCGGGCGGTCGGTACACCTTTTTACATAAACGTTACACGACGAGCGATTCATGAAAAGGTTTACTGACTTAAGCTGAAAATCTGTTCTCCTATGGAAAAAAATGAACACTAGCATCGCATCGCTCATTTTAGACTATATACTGTAGCAAACAACCCTAAGTAAATAGTATTTGTGTATCTAGCTTTGTTTCTCCATTGAAAAGAATGTGTTTTTTTGTTTCTCAGTTGACCGCAACAAAAGAAATCGTGTAGTAAGAGTGTACAATCCGTCATGTAAACGGAATGACATGAGTCAACATAGAAACTCCTTTGCTTCTGGATATTGCAACTTCTGTCTCCGTGTTTGGACAGCCAGCATCAAACATAGAGACCGGGCGCTATTTTAAGTAAATTGAAGTGAATGACCTCAGTACTTTACAATGGATTGATGGATGGATGGCAGTATCCGTTATTCTCTAGCTAACAAATACAATTTCCTATTGACGTGAGCATCGTAGTCAGAAAATACTCAGCCGTGACAGTTTTCAAATGCGAGTCTAGCAAACACTTTATGTCGTCTATTGAGCAGAAAGGCCTACAGGTGACTTCTATCAGTCGATATACCCCATGAAATAAACATATGAATTAGTAAATAATAAATAAGATAACTGCTAATAATATTCATCAGGTTTTGTGAATTAATTCCTTGCGTTGTTGTTTCGATTATATTTTCAAATAAATTTGCAAAAATATGCGTCCACTGGACAAGTATTTAAGTTTTAATATAATTAAATATTATATCGTATTAGAAAGACCAATGAAATTAAATACGAACGCAAAAATATCACTCTTATTTTTACTTTATTATAAATAATTTCAATATAAAATGATACATAACACGTTTGAGAATAAATCAATATTATTAGAAATCCATAACAACAGATAATTATCTATTAAACATTTTGATAAAAACGGTATGTTAATTATTCACATCATATACTATGTAAACATTCATTTCTTAATATATCACAAATTTCGATGCATATATTTTTTTATTTGCTATTCTTCATTATATATATTTATATGGCATAACTTGCAAATCGGTCGGAAAATTAAAACATATTACAGGGTGACCCCAAAAAATCAGAACCAAATTATTTATTTCATTTTCCCATTAAACTAACCCTAAACCCCAACCCCATCCCTAACCTAACCCCCTAGTTAAAATTAAAAGTTTTTACTGTAGTGCTATGCATCAGCATAGTCCGCATCTGTAATAGTATGTGCGGGATATTGGCTGCTTCTTGCTTTTTTTAGTGTGAGGCCATTTTCTTTTATGGGATCTAGTGATGTTCTGAGTACGTAGTCTAGGCATATTATGAATATATATGGCGCTAGTGTATCCCCTTTTAGGACTCCGGCGACAATGTCAAAGAAGTCTGTGTCGCCATCTGGGGATCGTACCATTGCTTTTGTATTTTGGTAGAGCATCATTACGGCGTTAACTCTTTCCTTTGATAGGCCATATGCTAGCAGTAATTGCTCCAATTTTCCTCTGTGTATGGAGTCAAATGCTTTGGAGAAGTCTACAGATAGAAGGTTGTCTCGAGATTCTTTGCTCGGACCCCTTTATGAATTGGCGCATATATATATATATATATATATATATATATATATATATATATATATATATATATATGTGTGTGTGTGTGTGTGTGTGTGTGTGTGTGTGCGTGTATGTGTGTGTGTTTTAGTGATGCATATATGCTCTCAAAATGAGATAGTAAAACATACACTGAGGTAATTAAAAATAACGGTGCAATTAAATATACCTTGAATCGGCATCTTAAAACTTTATATACTACACAATTTCTTGCCTTGATTATTTTTAGTTCACCAATAAAACTTCCCGGACATTTACTATTGAAATTAGTTCTTTTTATTATTTGTTAAAAACTATCAGAAAATATATATATATAAAAATAAGTATTCTTTACAATCTAATTTCGAATCCTGCATGCTCGCTAACATTGGCCTCAATGCACAAACCTTGTTCGTATCTATTTTTTTAAAACTTTTTTTCTGAACGATCAATAGATATAGGTGTGAATATATTTTCTTTTTTTCCCGCCATTTTTACCCAGATGAATGGAGAGTCTCCTTCTTAAACCAGTTAATAAGGCGCATAATAAAATGAAACATGATATCGATGCCTTATTCAGAATGAACCATCTAGTATCACCAAAGACGTAGTTCCTTCGTACAGTTCTTTCTCTCTCTCTCTCTCTATAGAATTACATTTGAATCACTCTTGAATTCAGGTCTTGCTTGCAGACGCCAGCAGAGATGGACAAATTTGATTTAACCAATGGAACCAACTAAACGTGCGCACATATGCTATTCTACCGCATATAAATATAAAATACACACATATATATGTAACATTTGGTTAATATATATATATATATATATATATAGTAGTTGGTTAATATATAAATACACATACGTATAACAGTTGGTTAATATATAAATACACATACGTATAACATTTGGTTAATGTATAAATATACATACATACATATATAATTGGTTAATGTATACATACATATAACAGTTGGTTAACGTATAAATATACATACATACATATAACAGTTGGTAATATATAAATATACATACGTATAACATTTGTTAATGTATAAATATACATACATACATATAATAATTGGTTAATGTATCAATATACATACATATGACATACATACATATAACAGTTGGTTAATGTATAAATATACATACATATAACAGTTGGTTAATGTATAAATACACATACATATAACAGTTGGTTAATGTATAAATATACATACATATAACAGTTGGTTAATGTATAAATACACATACATATAACAGTTGGTTAATGTATGAATACACATACATATAACAGTTGGTTAATGTAAAAATATACATACATATAACAGTTGGTTAACGTATCAATATGCATACATATAACAGTTGGTCTATATATAAATACACATGCATATAGCAGTTAGTTTATATCTATCTATCTATATATATATATATATATATATATATATTAGTTGGGTTATATATAAGTATGCATATATTTATATGTATCAGTTGGGTTATATAAGTAAAGTAAAGTCGTCGGGGCGGCCTAAAGTCGGTATCAGCCAATCAGCGAGAGAGTCTATCCCTTTTTCACTTCCGCTAGACCAAGGAGATTATTTTAGCGTCTGAGGTGGAGCGCAGCACCTACCATCAGCATCCTTACTTTACCGTACAGACCCCTGTGCTGCTCATACGCTGAGTTGGCGAGGACCGGTATCGAACTAGGAACCTTGTGGTTTCCAGCCGAACGCTCTACCGACTGAGCTAACTCGGCTCTTGGGTTATATATAACTATGCATATATATAGCAGTTGAGTTATATATATATATATATATATATATATATATATATATATATATCGCCTGATATAAAAATATACCTATATCTAGCAGGTTATGATAAATTGTTTTCTTTTGTTGAGAAGGAGCGTTAGAGACACCGTCAGTGCTTAGATGTTTTGCCGATCAGTTTTGCTAATATGCGCTAATCCTACACGGAATTGGTGAGGATCGTTGTCTAAAAGGAATTCCTTAGTAAAAGTTATATATATATATATATATATATATATATATATATATATGTGTGTGTGTGTGTGTGTGTGTATATATATATATATATATAATATATATATATATATTTGTATATGTATGTATATATAAGATGTGAAAAAAAAGTATCGAGTTTTTTGTACTTTTGGACACACCTTGTATTCTGAAAAAGATAACGTTCCATTCATTCTTCATTTCTATCTTGTTAAATATACCTTTAAACTCGGTAACTTTTTTTATATTTGTATATAACAAGTAACAAATAAATGTCCTACAAACAGTATCCGAGAGTTGCCAGTCCCAAATTTACATGTCGTTAAATTCTCCTACGCTCTCATATGTTTCAGAAAAGGCTGAACACGTGCTTGTTTATATGCAACACATTTTCATTGTTATTTATTGAATATGACATTTACATCGGGTCGCATTCCCTCATTTCACTATAATTACATTATACACAATACAATTCACGAGCGTAGATACTCCGATGGCATTACGTGTGTGACATGCATTTTTTAAAAGAAATTTTTTTTTTAATACTTTCTTCGTTATTTTCAGAAAATTCTTATATTGTTCATGTTTTCCCTATAAAATACTGAAATGTAGTTATACTCTCGCATTCTGGTGGAAAATAAAATTGCAACGTTATGAATAGATATTTCAATTTACATTCATATAAAGTTGGTGGATTACAGTAAATGATCACATAGAGAGCAGAATGTGCAAGAAGGAAAACATTCGAATGTATTAATGTTAGCTGGATCCCATATTACTTCAGTGCGTATCCTTCTTTGGTATTGAGAAAAGAAAATATGCTGTTACGTAAAATGGTTTAATACAATGTGTATTACCACGTCACAAGATGGTAGAATACACTAAAAGTATCATTACAATATCAACACTATACACTAGCAAACACAACCAGCATTGCTGTTGAAATTGTATTATTTAGCAAATAATTATTTCATTTTCATATATATATATATATATGTGGGGGGTATTTTGGCAGCATTTTCTCTTTTAAACATGTCTGGTTGAACTCAAGTGACGATTCCTATCGTACGAGTTTCTTTTCAATCCTTTCAAGGTGTCTGGTCATCTTTTGGTGTCAGGGTAGAAATGGTGTAGTAATCCACTAAAGGTGTCTCTACGAGCGCTTTCGGCATGTCGATCTGACATCTTCAGGTTGGAAACTGAAGATGGCAGATCCACCAGTTCCACCCTGACACCAAAAAGATGGACACCTTGAAAGGATTGAACAGAATCTCGTACGACAGGAATCGGCACTTGAGATCAAGCACACACACACACACACACACACACACACCACATACATACATACATACATATATATATATATATATTATATATAATATATATATATATATTGCACAACGTGGAGGAAATAATCACTCACTGCTGATCCTCATCTATCGTTCACTATAGGAGTGTCCACCATATATATATATATATATATATATATATATATATATATATATATATATATGCAGTTACTGGGTCAGCAGTGTGTAAATCTGATGGAGGAGGAACCGAAATCACCTAGGGAACCAGTCATAGAACAACATTGATATCGTGTCCCAGTAACATATACAAAGTAATCATTAATATATATATATATATATATATATATATATATATATAATCACCAAGAGCGTAGACAACCTGCCTACCATAACCTTAAATATAGATGCTCTATCAATGATATTAGCTGAGCACTTTTTACTTACTTTATATATATATATATATATATATATATATATATATATATATATATATATAGGGGGGAGAGATTGAACAATTAGAAAATATGTTCAAAACTGCATATTTGTAAAATGAAAATCTAATACATCTCACACCAAATTATTTAAAGGGAATAGTTTTCCGCTGCTGTGTTGTCCTGTTTACAATGATTCACAAATTGATGGTATCCTTATTAATTGCAGACATTATTTATTAATTTGAAATAATCAATATTTACATTTATGCTTGATTTTTCGAAAGGTCCCTTCATCATTGATTTCTTATCTTCAACAACATATGATTTTTTTTTTAACTGAATGATTAAATATGTCTTTCATGGCATAGACTGTAGGTCAAATAAATCTCTCATAGGGATTACAAGCTGTTGCACATTTTTTCTAAGTATTTGAAATTTATCTTTCAGAAATCATAAAAGATAATGATCGATTATTAAAAATTGTGAAGGATGAACCTCAAAGAATATCTAAAGCATTTTTTATAAACTTTAGGAATTGTTCCTATAATTCTTCGTCGTCATTTGTCGGCTTTTATGAAAGGGTAATTTGTTTGAATGATTACTTTACAAACAGAGAGAATATCCGACATTATGTTCTTTTGAGATGTGCGCCTTTATCTTTATTCAAAAGAGTTATATCCGTTTATCTAAACGTTTCATTACATGCTATACAATGTTGTAATGAGAATATTGATAAATATATATTTGTTTGAAAAGAATGCAATAAAAAGAGAACGATGGGCAAATTGTTACACGTTTGAATTATAGATTTTCGGCATGCACTTTGTTTGTTCTCGGCTTTTAGCTATTTTTCAGCAAACCAGTCAATTAGACACTAAAGAAAGCAGCAAAATAGCGCAATTCATTTCCGCAAAAATTTCGAAACGTTATGCTCTACTATTTGGCATTCACACAGGAAGCTCCAAAACGAAGACGTCGCACAGTATGGGTGATAATCTTTAGAATACTTGAAACCCTGATTAAATATATAATGATCAAAAGATACATACATATATATATATATATATATATATATATATATATATATATATGTGTGTGTGTGGGGTGTGTGTGGTGTGTGTGGTACCATCTTATTGACATTTGTTCACAGAATTTTTACACATGGTTGAGTAGAACACACACACACACACACTCACCCGCACACATGCTCGCTCTCTCCCACCCGCACGCGCGCACAGACACACACACACACACTCACCCAAACGCGCGTGCACACACACAAACGCACTTCCCTCTCTCTCTCTCTCTCTCACACAGCCACACGCATATATATATATATATATATATATATATAATATATATATATATATATATATACACGGAAGAAGTATATGTAAAGAAACGGGTAAATACACGTATCAATATACAGCAAACACGATTTTGTAAATGTGTATCTATTTTTTTCTTACGAAGATATCCATATTATTTTTCCTATTTTTTTTTAAACCTGCAGGCAGCAACATAAAAATGACATATTCACGCACAAATGATTATTTTTGTAAACATCGCATTACACACACACACACACACACACACACACATATATATGTGGTGTGTGTGTCTGTGTATAAATGTATATCATTTTTTTTTCCTTGTTTAATCTTAGTAATCTGAAAATATATATATATAAATGTGTGTGTGTGTGTGGGGGTTATGTGTGTGGGGAGGTGTCAATTCAATCATGAGGAAACTTGTATATGAATCCATCTGTGAACAAGTGTGTCAATAATAGTTTAGCACACACACCACACACACACACACACACACACACATAGAAGTAGACAGAGAAGTTATATGCACATAATCTGCTCATATATATTCTATAAAGTTAAGAACAGTATACCGTCTACCAAAAAACGATGCCATGCATTCCTCATTGGTAATAGTTTCAAACCTAAACGTTGATTAATAAAGCTTTACTACTGGATAGCTATTCTTAATTCCAGCTTTCTGAAAATCAGTATCCTCTACCGACGGTGTGTTGTAAACGCTGATTGTATTACCCGTAGAATCATAAGATCTCCACCACCAAAAATTGGGTGTCCCAGATACGCTATTAAGTAGCTACCGATTGTAGAAGTCTAACTACCGCCGAGTTAGCAGACAAGTACAAACATGCAAGCTGTGACTTAAATACAGTCCTTGAATGCTGCTGGCATACTGCAAATTGATGGCTGAAGAGTGGGTGCTTGTACATGTCCTTTACCAACCCAGGAAACAGCCAATCAGAACCTAGCAAATTAACTTGCCTGAGTTCATAATGGAAGAATCCAAAGCTTCATATAAGCCACCTACCAAATTCTAGTTTCAGTTTAGTAGCCAGCTTGTAACATATCTGAACACTTGAAAAACCCAACAAGGTTCTAGTTCTGTAAAAAGTCTTTTCCAAAAAACAAAACTGGATTGATCACAAATGCATTGAAGCAGAAGCGAGCTTTGCGTAACATTTATCTTAATTGGAAATAAAAACAGTGAGCCGAGTTCAAACGCAGGACGAGGTTGTTTGCATTTCACTTCAAGTTAATGTCCTATAGAATGGCATTAATCTATTTATTCTCCACAAATTTTTGAGTAAATACTAGGACTGGTTGTTTTATTTTAATTTAGATAACCATCCTCGGAGAAGAAAAAAATCTGAATTCTAACCAACTTTACTCTGCTCAAAAATGGATTTTATTCGTGTGCTTCCCGCAGCAGAGCGATTGGGTAAATACATAGAATGGAACATTGAAAAGTGTTTCGTAGGAAATGTGAATAGACGTGTACTAAGTTGACCGATATCATGGCACCAGTCTGATAAGTAATGTCTTGAAACCTTGACTCAGAAACATCAAAGTGTGACACCTTCACCTCCTATCAAATCAATGGGTAAAAATCAACCCAGTTGAATCCATCTTTTCAAGTCAGTCGCTTTTGAGCGTTTGATAAAAATGTATGTCCATGGATTATTCATCGCAACTTGCACCATGTAACCCATCAGGACCCTTCTCATTTGAGTTAGAAAGGAGCTGGATGCCGGCAAATACACCTTCTCTCAAGAACGTCTATAAATTGTTTACTGAATAACGCATAGATAATGAATATCTATCAGGTTAATTATGTTATATTTATTCATTATTGGGGGATATGTGCTTAATTGAAGTCATACCTAATTTTGAAAATTAATTAGATAATAATTAATGAATTTAGGCGGGCATATATGTTCAACTGTATGGCTAAACAAATCAAGAAAATGTCAATCCCTGAATGTACATTTCGACCTATTAGTTCTCATCAGCAAGGTTATAGACATGGGAGACTGCTCCGTGTGTGTCTATAACCTTGCTGATGAGACATAATAGGTCGAAATGTACATTCAGGGATTGACATCTTCTCGATTTGTTTTATCAGACAATATATTATACTAATTCGCTAGAGACCCCCGCCACAAAAAAAACTAATAATGTGATTGGTATTTTTCTTGGACCACGTGTCTGACCCTTCTTTATGAACTAGTTGCCATATCTTTAACTCTCCGGCAACATTCTTCGAGCCGTAAAATCTGACAAATATTCGACACAGTTTATCACGCTACAAGGCCAGTATTGCTTTTATACGGTAGTGATCTGTGCAAAATTTTGGCACTTGCTTCTCTGTGAAGATATTACATTTTTGGTTGATGCAATAAAAATCTGCACCTCGCATTTTCTCACAAAGAAATGAAAAAGCAGGAAGTTGGAAGCATCTGGAGAACGGGCTTTTGTACATAACGAGCTTATAAGACATTTAATTGTCAGCTGTTAGTTCTTGGCGCCAAAATAGTCGCAACAGAATGTCAAGTTATCTACACACTCAATTTGCAATGAAGTAGACTATGAAATTTCTTGAGTACTAATTTGAATATCTTCCAATACAGACTAATCCCAGAAAAAACAGTAGATGTCGATTTATGGAGAATATGAAGAAACGATTATAAGCGAATGCAGTAAATTGGATCATAAGGGATATGTTAAAAGAAAATACAAAGTGACCATTGTAAGGCTATATATATATATATATATATATATATATATATTACACAAGGTGTGTCAAAAAGTACCGAGATTGTTTGTACTTTTTGACACCTTGTATTCTGGAAAATAACATTGCATTCATTAATTTTTTTCAGAGTACAAGGTGTGATAAAAGTGTAAAGTTTAGAGCTGTATTTACGAAGATAGAAATGAAGAATGAATAGAACACACACACACACACATATATATATATATATTATATATATATATATATATATATAATTATATTATAAAATGGATACAATAGAAACCTACTCGAGTTTCACCATAAGGATCTTCAGGGTTAAATCCACTGAATTAATCGGTACTCCGATTAATTCAGGGGATTTAACCCTGAAGAGCCTTATAGTGAAACTCGAGTAGGTTTCTATTGAATCCATTTTATAATAAATTTGCTCTAGTTCGTATTGAGCACTTTGTATTTGTTATATCACTAACTTAACCCCTGAATTTTGCACCTCCAGCGATCGTGCCCATATTCACCGGTAAGACACCTTTTATCTTATATATATATATATATATATATATATTATATTATATATATATATATATATATATCAACCCCTCTGTACAAGCAGAATGTGACAAGATCAATTTGATAATTGGAGTTTAAAGGTTTTCAATTCTGAGTTTTCCTTCTTATAGACTTGTTACCTAATCATGGTTAAAGAGCCAAGTGTGCCCTACTATTTACCTATAGCTAGAGAAAGAGAGAGAGAGAGAAGAGAGAGCGAGCGAGAGAGAGAGAGAGAGAGAGAAAGGAAGATAAGAAGAGACAGAGAGAAAATAAGGGAGTTAGTACCTTTCCCAAGAGTATTAGCGTTGTGTGAAAGGCAATCAACCTCGTCCAGAATTAGAACTCGAAGTCCAAGTCCATTTCTCCCGACCCTAAGCATTGCACCACGCACCCCCAATCAGAGCGTGGGAGATTACGTGTGTGTGTGTGTATGTGTGTGTATGTATGTGTGTGTGTGTGTGTGTGTGTGTGTGTGTGTGTGCAGAATGTGTGTACAAAGTTTTCGATGGCAATGAAAATAAGTTTTCTTATTCAGAATCATAGGTGACTTCAGGGCAAGAGGATGTTTGATACTTTTGTCTCTTCATTGTATAAACATCTAAATTCGCAGACACAAACACTCATGAACTCAAACACACACACACACACACACACACACATATATATATACACACACACACACACACACACATATATATATATACACACACACATATACATATATACACATATACACACATTATCTATACACATATATATATACACACACATATTATATAATACATATACACACATATATATACATATACATACACACACATATATATACACACACACATATATATATACACACACGCACATATATATACATATATATATATATACACACGCACATATATATACACATATATATACACACGCATATATAATATATATATATATATAATATATATATATATACACGCATATATATACCACATACATATATACACACACCACATATATACACACGCACACATACATATATACACACACACATATACACACACATACACACACACACACACACATATACACACACACACACACATATATATATATATGTGTATTATGTGTGTGTTTCTGAGGAGCGGTTATAATTAACGGAAGCCATCTTGTTGGAGAGCAGCCATTTTGCTCAGAGAGAACAATGTTTTGTCCAACAAAGTAATTTACAGCCAGGAAACCATAACCGGAGAGTTAAACAAAATATCTAGTCACAACAATATACTTGTTTCTCTGAGCCACTATAAAACTAGAGTAGACTTTTCATAAATAAATCATTTGCAAGAAAGAATACATTATGGAAATTTTGCCTCTAAAATGCCTTGGCACAAATCCTTCACGGGGATTCCGTTTGCTTCGAAAACAGTAGAATGTTCTCTAAACACACCGGATTCAAGAATAAATAACCATTTGGAAAAGAAGAATAAGCAAAGAGCTAACAACAAAAACAACAACAAAAATACATTATTAGGAAGATGTAGTGAGTGAAGGATGTTAAGAAAGACGGATATTGATTTTTATTTCAAATGGTGGAAATGGGAAAGTTTTTTTTTTTTGAATCAGTGAAGAGAAAAAAATAAGTCGGAATTATTTGGACGGGTGCCTAGAAAAATTTGAAGTTCCACTTGTTATAGATTAATTTCATATTTCCTTAAAGGGAATTAAAAGCCCACTTTAACTGAAATAAATTTCGTTATTTCCAATTTGCCGTACTTGGTTTTCTGTTCTATCAAATACAATCCCATTTTTTTCTTTTTTTAATCAGTAATAAAAGAAAAGAGGTTTGAGCATAGTAAAACAGGAAAGAATCCAATATGTTCACCAACGACTGATAGAAAGTGCTACACGATACTATAAGCAAAGCCGGCTTGCTAGCTTTGGAAATAAACATTAAAATCTTCTATATTTTCAACTTTTCGAATATGGACTTGTGTCCATATTGTGAAATTCAAATCTGTTATTTACATTTGTGCCTCTTTATATGCATATATATAATCTGGGATTTCGAGATATTTTTAGAAGACAAAACGTAGATTCTAAAATAGATGCCAGTAATTGTCCATTTTATAGTAATTAGAGTATTTATTTTTCACAGAATGAAATTGATATAGCAGTATCTGATATATCAAACCGGATATTCTAATAATAAAAAAATATACGATTATATATATATATATATATAATATATATATATATATATATATATATATATATATATATATATATATATCATTTACTAAGATTATATAAAGAGAAATGAAATCACATAAAAAATATATATGCATGCGTGTGGGTAGTCATGTTTTTCAAAAAAGAATAATTTTACGCGTGAAGTGGTACGTGTGTCTCCCAAATCACAGATTATTTTATGTGTATCCTTTTCTAGGAAATATTCTGGCACGTTAACAGTGTATTTGTCAGTATAACGAATTTTAGTTTCTTGCACAATTTCAAGTGGATCAACTTTTTCACTCATTTGTCACTATTATATTTTCTTCTAGTTCCCTTGTTTCTTTTTTAATCATCTATTCATTTTACTTTTATGTGTGGTTGTAATACTAATTTTAACTGGTATTACTCTTATATTGACGAATGAAAAAATGGCAAATGTCCTCTCGTATCTGAACATCTTCTATTCTCTAGTTGCTATTTATTTGAGTATTATGAAATTTTGCTTCGATATAATTACTGCTGATGACATTTGTTCATACTGTTGTATATATATATATATATATATATATATATATATATATATGAGGAAAAAATGAGTAAAGAAAAGAAATGTAAATGGATGAAATGAATTGAATCGATATCACATTAATCGATATCACTTACACATGTGTTTCGGTCAGTTTATGTGTGTGAAAATATTTCGCACACATAGAAGAATCGACCTTCATCAGAGTGAACATTTATTTTGAATGAAAAAATTCGTTGGGAAAAAACAACAGAGATTTTTGGAAATATTCGAAAATAGAATTTTTTAAAATTTGGAACGCTGAGAATAGAGACCGTTATGATTTGGATATTTGTTTTTTTCTAGGGGTTATGGTACAAAATAGGTTTTTTATTATATATATTATATATATATATATATATATATATATATATATATATTTGTATTTGGTTTTCAAGTCATCTCGCTATTATTATTAATATTATTATTAGAGCTTTTCCCACCAGCGTTAGCTGACTATTTCACTGGATTCCAATTACAACAAGTCTCCTCATGTCTCCAGGACTCTACTGAGTAGTCTGGGCGATTATAGCAATGCAGTGGTCTGGAGTGTCTCAATTCTTTCTCTGATTTCCAGTTCTTTCGTCTTTTTTCCAATTTCTTTGGGTCGTTCTAAGTGCACAAACTATAAATTGTATCATTTTCTACCTCATATTCCACAGCTCATTATTATTATCATCATTATTATTATTTGACCCCATATGAATTCTTCACACCCATCTTTCCTGGTGGTTTATTGGAGCTTGATTGACAGCAAGTATCCCAAGGTTTGCAGAATCGGCTAGAATACTCTTCTGGGTATTCTAGCCGATTTTAAATTGCTGTTGTTTGGATGGTTTCCATTTTTCCTCTGATTTCAAACTCATCCGGGCTCTTTTCCAAACCCTTGGGGACTTTTCAAGGAGGTAATTAAATTAGTACGAACTTTACTTCATGTTCCCCAGATTGTTCAGTTCCCAGGAAAGGCCCAAGTATTTGTAAATCTTTTCCCTCTCCTTCAATTTCACTTTATGATCCACCGGAACGATTATTATTATTATTTACATTATTTTACTATTAGTGTTATTTTTATTTTCATTATTATTTGATAATAATTATATTATTAAGTTAATTTCATTATAATTATAATGGCCTATTATAAGGTCTGAAAGAGTGGGTGTTCAAGAAAAAGAGATAATAGTAATTTACTAAATACATATTCACATAAGTCAGAATAATATCATCAATATATTACCATTATTGGCACCGGCATTGCTTTCATCTTTCGATCAAACACACTTTCACCTAATCTCTTCATGTCACATCCGTGTCCTGCTGAGCCGTTTCGAACAAAAGTTGAAATGAATCCCGAGTCCCAAGCTATCCTTATTGATTCTTAGGTTTGGGGTGAGACCGAATGGATAAAACACAAAGAGATTTCAAACAGTCGGTTTTCAAAACAATATTATTATCCTCAAGATAAAAGTGAATAAAGCACGTTTACCTTTAAGCGAGGGCAACCAGAATCTACATCAATCTGACACATGTGAAAGAAAAAGAGAAAGAGAAATGCACTTTTAAAGGAAAGTTTTTAAAAAGGGGACTTACTTTGAATGTTGGCACTCTAAATCCATTAACAACACCAACACACAGTCAGTCGTAACACACACATATATATATATATATATATATATATATATATATATATATATATATATATGTGTGTGTGTGTGTGTGTGTGTGTGCATGTGTTTGTATGTAGACAAATTCATGATCAACCATATATTGCAGGATATAGAAAGCATATATATATATATATATATATATATATATATATATATATATATATATATATGTATATGTGTGTGTGTGTGTATATATATATATATATATATTAATATATGTATATGTGTGTGTGTGTGTGTGCATGTGTTTGTATGTAGACAATTCATGATCAACCATATATTACAGGATATAGAAAGGCATATATATATATATATATATATATATATATATATATATATATATATCTGCGTGTGTGTATGTAAGTGTGGGTGTAGACATATTCATAATTAACGATATATTACAGGATATAGAAAGGCATATATATATATATATATATATATATATATATATATATATATACATGTAATACATAATACACTTATGCATACATACGTATATTTATATATAATATATTTGTATATATTTACATATACACACATATATATATATATATATATGTGTGTGTGTGTGTGTGTGTCGACATATTTATAAACAACCATATATTACCGGATATAGAAAGGCATATATATATATGCACATATATATGCATACTTATATGTACACGTGTATACATACACAAGGTATCTTCTTAGCAATTATTATATTTGATAACGTTATATTAAGTATCATCGTTCTATTGCAGATTAAGGTTTTTTTTCTTCTCTAAAATTTTATAATTTCTTCTTATAATTTTCAAATGATTTTCTTTATTTCAGTTTTAAAAACCACAGAAGACGAGTATCACGCCATTGAAGGATTTTCAATGAATTTTAAAAAGACCGAAAATTCATTATTACCGGCTTTCGGAGAAAATTTCGGAAAATTCGTCCTCGTCAAAAAATGTTCTCGACTTGAACATCTTGTTTTCTACGATCTTCTACACAGCCAAAAACCAAATGCCGTGAGTAGAAATCGACAATTTCTTTTTAATCACAATATTCAATAACTCTTTAATCTAAAAAATATTTGTTTGATAATGAACATCACCATTTCATCAGATTACAAAAGAAAAATGATTAAAAAAATTAAAAGCTTAGATAGATATCAAGATCTCCGCAGAGTACTATTGTTAATTTTAGTAATCATCTTATTATGATGGAGATTCTGTAACCGAAACTGTTTTAAGTGCATTGACATAATAAAACACCTCCGTACGAGTACCATTATGATCTTGTTATTAAGAAAAATAATTATTATATATATATATATATATATATATATATATATACCAAACACTCCGAACGCGCAAGATGCGACACAATATCACTTTCTTAGGCGGAGTTTAACAGGTTTGAATTCAGAGTTTTCCTTCTCCTAGACTGGTTACACAGCCAGGGGTTAAGAGTCCAGTCTGACCTGCTATTTATCCATAGCTACAGGGAGAATTTGATTCATACCTTCCCCAAAAGTATTAGCGCCATGTGAAAATGCTAATAATTTCATCCAGGAATTGAACTAGGGTCGACGAATTGATTTCCTACGACTCTAACCTTTAGAAAACATGCCTCCATAAAATGAGAATATATAAGTATATACCAAATGTGGCAAAACAGTATTGAGATTTTTTGTACTTTTTGACACACCTTTTATTCTGAGGAAATTACCGTTCCATTCATTGTTCCTTTCTATCTTGCTAAATACAGATTCCAACTCGGCACTTTTATGATACAACTTTAATTCTGAAAAAAATTAACGTTCCATTCATTGTTAATTTCTATCTTGGTAAATATAGCTATCTTGATACTTTTATGAGACACCTTGTGTGCGTGTATTTGTTTGTTTACGGAATTGCATGGTTTTAGTGTATAGTTATTTTTAATTTTATGTGTATTTTGTCTAAATTTCCAATATATCTTACACATTTCATTACCTGTAATTACTTTTATTGCAATTACTTTGCATTGGTTTTCAGAGAAATGTCTATATTTTAATATAGCGCAATATATTACAAATTATGGGGAACATTTGTAGTCAACCGTCTTATGATTACAAGTTAGAGGGAATGAAAGTGCATTAAGTGCGAACAAGAGCAACAGGAAACGGGATTAATGGTGTTCTACTCCTCTGCAGATATCAAAGGCTTTCGTAGAAGATTATAAGTCTCTCACATACCGATACTATTCAATATTCAAGAAATGCATTATTTGCTATTTCTCTGAATGTTTGAGATGAGGCTTGAAGATTAGTATTATCTGCGTTATTTGGAAAAATAATTAACACAACTCCTACCCCAGCTATGGTTAGCGGAATGAGAGCAGGATACCCCCGTGTACTAAATAATGGGTTAGGTTCAAAGTTCCGTGATGGCTCCCGATTACGACCAGAAAGTTCCCGAGTTCGAAAAGAAGGTTCCCGAGTCCGAGAAGGTTCCCGAGTCCGACAAGAAATACCCGAAGAAGGCCGGAGGTTATATCGGCCGAAACGCATATTTGTTTAACGACATCCACCTTAGACGCTAAAAATAATCTCCTTGGTCTAGCGCTAGTGAAAAGGGGATAGACTCCCTCGCTGATTGGCTGATACCGACTTTAGGCCGCCCCGACGACTTTACTTACTCATATCTAATGATCAGATATCGTGTTCGAATAAAAACGAAAATGTGTACTATATTTTGGGACACACCCGTATCCTACCTCAAGGTAAATCTGTTGGATAGATTAAATTTAAGCCAGCGAAGAAACTCACAATCAAGGCATAACTAAATATTTAGACATTCTTGGCAAATACAGTTTTCCCGAACAACGGCCAGATCAGCTTGACTTTGCTGCAATATTTGCCGAGTTAGATGTAAACTAGAATTCTTTTTCTTTTAAATTTATATCCGAGTTAAACATTTCGCACGTGCCTTTAAGCCGTACAGTGCACGAATATTGATGTCGTGCTGCGTTTGCATGTTCAATTTCTTCACATGTTTAAATTCAAATTCAATGTATTGTATCTAACCGAATTACGTTAGGGAAGGACGCAATTTCCTACACTTAATTTTCAGCAATTGGCTATTAGATCATAGCTATTGCAACTAAGTACGCATTCTTTAGCTGTTTAAAGTCGTTCAGAACTAAAGCAATATATTAGATTTTAAAGGAAGGTGTTCCTGGCGTAATTGTTTTCGTTGTAGTAAATGGACTTGGCTACCCGAGTTCGAAACTACGACGAGGTGGTTTGCATTTTACTTAGCGATTATTCCAAATGTCAGAAATCAATCCATTCTCCTGCCAGCCCATCATTACCACACAGTGTTGTATATTGTACAAACGGAAATAGGAATTTCCGGTTAAATTAAACAAAGAAAAAGACGAAAAAATAGAGACAAAGGACTTTTTTCCCGGTTAAAGCGAACAAAGAAGTTAAAAAACGGAAGAGAGGGTTTCCGGTCAAGGAAGCAGGGAGAATATAAAGAAATATATAAGAAATCTCCGTTATCAGATAAAAGATAAAGATGCAGAGACGTATCTATCAATATAAAGGTGAGAAGATTCGAGCCGACACACAGAGACGCCAGCCAGCAGCCAAAAAGGACACTTCCCGTCTCCTGTCAGCAAACACCCCTCGGGGACTCATTGGGAACACTGCGCTCTTAGCCAGCCACCGGCATTTTCATTGTGAAGCTTTGCGCCTTTACCCTCCACACACCGAAATAAAATAAAGAAGGGTCCTCTCTTTGTAGATACGTATCTGTTGTTTATTGAAGTCCAGTAGTCGGTAGTAGATGACAACTACATACCCGCAACGACTACTGACTTACACGATTTAGAGTAGCGAAGAAGGCTGCTATATAACATATAGAATTTGATGCCAGTATATAACAACAGATCAGCTTAACTAAGCTGTGCTGCTTGTGTGCAAATTAGTCAAGGACTGGTATCGAGAACCGGAAACTTGCGATTTCTAGTAAAATACTCTACAGACTGAGCTAAACCGACCCTTATAACGTGTAGGTAACAAAAAAAGGGAAAAATAGAGAAGACATTGACGGCAAATAGGAAAACGAGACGCTTACAAAAAGACAAAGAGAAAAAAGGAAGATGAAGACCAAAAGAAAAATAAGAAAGATGAGAATGAAGAATAAAAATAAGGAAGATGAAAACGAGAAGAAAAAATAGAAGATGAAGACGAAGAAAACAAAAAGTTTGGGTAGACTGGGTTCATTAACCTTGGTTTAGCAACCAGTCTAGACAGAGAACAAACCCTTAAATCAAACAAGTGTTGCTATTCTGTGTTATTTACAAGTATTGTCCATTGGTGATACTATATTTTGTATCTTGTTATTTGTGGCCTTCTATATTGTTTTACAAGGTTGTTTTTGGTTACTTCTTTTATGGTTTTTATTTTATCAAATTTTCATAACTCTGTCGGGTGATTTCATCCGTGCAATCTATATAATTAGCATATTTAATCATCAATCTTTCTATGATTTTTAAAATTTTTTGGCGCCACCTCCCCTCTTAGGATAAGCAGGTGTTCCAGCATCTTAGTAAGTGTCCCATCATACCCATGGCGGAGGGGTTGTATGAATAAATAGCAATATATCTTATATATAAAAATTGATATTCCAAATAAGTATGAAGATTTGTTTGGTAGGGTGACGGAATGGTTGTTTGGTTCATGTCAAACTTTAGGTTATTTAATTTTGAAGGCGGTGTTGTTTTATTTATTACTAGAAGCGGCTACCGGGCGTCGCTTGGGTAGACGGAGGAGGCTAAATGGTAGTTTCGCAAGTCCCTTATTACTTAATCGTGAGTGGGATCATTGAAGGATGCCCTATTAATATCCCTAGTTAAAAAAGTATGTTCGTTGATTTGGCATGAGGGAACTTTAAAAACCCACAGACACTCTGAAAAGAAAAATCAGTGTATCCTATTTCAAATATTACATTTTAAAAAGAATTCATGCTCTTTATTTTATTTCTTAAATTACCTTCACTACTACAAATAAAATGTTTCTTATATCTTGCCCAAAAAGTTGTATATATATATATAAAAATTGTCGGCTAAAAAAAGCCATATCATAAACACACCGCGTGTCTATTTACTTCTCATATATATATATATATATGTATGTATGAGAGGTATCCAAAACTTGGTAGTAAGGGATGATTCTATATGTGATTTCTAAGATACATTGTATTATTATTGTATGATCCAGTGAATCTTTAAACAAAAAATAAATTTTAAAAATTATTTCATTTTTTTTTAAATTTTTTTATTTTATTTTTTTTTGAGAAGTAAAATTTTTCAGTTATGCAATTAAGATAACCTGATCTTCCAACTGATGAGACTGAATTTTGGGGAGCTATATTAAATCAACTAAGATTTATATAGGCCCCAATGTTGGTCGAAATAGATTTATTATGAAATTACTGTGTTGAGTTTTTCCTTCCTTTCTAAGATTATATATATATATATATATATATATATATTATATATATATATATATATATAAATTTTGCTGTTAATGTTCTCTCTCATTTGTAAACATTATGAAATAGACCAGTTTTCAGAAGAATCAGAAACTGGCGGTGTTACCCGCAATAACACCCTTGCGTTTGGGAGAGGGAAAAAAATCAACAACAACGAAAAATCCAAATAAAACAAATGAACAAAATTCTTTTCCCAGTGAAATATGCTTAGATGATAAGTCACGTGGAAACGATCGATATCATCAATAATCTAAAAGGAAGACCCGAAGCATGGTTCGTGAATTCCAGATACACACCCCGATATTTAGGCTGGAAAACAAACGAATGTTATTTATATTACATTATACTTCCAAAGAAGCACATGAATTAGAAATATTTCTTGGGGATATATAAATGCACTCCAATCACAGATAACTTGCTTGGGGGTGGGGAGGGAAGTGTTCGGTGATACGGATGATTTTCAGTTGAGGGGATTTAGCTGATCTCATTGGAAAATATGGTTCAGTTACACTTTGACTCTTCCATCTGGTCATACATCGTATTTAATATTGAAACCTTTTATTTATGTTTCACATCAAGCAGAACAGAAAACATAAGTATTAGGAATTATTTTAATATTCCATGAGATATACATAGGTTTCAAAAAGGATGCAAAAAGGACCCTATTTCATTATATTGACACACGGCATCAGATGTATTGAATGATTGATTTTAACGGTATTTCAACCCGTAGATCTAATTGTATGCCTACAGGTTAGAGAATCACGTTCATATTTACATTTTTCTGTAGATATTTCTAAAGAGTTCATTTTATATCTTATTATAATGGAGATTGTGTGTTTTTCTGTCTGTAACCGAAACTATATTCCTACTCAAGTCACAATTCTCTTAGTTATTGACATCACATTCTCCATGATTTTATTTTTATCTAAACCTCAATTATTGATAAAATTGTTTTACATTATTAATACTGTTGACATGTCTACATACTGAACATGCAATTATTTATATATACAACAAAAATAGCGGTTTACAGTGTGAACGGAAGGCTAATTTGCATATTAATATTAAAAATCGATTTAATAAATATGTTTAGTATTATTGATTTCTAACTGTTTGGTTTTATTTTAGTGAATATAAGCAAAAATCTCTTCAATGAATCTTAAATGAAATCCATTAACAAGAAAAATAACTGTCATTTTATTCTTTACTTCCTCTTTAACTAAATACTTAAATTAGAAAAAAAATTACAATGAAAGACGAGAGTAACGGAAGAGTAAGTTTAAGTTGTTCATTTTTATTATACCCCACCCCCTGTTTCAAATCTTTTTATCTGTATTCTTATTTAGTTTCATTAGCTTTTCTAATTTAATACAATATTTTATTACATTAAAACTTAAATACTTGCACCCGGAGGGTGCATATATTTGCTAGTTGTTCTAATATCAAATACGGATATTTTTTAACAGATAGAGCCAGTTGAGCTCAGTCGATAGAGCATCCACCTGGGAACTACACGTTTTTTTATTCGATTCCGGCCCTCGCAAAGTTAGGGCATGAGCAGCCCTGCTTTGACCGGTCCCTCAGCTATGTTAAAATATAACGATTTAAAGATTTTATAGAATTATATGATTAATTCATGTATTGTTTTTAATGACATGTCAATACGTCAAGGCTTATTTTATGCCGATATTTTTTTTGACATTTCCTAATAGATTTTTCTGGTGTATGGTCCTATCGAATAAAATATTTCTTAAGCAGATCAATTTGACGCATAGCCGGAACTCTAACATCTATCATTCCTTGTCATAATGGACCTAGTAATAATACCAATTAAGGGACACGGTCACGATTTTGTGGCTATTTCTAGGTTTCAAGTGAGAACGCTTTACACTGGAGATATCTTGTGTTAAGCAGAGGCTGATCCTTAGTGAATAAGCATTTCTTTATCCCCCGGTGTTCCTTAGTGTTGGGTAGAATTCTTTGGTTGTGCAGAGTCCTTGGTTAAAGATCTGTTTGTTAGTGGTTGAAGAATAATTAAAGTTCCAATTACCGTCGAACTAGGAAGACAAGGCAACAAACGGTTGTAACTTAAATACAAACCCGAACGTCATAAAGGGTATTTGCCTGCTCATCCCACTTATGAGGGCTGGACACAAGGTCTCGTTTTTACGTGGGCACATAAAAATTGCATCGATCTGGGGGGATGGTCCCCCTGGATCGATGCTATTAATTGTACTTCACCGGTCCAGAGGCCGAAGCACACTGGACCCCCAGCCGAGGCCGGGTATAGAAGGTAAGGGTATTGCCTGCTCATCCCACTTATGAGGACTGGACACAAGGTCTCGTTTTTACGTGGGCACATAAAAATTGCAATGATCTGGGGGCATGGCCCCTTGGATCGATGCTATTAATTGTACTTTACCGGTCCAGAGGCCGAAGCACACTGGACCCCCAGCGAGGCCGGTATAGAAGGCAAGGGTATTTGCCTGCTCATCCCACTTATGAGGGCTGGACACAAGGTCTCGTTTTTACGTGGGCACATAAAAAGATCCAGGGGAGGTTCCCCCTGGAACGATGCCATTAATTGTACTTTACCGGTCCAGAGGCCGAAGCACACTGGACCCCCAGCCGAGGCCGGGTACAGAAGGCAAGTCTCAAAGCATAGAATCTGGAACAGATACTACACTTTGATCCTCCCGAATGTCATAAAGTCTACTGCAGATAGACAGGATTTCTATATATACCAACTGTCTTGGACAATGTTTTAGTTTTACTTAGTTAGCTGCTGTTATTCAAACCAACAGTAGACTTACTGGCTTCAATAGTGGTGAATACGTGCAAATGAACTTATTTTATGTTCGGCGATTGTATAGTTAACTAACCACGTATTTCGAGCTTTTGATTGGCTGGCTTTAATCCACACGCCCACGGAGAGTCTATATGATTAAGTGGTGGACTTCAGCACACATATCTCAAAATATTCCAACACTCGATACTCCCCAGAGCTGGGCCTCAAAACTAGATGGATTTTAGTGACATATCCCGTTCATGATCGTTTCTTCCTGCTGGTACCACATAAATCCAGTACAGCAGATTGAAACGGAATCATAGCCCCGTCAAAATAGAGGACTCCATCCAATACTGAGGGCTCAAATTTGGAGCTCTAGAGATGACCCCTGCATCGCATCAGTGAGGTAGCTCTTTTTTTTTTATATATATTGGGCATGGTTCTGCCTGTTAAATCATCCCCGATGAGCTCAGCTTCCATAAAACAAGTGTGTATAAATTTGAAGTCTCACTTGTATATTAATTTTCAGATCCAAGAACCCCATTATTTGTTTGCCGATGAAATGCATATAACAAAGCGAGCAATTCCTGGTTTCATTTGTATAAATATGTGATTTACATATTGATTGTACATAGAAATAATCTCTAAAAATCAAACTTGCTTTTCTTCATGCATTTGATCAGATAAAACAGGAATATTAAAAACGTCCAATTGTCTACAATCTTGAAATCGTATGAATAAATCTTGATTAAACTTTGCTATATCATCGAGAATAATTTTTTTATCTTATAAACGTCAAGATTCCTCTTACATTCAGATGATAAGTAAAACAAACTGATGAGAAAATTGAATCCAATTGATGCGTAGGCGGCCTCGAATTATATTAAAATATACAATCGATTTAATCAAGCAAATTACGTCTAGACATTTGCAGAAATTATCGGAAAAATACATCAGCGATTCGTCCATTTCAAATGAAAATATATAAAGAGAAGAAATTATCTATTGCAGTTTTTTCGTAATTCATATTTTTTTGTAAATTCATACATGCGTCTACAATTGCATATCTCTTATCTCTGTGTTGTCTATCTGTCTCTCTCTCTTCTCTCTCTCTCCTCTCTCTCTCTTCTCTCTATATATATTATATATAGTAAGTGACATTTTTGTAGAAGAATGCCAGCCACGTGAGCACGTGCGACTTTTCAGTATTTCTCTGCAAGCCAGATTGCATGATTGGCTAATTACTTAGCTATCTTTTCCATTGGCACCATCTTTCCCATGTCTTCTTCAACCTGATGCAGGCACACACATTTTATCAGAGAAGTGACACGAGTTACCAGTAGGGTGCTGCTGAGGGACCTTTGTAAAAACGAATATTATTTTTTGTTGTTATGACATCTCACTAGAATAATGCATCTTGCTTTGGACAAATATACCCTACTATAGCTTTTACAAACATGTTGAAGCAGTAGGTTTCAGGGACTGAGACCGAATTCCGCTTCTTAAGTGTCTATTTGAAATAGGGCGATCGATACTCCACGCCTCAAATCATTTACAGCTATTGTAAATCACTTTCTTCCAACTGGATTGACTAACATTCCCCCCTCTCTATCCTCTGTCTCTCTCTCTCTCTCTCTCTTCTCTCTCTCTCTCTCTCTCTCTCTATATATATATATATGAGAAGTAAACAAACAGACGATGTTTGTGATATGGCTAAGGCCGAAATGTACATACAGAGATTGATTTTTCTCGATTTGTTTAGCCTTAAATTTAATAGGTAATCCCGCCTAATTAATTAATTATTAATTAATTAACTTTCATAAAATTAGCTTCGACTTCAATTAAGCACATATTCTCCCAAATATATATATATATATATATATATATATATATATATATATATTATATGTGTGTGTGTGTGTGTGTGTGTGTGTGTGAAATAAAATGGAAATTAATCCGACAGTGTGAATATGATATATTGAAAAAACAAACGATGTTTACAAATGCATGGGCTCATCAGGAGAGAATGTGCAAACGTTTCGGGGCCTTCCTCTCTACGGTTTTAAAAAGCAACACCGGCCCTACCTCACTATCACATATATATATATATATATATATATGTTTACCAACCCATCCACACGAACAACACATGGTCAATTTCTTGTTATTAACATACATTAATTATAATGCAATATAATAGTTATAATTAATTATTAACTAAATTTCACTCGTATAAACATAGGTTAGATTAGCTTAACCTTATTCTTAACTGCGGTTGAGTTGAAGCGTCTTAAAAACGACATTTTATTGTTCCTCGTGGAAGGAAACATAGTTGAAAATAAATTCTGTTCAATATTTTATAACGTTTTTTTTATATATATATTTTTTATTATCATCATCAGATAGTGCCAAAAATCGACAGGAACTATTTAAGAACTTAATACGAGAGATTATGTTATATTGATGTAGTTATACGTAAATCCAGTCCGTGACCAATGTCAATCAGGAAGTATCCCTCAGATCAAAAGATTAGATATAATATTTTGGGGAAATAATAACAAATAGACAAAATAAAACAAACACTAGTTCTTTAAATAAAATACTTGGAACAAAACACCTTTTTTTCCGGTTTAGCTCAGCGTTCGACTAGGAATCACAAGTTTCCTGGTTCGATACTGGCCCTTGCCAACTCAGCGTATGAGTAGCACAGGGATATGTGCTGTAAAGTGAGGAGCTGATGATAGGTGTGGCACTTCCTCTCATACCCTAAAATAATCTCCTTGGTCTAGCGCTAGTGAAAAGGGAATAGATCCCCTCGCTGTCTGGCTGATACCGACATTATGCCGCCCCGACGACTTTACTTACTTATATACAAGGTGTGTCAAAAGATTATCGAGATTTTTTCTACTTTTTGATACACCTTGTATTCTGGAAAAAATAATGTTCCATTTATTCTTCATTTCTATCTTGGTAAATACAGCTTTAAACTTGGTACTTTTTCACACACCTTGTATTCTGAAAAAAAAATGAATAGAACGTTACTTTTTTCAGAATACAAGGTGTGTCAAAAATTTTTTTTAAATCTCTGCACTTTTTTGACACACGTTGTATGTCTATCTATTAATACCCGTGTTCCTTAATTGTACGATCGTTATCATCTTGCAACAGACTCTGGTTAAAAATGATACTGTCCAAATCATGAATCTTGTCACCTTAACTAAATAATAAACCATTCTGTTTTTATTATAAAGAAAGAATGGAAGAAAAAGGACATGCTACACATAAAATATAGCAAGAAATAAAGGGAGAGGACAAATGTGTGGAAGCGATAGCATTAATAAATTTCAATCAAACATAACTAAAAGAAGGAAAGAAAGAGAAAAGAGTGAGTGAGAGTTAAATCAATTTACTATACTTAATACAGATTGAACTAATTGGCAATAGCTTTTAAATAAACGTATCCAACGTTGTAATAATTAAATCATCATTCTGTGGTATATATACAGGCCCTCATTGTATGGTAATATTTTATAATTAGATTCTTGAATGAATTGGTGTTTTACTGGTACTTACAGTGACCGTCTCATGGCATTTACATATAGGAAGGTATTTCTAAACTGCTGGGAATAAAAGTCTGTACCCATATATTTAACTAGCTGCATACCCGGACAAGGTTGAGATATTCACAGTTCCGAGGCAATTTTTATGTTAAAAACGAGACCTCCAGCCCTCATAAGTGGGATGAGCAGGCAAATACCCTTATTAAAATGCTAGCAAACCTGAGTTTCTAATTTTGATATTCTATGACAACCTTTGCTAGGTGAGCCAAGAGGAAATCATCTTTTAGTATTAATGTAATTTCTTAATGTAAATTTCGTTGTTTGAATTTTGTGTCTAAGCATCCAAGACTGTTCGATTAGGAGTTCACTGTTCCTTTTTGGAGTGTTTTGTAAGCAGAATATATTGTTTTCGTTTCCGCCTACTTGCGTATCTGTCTCCCCTAATGATCAGGATATTGTGTTTAGGAATATTCTGCATATTATTATTCATTATGAAACGTTGCAATTACCGTTTTATCGCTGCCATTTGTGGGACCTAGCATGACACTATAGTAATGCAGGGATTACCATTGGACATAGTACTCATGATTCTCGTTTGGAATTTTTTCCATGATGTTGTTGATTTTAGGCCTCAGGGATGGAGAAGCATTCCTACTCCTACTATGGTGGCATTAGCGGAGTTTTTCCAGGCAGATTCCGACACAAACGTCCAGCCATTACCAGATTCGTGGTATTTTAAGTGTAATTCACTGTGATAAAATCTATTGTTCTAAATTACATTAATACTAAACTTCATCTTCAAGTAACTATTATTAATACGAATAATTTATGATATAACACCAAGAACTCCTCTCAAATAATTAATAAATTAGTTCCATTTCAACATTATCCAAATTCAATAGATGGGACTCTAAGAGGTTTAGTTATAGATAATACATATTGATATCCATTTTGATTGAATAATGTTCTATTAGATGTAATAAAAACCTGAAATCTTTGGTTCAGAAGAAAATTAAGTGTTTATTTAAAAAAATAAGGGGTTTATTTATTTACGGGCAATTCTGTAACTTATATAATGTAACTAACATTATAATGCAAACTACTCTTAAAGTAGGAAGATTGTGTTGCAGCAATCTTCTAAACAAAGTGAATGCGTGGGAGGGCGCATCATGTCTTATAAATCAGCAATCAAAATCCTGCACCAAACAGCAAGCACAAGTATCAAAGATAATTTAAGTTTTAAGGTATTTTAGTAAGTTTTAAAGTGAATCTAAAATTAATGAAATTGACAGTAATAGCAGTGACGGGGTACCCAACACAACCCCTATCTCTAGAACTGGAGTCGATCGGATGGAGTTTAGTGTCATACCCAGGACATTTCCTTTTAAAGGGTTATACCCATCTAAGCCTATATATATATATATATATATATATTATATGAATAGATATAATGAAAAAACAAACGAGTTTACAACTGAAATAGGCTCATCAGAAGAGAAAGTGTGCAAACCGTTCTCTTCTGATGAGCCTATTTCAGTTGTAAACATCGTTTGTTTTTTCATTATATCTTATTCATACTGTCGGATTAATTTCCATTTTATTTTATATATATATATATATATATATATATATATATATATATATATATATATATATATATATATATATAATATATATAATATATATATATATATAATACTGTGGATATCGAGGCGCGTGGGCTAGTGGTTAGAGTCGTGGAAAATTGACTCGTTGATTCCAGTTCAATTCTAGATGAAGCTGTTGGCATTTCACATAGCGCTAATACCCTTGGGAATGGTATGAATCCATATATTCTCCTTCAAGCTATGTGTTAAATAGTAGGGCAGACTGGGCCTTCACCTTGGGTAGGTAACCAGTTAGGAGAGGGATAACTCTGAATTCAAAATTCCTTAGGTCGTCGTTGAGCAACCTTGATGTCTTTCCTATCGACTGTGCCAAAAGTGTGGATGGTCAACACAAGCCTTCACCACTATATGTGGGTGTTCATTGTGTGTATGAACCCTCATGCGTCGAAAATCGACGAGAGAGTCATTATATATATATATATATATATATATATATATATATATGTGTGTGTGTGTGTGTGTGTGTGTGTGTGTGTGTGTGTGTGTGTGTGTGCACAAGAGATCATTATAATGACAGGGATATATTTACATTAATTTTTAACATAGATTAATTTTTAGTGACCTCGCTGATCCCTGCCAGTGCCATTTTGAAGCAAGAAATTAATAACCCTGGACACCCTCTCCAGCTAGGAGATCAAAATGAATATAGAGAATTTATAAAGGCGGATTATTACATCTTCTAGGCCAAAGGTCATGAAGAGCATCGTATAATTTCTCCATAAAAGATTAAATGATAGCGAAATCGCATATCATCCAATGAGCAATTTACCCCTCCCCCCAAGCCTCGACGTCATTTTCTCCGCGGGAAATGAATAAACGATGATATTTTTAATATTTTTTATCATTATTTTCTCTCTTAGTTCAAGTCAAAGTAATTTGTTAGAAGAGAAAGCAAAAATTATAGAAAATGGTATAAAAATCACGAACAAATAATTGTCCGAATAGATTTCTTCGCTATACAAACAGTAGTAAAACTAAGGATTTATAATGTCTACAGAATTAAAAGAATGAATTAATGAAAGAAATAAAGAAAACGAAAGGGAAGAAATTGGTGATATAGGCAAAAGCAAGGAAAGAAAGAAAGAAATAAAGAGAAGTATATAGAAAGAAGCAGAGAAAGGAACAAGTAGAGAAAAGAAGAGGTAGGTGGCAAAGGGGATTAAAAAATAAAAATAAAAATAAAAATAGAGATAATTAAAAAGAAAGAAAAAAAATACTGAATATAAGAAAGATAAGAGTAGAGAAAAAAGAAAACAAGGAAGAAAGAAGTACATAACAAATGAAAGAAAGAATTGAATAAAATAAAAGAAATGCAATAAAAATTGGTCAACGGAAAAATTGAAAGAAAAACGAAGAAGTAAATATGTAAAAACAAACAAAGCAAAAAATCAAAGAAAGATAGGAGCAGAGAGAGAAAGAAAGAAGACAACAAAAAAGGAAGAATCAAAGAAGGAAAGTAATGAAGAAAGGGAAGTATATGTAAAAACAAAGAATCGAAAACAGAGTAGAAAGAGAAAGAAAGAAAGTACTAAGAAAATCAAAGAGTGGAATTAAAGAAGGAATAAAAGAAAGAAATCTGTATTAAAGTTTGGACGATCCAAAGTATTAAAAAACAAGTAAAGGCAAAAAAGAAGAAAAAAAGAACGAAAGAAAGAACGAAGAAAAGAAGAAAAGAAAGAAAGGAATGACAGAAAGAAAGAAAGAAGAAAGACGGAAGGAAAGAAAAGAAAAAACGGAAAGCAAGAAAAAGAAAGAAAGGAAGAAAAAAGAAAGAAAAGAAAGAAAGAAAAGAAAGAAGGAAAGAAGAAAGGAAAGGAAAGAAAAGAAAAAGGAAAGAAAGAAAGGAAAGAAAAAAGAAAGAAAGGAAAGAAAAGAAAGAAAAGAAAAGAAAAGAAAGGAAAGAAGAAAGAAAGAAAGAAAGAAGAAAAGAAAGGAAAGAAAAAAAGAAAGAAAGAAAGAAAGGAAAGAAAAGAAAAGAAGGAAAGAAAAGAAAGGAAGAAAGAAAGAAAGAAAGAAGAAAGAAAGAAAGAAAGAAAGAAAAAAAGAAGGAGATAAAGGAAAAAATGAAAGAAGACAGAAAGAACGAAGGAAAGAAAGAAAGAAAGAAAAAGAAAGAAAAAAAGAAAGAAAGAAAGGAGGAAAGAAAGAAAGAAAGAAGAAAAGAAAGGAAAGAAAGAAAGGAAGAAAGAAGAAAGAAAGAAAGAAAGAAAAAAGAAAGAAAGAAAGAAAGGAAAGAAAGAAAGAAAGAAAGAAAGAAAGAAA
>CM042146.1:13634941-13644941 GCA_023376005.1 Doryteuthis pealeii
GAATGTATGATACAAAACCTCCTCTGCATAAAATGACCCAATAATGATTGGAACATACAACCAACCAAAAAACCAACCAACCAACCAACCAGCCAACGAAAGCTGAATGTGTATTCCACACTCACATCTCCAGAAGATGAGCTTCACCATCAGATGCAGTTTAGTCCCATTCCAATTTCAAACCTCTTTTCGGGGATGTCTGAGCTACACTTTGTACAGTTTATACAAAACAGTATTCAATCCAACCGGTTCATAGTTCCCATTAGTTATAAACACAACGTTCATAATTGTTTCCGATATACTTCCCAATTCTTATCTTATGTTTTATTATTTTCCCCATATATATATCAGTACACAAAGCCTCTAGAACTTTTTAGAGAACTATTTGTCTTTTTTTCTTTTTTCTGTGATTACATCTAATCTTGTCTGCTATCTTAGAAAGGGTAATACTTTTTGCTCTTGATATTTGTAATAATTACGTCTGTTTATTTTTTCTTTCATTTGATTTGTTCATGATAAGCCAAGAGGCCATCTTCGACTGTGAATGGAGAATGCCCATGAACAACGCATTTCGTTACCGATTACTTGCCGCATTATTAACAAAATAAATAGCCAATATATCTGAGAGTCAAAAGTTATAGGAACAAACATTTCATTATTTATTTATTTATTTATTTAATAACATTTAATAATCATCATTAATATTGTTGTTTTTTGCAATCATTCACACTTGCTCGTATGAAATCTTTCGCCAATATTTGTCAGAGAATGCGCATGCGTGAATGCACACAAGGTCTGAAAACGCACATCAGCACCTAAAATATAATAATATGCATGTTTGTTCTGTAATATGCTATTTTTTTTAAAACAAAACCAGCATTGAAAGACTTTTAGCAAAAATATGATTGGTTTGGTTTGGTTTGTTTTGTTTTACGGCATATCAATCTCAGTGGGTCATTTAATGCCGATAAAGTCTTGAAATAAATCAATTCTTAATGGATAATACAATTTTTTTATAAATACATTTTTCTATTTAACCCATAGATGGGACCCTAACAGGTACTACCACTCCGGGTCAGAGTGGACCAGGGAGCAATGGTGATGAAGGGGTGCTCCACATTCCCCAAACCTCCAAAACTGGAACCTCACCACCAGATAGTGTTTATCGTCATTCCCAGGACATGTAGACCGTCAGCCACCGCCTTCTAGCACCCATATGATAAAAAGGGGTTGGGGTTTGCCATAAGGGCAATAGGGTTGGGAAAATCATATAGGTGCTAGGGCTTGACGTGACCAGCCGATTGATCGGAGGGGGCTTCTCCGACCGCCCGTCTAGCCTAAGATAGGGCCAAAGTGGAGTATTGCATGTCATGAATTGCTCATTCACCTGGATTCTATCCTTAAGCATCACGGGTCGCCACTCACGGCCAACAGGTGGCCCCATTGGGGGAGTCTTACCCCTCTGCAGAGGTGCAGTCGGTGCATTCTAACGCCCCAGCCGACTGGGTTGCAAAAATATGAATATGTAGCAGTCTAAAAATAAATGGTCCTCTACACAAAATTCTATATTGTAAATATATTTTCAGTGATGCTGATAGTTTTTAATTCAGTGCGTCCAAAGAAGTAGAGATTTGATTTGAATGAGTCCGCGAGAAATCTAATAGGTTCCAACTAAAGTTTCTTAATAAATTAATTTATTAATACACTTGGGAAAGGGGACGAGAAATAAGAAAAGCCGTCTAACCCCTACCTTGTACCTCATCCAGTGAAATTTGTTTTAACAAAATATTGAAATGTATTCACAGTTAGCTTGAAATAGTGGGGACAGAAAAAAAGAAAAACATCAATAAATAGAATTAAAAAGCAGGAGTATTTAGAGCCGTGAACTGTTACGGGTTGGTGGTGTGCAATGTATCGGGATTTGTAACAGTCACTTAATGGATATAATCTTGAAAACTGATTCTGTTATATGCAAAAAGTATAAATAAACCTACTAGTAAAAAAAAAAAAAAATTAAAAAACACCCTCTGGGCGATGTAAAAATAGATTTTTGAAACATATTGCCTGAGTGGTGGGAGTAAAAAATTCAATGTCAGCGAGTTTGTACCTTAAGTAAGAAAATCATCAAATTCATTAAAGGATGAAAAAATAAAACAATTTGAAATGTAAACTTTAAATATGTATTAAAATAAAATAAAACAAACTATATATAGATATATAATACCAGTCATGTATCTATTAAAACTTGTTTTAAAAAACAATGAGGACACTCTAATGTCGCATGTTCAAATTATGTGTATTTATTCTATGTTATGACGATTTTGGGTAATGTGACGTAAGCAGTGACGTAATTTTTGTTACAGACAACAACCTTTACTATGTGTGTATATATGTATATATATGTATGTGAAAAGGGAAAATGAATCCGACAATATGAGGAAAAAATGAGTAAAGAAAAGAAATGTAGATGGATGAAAATGAATTTTATCGTTATCACTTACACATGTGTTTCGGTCTGTTTGTCAAAATGTATACGGATTTACGTTATATATATGTATACGTATGAATATATGCACACACAGATACATAAAAGCACACTCATACACACACATATATGCACGCACACACAAATATATACATGCGAACACACACATATATGCACGCGCACGCACACACACACATATGCACACACAGACATATACACTGTAGAATAATCATACTAAGTCAAATTACCGTCGAATTGGCAAGACAAGACAGCAAACAGTTGTAACACAATACGATTCTGGTTTGCTGCGGAGACTACTGCAAAATGGCAGGATTTATGAAGCCTCAGAGGATCCTACAAACCAAGCAGCCACCAGGACTCAGGGAATGGAATCACCCAACTGCATGAGTGGACTGTTCTGAATTCCCATAAGTACCAGTTGTCTTGACAATGGTTCAGTTGTGCTTGGCCAGTCACATTGTTCAAACCAATAGTAGACTGACTGACTTCCTTCAATACACACACACACACACATATATATATATATATATATATATATATATATATATATATATATATATATATATATATATAATATGTGTGTGTGTGTATATATAAGATACAATGAAATCTAGCTATAAACGTAGACGCTTTACCAAATTTAAGGTTTTGTTAGGGAAGCCACTTAAATGCGACTGAAGATTGCTTACGAAAGAATATGAATTCCCTTTCCCTCTGGGCATAACGAGATCTATGTTAGTGAACTATTTCCCTCATCAATGATAACAACAACAAAAATGAAATAAAATAAAAGAGAAAACGTCATGAAAAGAAACCTTATGACATTCTCAATGTCAAGTAAACACCAAGGTTGATTATCGTCGACTCGATTCATTAATGCTACCTTATCATTTATCGACAACAGAGAATGCCGCGTAAATCTATGGTATCAGTAAATAAATTACCAATTAAAATAGTTGACGCCCTTAAGAATAACTTTGCGATACCTCTAGTTTAATGGGTAATTACAATGAGAATTATTATTGTTTGCTATTATGTTTATAAACAGTAGCTGAACTATCGCGGCCCCGGTTCAGATAAATTCGATCTCTATTCTCA
The DNA here is from genome assembly GCA_023376005.1 of Doryteuthis pealeii. Classification (NCBI taxonomy): domain Eukaryota; kingdom Metazoa; phylum Mollusca; class Cephalopoda; order Myopsida; family Loliginidae; genus Doryteuthis; species Doryteuthis pealeii. The sequence goes on from CM042146.1 coordinate 13,638,546, forward strand.
TATCATTGAATGACTTCACAAAAACTTAAAACTTAACTCTTCAGTAAAAGCACAACTAATTCAAAAAATATTTCTACACACACACACATATATATATACATATATATATATATATATATATATATATATATATATATATATATATATAAATGTTGTTCTGGTTCCAACGGGAGAAAATTCAATATTTTATTAAAAAAAAAGAAGTTCCGCAAAATGTATTTTGTTCTCAGAAAATTTTTTAAAATTCTTTTTGTTTTACATATGCAACATGTGTTTAAGATCTTCTGGTATCTTCTTCAGGCTTTGATTGATAATGTGAAAATGAATTCTTACATGCATATGTATATATATACACATGAGTATTTCACTCCTTATCCTTGTTTTTGTGGGAGTGGAAAGGAATTTCATTTTTAACATTAGTCTTTTAAAGAGGTGTTTTTGTTTTTTGGTTGGTTTGCTAATAAATTCATTAGCTGAGATTTATAACTTTTTTATTACTTTTTTATTTGGGTTGTCTTGATAAAGTTCATCAGATGTTCATTTGATATATCAGGTGTGTGTGTTTGTAATTTGCTTTTTCTTCTGAAGAAATATATATATATATATATATATATATATATATAATTACCAACTCCCCAGCACTAGTAGGATATGACACAGTAACTATTTCTTAAGCGATTTTCAAGTTTAATGTCTTCTCTACTATTTACTCATAGCTGGAGAGGAAATTTAGTTTAGCTGGATTCATACCTTTCCCAAAAGTATTAGAGTCATCCCGGATTCGAACTCAGGTGGATTTATCCATTCCCTACGACTCTAACCATTACACCACGCGTCTCAACTGATCTATATAACGGCAACAGTTTTTTGATGCATTAGCGCTTATTGATCGTTACTTCAAAATAAATTAAAATTCATTAATGTGTTAAAGTAAAACTATGATAAATTTAGTTTATATTGAATATGTTATGTTGAAATATTTAATTCCTCGGAGAAAGTTTATTCAGTTCTGTTGGAATCTTTGAATCGTTAAGAATTCGTGACTTATCCGTGGCCGGTTTAATATGATGTATGCATGCTTCGAGTGCCGCCAAAAAGTACCTTATCTCTATACCTGGCAGGCATTACATATATTTATTTGAAACACATTTGCACAATATACGTCGTGAAACACGGTATGCACAAAATTGAATAAACATTGAAAATCACGTTTCTTAAATGAAAGCAGCGTATATATCTGTTGTGATGTTAGTCCCAACAGTAAAAAGAAGTTAAGTCGAGATAGGGTAAAATAAGACAAGTGTATTTACAATAATGGTACATGTACGACTAGCTTGTCGTTAACGGGAACAGTACGACCTTTCCACTCGGTGTCTCACTATTTATAGTGAGAACCGGTGTCTATTCTCCACTGTAGGAACGGCCGGTACAACAATATCCTACCTCTGAAATGTTAGTTCTCTTCATTAGTTTAGGTTAGTTTCTTTGCAGCATTATTAATAAGTAGCCAATTAAGTTTAGGCATTTCTTTATGCTCAAACCGTAAGTGTCACTAAATATTACTATAGTCTCCAACCGTAAGCGTCTCAAAAAATTTCAAAATATTATTTTTTCGAACACTTGTAAATTCTCTGTATTTTGACCGTTCTAACTTCAAACATCAAACATCTTGCTCTGAAAAAGGCCGTTTTCTTTGTATACTTAAAATGTTTATATTTTTCTATTATTATTTTATTTCTTATTTAAAATAGTAATAAATAGAATACAATGTGTACATTGACAAAATCTCGGCTGAAACACGTGTTGGCATTTCATTAAACCATTTTTATCCATTCAACATTTCTTTTACTTATTTATCCCTTCAACATATGATAACCCCTTTGTTAACCAACCTCTCATCCTGTTCACCTGAGCGAGCGGTGGGAAAGTAACTAGGAAAGTCAAATTGGGTTTGGTGCTGGGACGAGTAAGACGTATCTTGACTCTCGTCCAAATAGCAAAATCTTGACTTGATCTTCTGAAATATGAGCTCAATTTTTTTTTATTTTAAAAAAGCAAGAAAGTGCTGTATCGTTAATTAAAAACAAAGTAACAACACGAGAGGTCTTAGTATCAAACCAGGAAGAATATCAGATCCAGAAAAAAGGGGCTTAGAAACAACCAAGATCTAATATAGAATATGGCAGAAAATCGACAGAAAGCAGACCCCGAGATGAGAAGAAAAGGAGTGTACAACCACAGCTATACTTTACGGGTATACTTCCTAGAATCAACACTATTGGTTAACGGCATATCAACTTTCCTAAGTTATTTAAAGCTAAATCTATCTTTGTAGAACAACAGTAGCAATACTATTCAAGCCATAGCTTAAGAAAGGGGAAAAGGGAGTGTTCTGTATATGATACTAAACTGTATCTGTCTGTGAAGCTCCAGTCCAGGAGCACTCAAGAGTACCTTCTCTGTTGTCATAACTCCAATTTTTTGGGGCACAAATTATTGAGAGGTTTAGGGTTCAAGTCTGTGTCAAATAGTACTGCTTTCATATTTATACATGAGATAGGTATTCCTGTTATCATATTAAAAAAGAAAGAAAATGATCAAAAATTAAAGTGAAATATACAATGTACTCAATTCCCTAACACCCAGTCATTAAATAAACGGACGGGTTGACATGCCATTAAAATCAATTTAAAAATCATTTTATTACAATCTTGGACTTTATTAGAAAGTTTAGCGCGTGGTGTTATGGTTTGCCTCGTAGTAAACAGAGTTCAACCCCTGGAGGAGGCTTTTTACATTTCACATAGCACGAATACCTTGGGGAAGGTTTTCATCATATTACTATCCCTCCAGCTATGGGCAAATAATTGTGATCACTTGGCCCTTTAACCTTGCCTAAGGAACCAGTCTAGGCGAAAGAAAACTCTGAATTCACAAGAAATTGACCATGTGCCACATCCTACTCGTGCGAAGGGGTTGGTAAATATGTATTTCAACGTTTAGCTTTTCAAAAGCAGACGATACCACATGTATTCTTATCGCTGTAAAGAGACACACATGGTCGATAAACATGTAGGTAGGTGCGTACGTATGTAGTAAGATACAGCAGTATTGATATATTGAATAATAATAATAATAATAATAATAATAATAATAATAATAATGAAAATAATAATAATGCTTAAAAATAACTAAAACAATTAATAACAAAGTGTAAAACGATTACGAAATAACAATGAGATGCGAAAAATTGCAGGGACAGAATACAGGATTTTAAAAAATAAGGAGAAAAAATTTGAAAATGACAAATAGAAAGAAAATAAACGTTGAGATTTTTCAAGGGGAAGGAATTTGTAAAGCGGACACAACAGGAGGGAAGAAAAATGGAATGATAATGAATGAGAGAGATAATAGAAGAATGAAGAAAGAAAAAAAGCGTTAGCAATGAAGGAAGGAATTCATCTAATGAAAAAGTAAGAAAAAATATTCATTCACAATATTATCTATAGAGCTGCTCTGCAAAATCGATATATCGTCTTTTCATAAAAAAAAAAGCTTGATTCCTGCATAAGCCAGAATATCTACACAATTTCGGCATCCGTTGCTATGTTTACCTGAAGAATCGAAAAAAAAAAAATCTCATAATGCCTATATATATATATATATATATATATATATATATATATATATATTATATATATATATATATATATATATATATATATATATAAGAAAACTCGGTAGTTTTTTTTTATTTATTTTATTTAGACGTAGTTGTAAATTTTCAGGATAGTGACATCCCTTCGTCAAGACCGTGAATCATATATATATATATATATACTCACTAGAAGCAAACGGAGACACAAAATCAACAATATATATATAAATATATATATATATGTGTGTGTGTGTGTGTGTGTGTGTGTGTGTGTGTAGTTATACACAAACCTTTATGTATGTATATATACATAACTATATATTATATAAACTGATATTTAATATATATATATATATATATATATCATATGCACATATATACACATATACATATATATTTACACAAACACACACACACATATATATATGTGTGTGTGTGTGTGTGTGTGTGTGATGCAAAAATATACAAGACGATTCTGTTGTTTTTGCAAAGGAAAAACACCAGTTCTTTACATATGAATATCTCTATGGACGAGTGTCTTCTAGATCTATTGTGTCTTACCGACAATCTTTCATTGCATTAACATTTTATTCTCTAAACAGGCTGTCTCTTGGAATTATTACCTCATTAAATATGCTTATCCGTTTATTAGGAATACAGTCGAAAATTACGCTCTCGTTGTTCATTAATTTCAATAACTCTCCACTTTCTATTCATAAATTACATATTTGGTCGCAAGTAAACAAATAAATAAGTATACTAATTTTGATTTGTATTCGCCTTTGATATATTACAATGAGTGGGGTGAGCGTAAACGTAGACGGATCTATTAATATAAAGTTGCAGACTGGATTGGGATTTCTCTTATTCCGTAAAGAGATTTTTAATACAATTGTGCTAACATGAATCCTACAATGTTATGCTATTCCTCTTCCATACATACAAATGCAGATCATTATATAGTAGATTTCAAATGTCTCATGTTAGAATCCATGCAAATAAATGCATATTCTTTTAATCGAAACGCTAGGGAGCACTTTTAGTAAAAATCCATATTGATTGTTACGATTTATGTTTCTTTGTTTAATGTCATACAAAACTTAGCGATAATAATCTCAGGAAAAGTAGGCACCCAAATATTCTCCCTCTATATATGGTTAAATAAAATATGGCTGACTAAACTATTTCACCTTGATTTGACAACCTGTCTAGAACAATGAAAATGTTGAATTCACACCTGTTAAACTCCGCTTAAGAAATTAACCATGTGTAAAATCCTATACGAGCGGAGGGCCTGTTAGATATATATCGACCTTCCTGGGTTAATTAATGACAAAGCCATCCTTGGGAAAGGTATGTATCCAACTATACTTCCAGCAACTGTATTTAATAGCAGGGCAGACCGAGTTCCTTAACCTGGTTATGGAAAACGGTCTATGAGAAGGACAACTCTGAATTCAAACATGTTAAACGTAAAAATGGACTCTAGTATTATCTGTGTTATTCGGACTATTGTCCCCATCTTCATTGTTATTTGTACAACGTTTCGGCCGATATGCCGTCCGGCCTTCTGCAGGAATTTCTTGTCGGACTAGGGAAACTTCTCGGACTCGGGAACCTTCTTTTCGAACTCGGGAACTTTCTTCGGACCCGGGAAAAGAAGGATCCCGAGTCCGAGAAGGTTCTAGAGTCCGAGAAGATTCCCGAGTCCGACAAGAAATACCTGAAGAAGGCCGGGGTCATATCGGCCGAAACGTTGTACAAATAACAATGAAGATGGGACAATAGTCCGAATAACACAGATAATACTATATCAAGCCTCATCTCAACCATCAGAGAAATAGTGTAGATAACATCGAAGATGGGGACAATAGTCCGAATAACACAGATAATACTAATCTTCAAGCCTCATCTCAAACATTCAGAGAAATTAAAAATGAACTTTGTATTGCATCCTGATCGTGCGGGGGTTTGGGCGTATGCATAATATATTGAGTCGTAAGAGTATATTGTCCGAGTAGATTGCATCTTATATTCCTAGATGATGAAAACTATTCTAGCCGATCTATATTCTCAATTACAGTTTTCCACCAAAATAATATAAAAAAAATGAATGCATATCCACAATTATTGTATTTTTTATGCATTTCACTGCGAACGAAAAGACATGAGGCTGAATATCAAGATTTTCGAAGGTTTCTTATCCGTTTGTCAGATTTATGGTCCTTCGTCATACAGATTAGATACAGTGGCATCCAAACTGGCAACAGATTAAAGAAATAATTGCAGCAGAGATATATAGCCAGAATATAATAATCGTAGAAAAACAACAGCTGGAACGAAAAGGCTCGCATGTCACATAGCTCAGAAGATTTTAGCGATACAGTTGCAGAGACACAAAGGTTCCAGTGCATATTAAGAAAGTATCGACACAGCATTTATTTTCTTTCTGTCAATACCCATATATATTGCACTTATTCGAAACCCGCCGAATGAAGCCACCGTTTTCGCACCAGTGCCGAAGAACGCTGTCTGCGCATGCCCATGAAATAAAGCTCTATCTCTCATTGCATTTCATGGATTGGTCATGCATATGCAAGTGTGGCATTTGCGCATGGACGCACGCCGACCTGACTGAGCATCTACATGCAACAGAGGGAGAAAAAAAAGATCGAGTTGATTGCCTCCCAACTGAGCGTTGATAAACATATTTGAAAATCTATGACAAAGTGCCGCAC
>CM042146.1:13647441-13664941 GCA_023376005.1 Doryteuthis pealeii
TATTTGTTGTCGCTTATCCGCAGAATTATTATTCCTTAGGAGTGTTATCCCCTCAGCTAGATAATGGACAGTTCTGTTTTTATTATAAAAAATAAAAGGAAGAAAAATGAAAAACAAACACAGAAAAAATATAAGAAAGAAAGAAAGGCAGTAAGGTAACATAGACACTCAGAGGTGAGTGCGAGTAAGCGATACGTATTAGCTCTTTCAATCAAACATAATGAACATAAGTAAAGAAGGGAGAGAGAGAGACGGGGTTTAACTCAAGATTATTATAGAATTTACATATTGAACTATTTTCCAACAGATCTTTAGTTAACATATCAAACGTTGAAATAATTAAATTATCATACTGTGGTATATCCACTGGTCTTTGTAATAATCAAATTATCATACTGCGGTATATGTAATAATTAAATTATCATACTGCGGTATATCCACAGGTCCTTTGTAATAATTAAATTATCATACTGCGGTATATCCACAGGTCTTTGTAATAATAAATTATCATCATACTGCGGTATAATCCACAGGTCTTTGTAATAATTAAATTATCATACTGCGGGTATATCCACAGGTCCTTGTAATAATTAAATTATCATACTGCGGATCCACACTACATTGATACTGGATATATCCACAGGTCCTTTGTAATAATTAAATCTTAATACGGTGATATATCCACAGGTCCTTTGTAATACTGTGATTATCCACAGTTCTTTGTAATAATTACATCTTAATACTGTGATATATTCCACAGGTCCTTTGTAAATAATTACATCTTAATACTGTGATATATCCACAAGGTCCTTTGTAATAATTAAATTAATATGATATGTCCACAGGTCCTTTGTAATAATTACTCTTAATACTGTGATAATCCACAGGTCCTTTGTAATAATTAATCTTAATACTCTGATATATCCAGGTCCTTTGTAATTTGATATATCCACAGGTCCTTTGTAATAATTACATCTAATACTCTGATATATCCACATTTGATGATGTATCCACAGGTCCTTTGTAATAATTACATCTTAATACTGTGATATATCCACAGGTCCTTTGTAATAATAAAATCTTAATACTGTGATATATCCACAGGTCCTTTGTAATAATTAAATCTTAATACTGTGATATATCCACAGGTCCTTTGTAATAATTAAATCTTATACTGTGATATTCCACAGGTCCTTTGTAATAATTAAAATACTGTGATATATCCACAGGTCCTTGTAATAATTACATCTTAATACTCTGATATATCCACAGGTCCTTTTGTAATAATCAATCTTAATACTCTGATATATCCACAGTCCTTTGTAATAATTACATCTTAATACTGTGATATATCCACAGGTCCTTTGTAATAATTACATCTTAATACTGTGATATATCCACAGGTCCTTTGTAATAATTAAATCTTAATACTCTGATATATCCACAGGTCCTTTGTAATAATTACATCTTAATACTCTGATATATCCACAGGTCCTTTGTAATAATCAAATCTTAATACTGTGATATATCCACAGGTCCTTTGTAATAATTAATCTTAATACTGTGATGTATATAGGTCCTTTGTAATAATTACATCTAATACTGTGATATATCCACAGGTCCTTTGTAATAATTAAATCTTAATACTGTGATATATCCACAGGTCCTTTGTAATAATAAATCTTAATACTGTAATATATAACAGGTCCTTTGTAATAATTAAATCTTAATACTGTGATGTATCCACAGATCCTTTGTAATAATTAAATTATAATACTGCGGTATATCCACAGGTCCTTTGTAATAATTAATTATCATACTGCGGTATATCCACAGGTCCTTTGTAATAATTAAAATACAGTGATATATCCACATGTCCTTTGATATGATAATCCACAGGTCCTTTGTATCTTAATACTGTGATATATCCACAGGTCCTTTGTAAATAATAAATCTTAATACTGTGATATATCCACAGGTCCTTTGTAATAATAACATCTTAATACTGTGATATATCCACAGGTCCTTTGTAATAATAAATCTTAATACTGTGATATATCCACAGGTCCTTTGTAATAATAAATCTTAATACTGTGATATATCCACAGGTCCTTTGTAATAATCAAATCTTAATACTGTTGATATATCCTCAGGTAGTGGTAGTATATAATAATATCGGTGTTAGAATTGGGTCATTTCTTGAACCAAACTCGACTTTTGCCATTTCAGCTTCTTGTGGTCTAAGGAAATAACATTTTCTTTCCATACAATGAATCACTTGTCGACAATAAAAGAATGGAAGAAGAAAAACTTGTTTTTGGAACCCAAAAGGAATGAAAGAAATGTCAAAACAAGAGAAAAGAATGAATAGAATGAAATAACAATCGATCAATCAATGTTGCTCTTTTTTACTTTTACTTTGGAGCTTTTTTTTTTGTTTTTTTTTTCAAACGGTTTATCTGTTTGTTGATATATTCCGAAAAATCTGGCTTCTTGCAAATCTGTCATACGTTAAGAAACATAAAGAAACAAACATACACTTACCACACCTATTCTATTAGATTTATATACGCACATGCGCAATATAAAGCATGCAGATATACATGGGAAGATCAACACACACGCATACACAGAAGCACAGAAACAAAAACACGCACAAACGAAGAATGTGTAATGAAAAAATACAAACACACTGTTACAAATTACAACAGAATGGATTCATTCGAGCAGCAGTAAAAATCTCCCCAGGTTTCTAAATTTCAGAAATCATTTGACGAAGGCATGTTTCACCTCGAAATATTAAGAAAATAAATCAAAGGTAAATGAAGAACATCCTAGTTACACTTGCATTGTGATATCCTTCAAAATCAACTGTCAAGAACACACACACACACACACACAGACATTATATATATATATATATATATATATATATATATATATATATATATATGTTACATAATCATTAGATACCTAATGATTATGACAATAGTGTAAAAATCATATTAGTGCAGCTGATGGCCTTGAGAGTGAGTGACAGCGTTTGACCTCACTCTGACCTTGCGTTCTGGGGATGATCGTGAGAAACGGAAGGTAATAGAAGCCCCTTCTGGTTTAAGGAGTAAGCAACTCAGTTAGTTAGAGTTAGAACTTAGAAGCGAAGCTAGCAAGATGTGAGTCTCACTGCGTGATTGTCTGGTCTGGGGATCTACGAATAAAGTAACATCATCGTAAATCGAAGTCTTGTGGTTATTACTAAAAGCTAACAATGACACAGGGCTTCTGATAAGGAATGATCCCCAACAGAAACCAGACCCGAAATCCCCCTACAAGAAAGACCAGACCATTAGAAGATATACCAGACCAAGATAGATGATAGATGATAGAAGAACCAAGCCGGACAGAAGAAGATACGACCAGAGTAAGACGTAAGTAAGAAAGTATATAACATATACCTATATTTAGTGCAGTAAATGAGGGCTATGCAACATATATATATAATATATATTATATAATATATTATATATATATATATATATATATGTGTGTGTGTGTGTGTGTGCGTGTGTGTGTGACTAATCGGAAGTTGCCTGAAGATTTCATTAAAATCGATGATTACCTGATGTTTGGTGATTATTTTCAATCAGGAAGAGGGGTGCATTTGTTTTGTAAAATATACATGTTCACCTGCTCATACAAACAGATATGTGTGAGTGGCGTGCGCTATATATATATATATATTATATATAATATATATATATATATATATATATATATATATATACTTAGCAAATATATGCACCCTCCGGGTGCAGTATTTAATGTAATAAAATATTATATTAAATTAGAAAGGCAAATGAAACTAAATAAAAATGCGGATAAAAACATTTGAAACAGAGGGGGTATGATAAAAAAATAGAACAATTGAAACTTACTCTTCCATCAATCCCGTCTTTCATTGTTATTTATTCTAATTTAAGTATTTAGTTAAAAGAGGAAGTAAAGAATAAAATTACAGTTATTTCTTCTTGTTAATGGATTTCATTTAAAATTTATTGAAGAGATTTTTGCTAATATTCATTAAGATAAAACCAAACAATTAGAAATCAATAATACTAAGCACATATTTATTAAAATCACATTTTTAATATCAATATGCAAATTAGCCTTCCCGATCACACTGTAAACTGCTATTTTGTTGTATATATAAATACAATTGCATGTTAATAGTATGTATATATGGTCAACGTATAAGTAATGTAAAACAATTTTATTAATAATTGAGGTATAGATAAAAATAAAATCATGGTAAATGTGATGTAAATAACAAAGAGAACTGTGACTTGTATAGTAATATAGTTTCGGTTACAGACAGACAAACACACAATCTCCATTATAATAAGATATATATATGTGTGTGTGTGTGTGTAACATGAAACTGGAAGTGAATCCGACGGTATGTTGAAAAATGAATAAAGGAAAGAAAGTATAGAATGGATAATATATATATATGGGTGTGAGTATATATATAGATATTTACCAGCCTCTCCGAACGAACAGGATGTGACACAAGGTCAATTTCTTAAGCGAGGTTTAACAGGTTTGAATTCAGTTTTCCTTCTCCTAGACTGGTTACCTAACCATGGTTAAAGAGTCCAGCATGTCCTGCTATTTACCCATAGCTGGAGGGAGAATTGGATTCATACATTTCCCAAGAGTATTAGCGACATGTTAAGTGCCAACAGCTTCGTCTAGGAATTGAACTTGAGTTGACGAGTCCATTTCCTTCGACTTTAACCACTATCCCACGCGCCTCCAGTACATATATATATATAAATAGTTATATATATATATATATATATATATATATATATATATATATATAAATATATATATATATATATATATTATATATATATATATATATATATAAACCATTGTATTTTCTATGCAATTGTTGAGAAAAATGCCATCTGTACAAAACCGATAATATATTTGAGCTAGATTTGGCGCCAGGCAAATCTACCCGTTCATACTAAAGGAAAGATTCATGCCATAATTATTGTAATCATTGCTCGATTATATTCTCATTAGTGTTCATATGCATTAATTTTTCAAATCACTGTATATCTCCGCTTATACGTCTTTTTATCTGTCCATCTGCTGAATTAGATTCAACTCCTCTTCATACAATGTGAGTGAAAAATTAATAGGGAGTAAGTAAGTAGGATAATAATAATAATAATAATAATAATAATAATAATAATAATAAGAAGAAGAAGAAGAAGAAGAAGAAGAAGAAGAGGAAGAAGAAGAAGAAGAAGGAGAAGAAAAAGAAAGAGACATTCCAAAATATTCTGAAATTAAAGCGAAGCCAATGCAAAGCCAACTTATAGCCAGCCAAAAGAATCTAAGGTACCAGCTGGTTGTTTTTAACTTTCTAACCGAGATTGATAAAAAAATAAAATCGAAATTTTGTAGAAATACTCGTAGCTCACCAGAGGTTTAAAAATGAAAAAAAAAAATGAGCCACATAAAAGTAACATTAATAACATAGGTGTTGCTTTTGAAAAATCCTGAAAAAAAAAAAAACCTGGAAAAAGTGACTAAGGAAACATGAAATCTATTCAGACCAAATGAGTATAAAGATTACTCAGAATACGAAGAATGGTCCTGGGGTTAGGTATTCTTTTCTGAGTAAAGCTGTCAAAAGAACCAGTTATTACTGTTGTGAGTAAATTTTTAATATTTGAATAATAATAACAACAATCTTTGGGTTTCGAGTAGCCCCAACATTCTGCACAGGAAAATGTCTTATATTGTTACAAATGCTCGTGACAGTGGACCTTCAGACCACAGGACTTGTAAAATATATATATATATATATAATCTATCTTTTTTCTGGCTTTTTTATCTTCTTTGAGATTCTCCTATAATATATATATATATATATATTTATATATATATATATATATATATATATAATTGTTAATTTTGAATCATATTACCACGACCAGACAACTCGGCAAACACCATTTGCGACATCTGGAGCACTGGACAGCTGTTTCGACCTCCTTTGGTCTCATTAGCAGTGCATACCACAATATGGTAATATGATTCAAAATTATCAATTATATATATAATTCCTCTATCAAAAATCAAAAAAATTCAATATATATATATATATATATATATATATATATATACATTTTTTTTCTGGCTTTTTTTATCTTCTTTTCAGATTCTCCTAATGTATATATATATTTTTCTGGCTTTTTTTTTATCTACTTTTGAGATTCCCCTAATATATATATATATATATATATATATATATATATATATATATATATAATATATATATATATAATTTCTGGCTTTTTTATCTTCTTTTCAGATTCCCTTAATGTATGTATATATATATATATATATATATATATATATATACAATCTATCTTTTTTTTTCTGGCTTTTTCTTTTCTTTCTAGATTCCCCTAATATATATATATATATATATTATATTATATATATATATATATATATTATGCGTGTATACGCGTACCTATGTATATGATAAATAATATTTATATTTTTGTGCCTTTTCCTTTTGTTTTTACATCCTTAGGTACTTGCGTCCATGTTTCCCTTAAAATAATGATAAACAAGTAAACACCCTCACCCCCACATGACAATTCATACCTATGGTAAATCTCTCATGCTGATATTGATGATGATGATGTCACCAAAAAATGTCTAAGATGAATAGAAAAAAAACAATGTTACAGCAGTCTCGATGCTATTGTTGAAAATGAAATGTTCTCAAAAATAGAAAGAAATTACAGAAAAAAAAAACAGAGTTAGATACTGAGGGCAAAACATCTCTGAAAATATATTCTCAAATTAGAAATGGATGAATGCCTTCAATTTTATCAACAAAAACATAATTATGAAAGAAACTAACTCAGAAATTGAATATTTTATCCAGTTGACAACAAGAGAACAGTGCAGACTTGCCTTTTTATGAAAATGTTATTTTTTGTGGCATTCGTCATCTTGTCTCTTGATTATGTTTTTTAATATTTAAAAAAAAAAATCAACCAGGCTTCTTTTGTTTTGCTCACCTTGCTTTCTTAAAACATTTCTCTTCCAGTCTTATACGTTTCAATGTCTCCATTTTGTCTACTATAATATTTTGCTGATGAATTTATTTATAGTATTCTTCTCATCGTAGTTCAGAGTAAACATTATATATTGTAGCATTTTTGAAATTTTATTTCTTCTACCTTCTATCTAACTTGCTTTTTTGTTATATTGGTGTTTTTTAAAGTTATTCTTACTAGCAAATATATGCACCCTCCGGGTGCAAGTATTTAAGTTTTGATATAATAAAATATCATATTAAATTAGAAAGGCTAATGAAACTGACTAAAATGCAGATAAAAAGATCTGCAACAGAGGGGTATAATCGAAAAATAGAACAACTTTGAAACTAACTCTTCCATCATTTTCATTACTCCCTCTTTTATTGGTAAAATTTTCCTAATTTAACTATTAGTTAAAATAGGAAGTAAAGGATAATATTACAGTTATTTCTTCTTGTAAATACATTTCTTTTAAGATTTATCCTCGAGATTTTTGTTTATATTTCTTAAGATAAACCAAACAATTAGAAATCAATAATACCAAGCACATATTTATTAAAATAAAATTTTAAATATCAATATGCAAATTAGCCTTCTCGTTCAAACTGTAAACCGCTATTTTGTTGTATATATAAATACAATTGCATGTTATTAGTACGTAGATATGGTCAACAGTATTAATAATGAAAAACAATTTTTATTAATAACTGAAGGTTTAAAAGAATGAAACCATGGAGAATTTGACGTAAATAATTAAGGGAATTGTGACTTGAGTATTAATATAGTTTCGGTTACAGACAGAAAAACACACAATCTCCATTATAATAAGATTTGTTTAAGACTAACGGAACCGTTGTTTGTCAAATACAAATACATCAACTTCAGTTTCTCTGAAGTTTTAACACAACGGATATAATACAGTTCTAAGTGACAATCAACTCTAAGCTGCACTTTTAAACCTGACCGAGATGACGATAACATAGAATAGTTAGAATAGCTTGACTCTTGGGCCCGGTCACGGTTAACTCATCGAGAACTATCTACCCCATAGAATTAGATATTTTCCAGTTCGAAGTTACGCATGTTGGATTTATTTGATATAAGGCGTGGTCACCTGGTCTATTCTTTAGCCAATCACTGGCAATACTGTGTGGCTGATACACTACTTAAATACTGATTCTTTCACAGTATACTTGCGACCATTGACGAAGGAACTTACAATACCCGAGATGATTACCAAAGTATTTCTTGAAGGCCAAAGGATGGCCCATAAAAACTTAACAACACAGAAGCTCCCCATTAGATTATAAAGGCACCCGAGTTTGACGTAAAGATTGATATCAACATTTTGATTCCAAAAAAAGAAAAAGACCTGGACACCCTTTTAAAAGCCATAAGAATATTCAGTCAGAATTTAAAAAATGGAATTTGTCATCGAAAAATGACATTGTTAAGTTCGGTTAGAATACTCAGAAGAGTCCCAGAGACTTGTCATTCAGACTTCAGTGAAAAACTAACAGATTTCTTTAGTGTAATAATAATAATAATAATAATAATAATAATAATAAGTGAAACTTAAGTAAAAGAAAGTGGAAATATAGACAAATACTTGGACCTTGCCCGAGAACGAGGAAAATTGTGGTACATGAAGCTAAATTGGTTTGTTTGGTTTGGTTTGTTTTACGGCATATCAACCTCAGTGGGTCATTTAATGAAATAAATCAATTCTTAATGGATAATACAATTTTTTATAAATACATTTTTCTATTTGACCCATAAATAGGACCCTAACAGGTACTACCACTCCTGGTCAGAGTGGACCAGGGAGCAATGGTGATGAAGGGGTGCTCCACATTCCCCAAACCTCCAAAACTGTAACCTCATCATCAGATAGAGTTTAACGTCATTCCCAGGACATGTAGACCCTCAGCCACCGCCTTCTAGCACCCATATGATAAAACGAGTTTGGAGCTTGCCATAAGGGCAATAGGGTTGGGAAAATCATATAGGTGCTAGGGCTTGACGTGACCAGCCGATTGATCGGAGGGGGCCTCTTCGACCGCCCGTCAAGCCCAAGATAGGGCCAAAGTGGAGTATTGCATGTCATGAACTGCTCATCCACCTGGGCTCTATCATTAAGCGTCACGGGTCGCCACCCACGGCCAACAGGTGGCCCCATTGGGGAGTCCTATCCCTCTGCAGAGGTGCAGTCGGTGCATTCTAACGCCCCAGCCGACAGGGCGGATTAAGCTAAAGGTAGTACCAATTCTAATAGGTGGCCTCGGAACTGTCCCCAATGTGTCTCCAACAGAGTCTGAAGGAACAGGAAATCTGAGGACATCAGCATTGATGAGATCAGCTAGAATACTCAGAACCTTCCTAGAGACTTGAGGAAACTTGCTGTCAGCGCCAGCCAGATAATTTATAAAGTAAGACCATCTCCTCTATAATCTAAGTCTCTGTCTCTATCACCTGTGATGAACTCTCTCCATTATACACCCGGGTATGCCAAAAGGGTATATACAGTGTATAACATTGGATTCCGATTGACATCGAATTAATAAGATTAATTCTGCAGGGAAACATACGAAATAATTATATTGATTTTGTAATACATTCAAAAAGCTTAAAATATGTCAATCAATTTTGTCATAGTTTGCGGAAATTTTTAATTTTCCGATCCCAACAAGTCATTCAAGTTATTAGCTGTGTTAAATTGTTTCAGAAATATTGAACATTGCCGAAATGAAAAAAAAAAAAAAAAAAAAAAAAAAAAAAAAAAAAAGAAAGAAAAAGATTAAAACCTAATTCATCACGATTTAATAAAATTTATTACATTCTAAATGTTAGATTTTTTTTTTTCTTTGTTTTTTCTATTCATCCATTACCAAAGATTCAATATTGCAGAATTATTTTGAAGAATTCCTTCAAGGAATCACTTTGAAGTATTGTGAGAGAACAGGCAAGAATTCTTTGGTTTGCAAACGGCATAATGGCATAGCTATACGCTATTTAGTATGTATGTAATTCAGAGTTAAAATATTTCAAAGTACATATACTTACACACCTATCTATCATTATATATGGATATATGTACATGCTGTATATGTAAGAAGACATGCATATATGTGAATAAATATATGCACACATATATACATGTTGAAAGAAAGACCCATACATGCATGTATATATTATCAGGTGCAGCTGAAAATTTATACAAATATGCCGAAATAAATATTTACACACACATTATATATATATATATATATATATATATATATATATTATATATATATATATATAAAATACGTATTTCTGTATATATATATATATATGTGTGTATGTACTTGTGTGTGTATATATGTATATATATATATATATATATCATACGTATTTGTGTGTGTATTTATGCATATATATCATACGTATTTGTGTGTATGTATATATATATATATCATACGTATTTGTGTGTGTATATGTATATATATAAATGTGCACATAAACTCATATATATGCATATATTATACATACATATATACACACATATCATACATACATATATATATTCACATATATTGTACATATAAATTATACACACACACATATATATATATATACATTTATATATATAAACACACACGCATATATATAAACACACACACACACACACACATATATATATATACAAATATTGAATTGTACATATAGATATATACCCACACACATTATATATTTAAATGTTCATTTGTACATATATGTACATACCTGTACACACAAATAAATATTTACACACACACACGAGTGTGTGTGTGTGTGTGTGTGTGTGTGTGTGTGTGCGTACAATTATGTAGATGCAAATACACATGTTGCAATAATGTTTATTCTAATAAATAAATATATATTAGGTGTTGAGTGAATGTTCTTATTCAGTAACATATACACCTGTATATAAATGTCTTTGCGCACAGATATATTCAAATACATTTACATCTAAAAGTATGTATTCAAATATGAAATTATATTCAAACGCATTTATCTGAATAAATGTATGAGAACACCCAAACAGAGAGAATCACACACACAGGCATATTAATTCAAGTTCTAACACAGATATACACGATTTTTTTCGTAAATGTCTCACAAAATCGTGCATATATTTAAAAAAAATATTTTTGGGGGGAAGGGGATTACAGAAATGCTGAATCAATTACATACGCGTGTAATGATGTATTCTGCTGTTGATAGCATCGCGCGCACTGACGCTTTGATCGTAGATCATAAAGAGCGCCCATTTCGTAATATGGCTCGGGCGGTTCATCTTTCGAAGTCGTTGTTCCATGGCATCGTCCAAAAAGAAATTGAAGTATCGGAAATTGTCTTCTTCATTTGATCCGAAAATCAAACGATTCAAGAACAATTTACTTGATGCTACGTTTTACGAGGAAAGTACTTGCACGCTCGTCCACCGGGGGGATAAATGCAACTACTGTTTGATTCGCTAATCTATATGCTTTAGCGGTAAAACACATTTGTTTTTAAATACACCTGTCATAGTATGTATTTGTATATTTAGCCAAACACTCCACACAATCAGGACGTGACACGGTCAATTTTTAAGTGGAGTTGATATTCGTTTCAAGTTGAATCTGCTTTAGTAATCTTGAGTTCATATAGAAGGTTAGGCTACTCCACTGTGTACCTTGGCCAAGCTCATCCCCATTCTGATTGGTTGCTGGTTTTAGTTGGAATACTTTTATCTATATATTCCCAACACATGACTGAGTTTTGGTAGTTGGTACAGAGCATATATTTGGTTACAATTCCCCGTTTTTCTGGTAACTGGACGCTTGTTCCAGTAGGTTAGTGGAATTCGCTGATTAAAAAACTAGTTCGAAACTGACCATCGCCAACTCAGCGTATGAGTAGCACATGGATATGAGCGGTAAAGTAGGGAGCTGACGGTATGTGTGGCGCTCCACCTCAGATGCAATAAAACTCTTCTTGGTCTAACGCTAATGAAAAGGGGATAGACTCCCTCGCTGATTGGCTGATACCGACTTTAGGCCACCCCGACGACTTTTACTTTTTTTATAGTTTAAATTCAAAGTTTTCTTTCTCCTAAACTGGTTGCCATCCCAGGTAAGAAGAGCCCATTCTTACCTGCTATAGCTGCTAAAATAATAGCAGGAATTCAGAAATCTCCAAGTGGAGCCAGGCCGAAGTTTTGTGAATTTGAATAAATCAAAACCTACTTTTATATATTTGCCCAACCACTCCACACAAACTGGATAAGTCACAATCTTAATTTTTAAATGGATTTTAACTGTTTTTAATTCAGTTTTCCTTCTCCTATACCGATTGTCATATCAAGTTTAAAGATACCATTCTGTCCTGATATTTCCCATAGATGGAAGGCAAATACTTGAATGCACACCGTACCCAATGATATTAGCGCTAAGTGAAATACATACAGCTTCGTTCATGACCTAAACTCAGATCACCGTGTCCATTTCGTACAACGATAACCATTACACATGCATTTTTATTGCATGTGAGGTTAGGCTTTAGACATGAAAAATTATCACTATTTACATGGAAGTATGTTTTAATTCATTCGTTAGAGCATCCGCCTAGTAATTGTACGATTCCGGGTTCGATACCGGTGTTCACCATCTGAGCGCATGAGCAGTATAGCATGAATTATCTTAACTGTGCTGTATAGAACCTGGGAGCAGACTGAAGATGCGACGCTTTACCTAAAAAAAAAATACAATCTCCCTTGTTTAACGAAGATGTTATAGACTATCTCGCTGTTCTGCTGATATGGACAATAGGTCACTGCGCCGACTTTATTTATTTTATTTATTTATTTTTTACTATTACAAAATATTTGAATTAGCATATCGTTTGCTTATATTTCACTGTGAAAGGTAATGGTTTATGTTGCTCTAACTTGTTCATTTATCACTCATGTCTCAGTGACAGCAAGATTTCTCAGGTCACCAGGACTATTCCCAGTATTCTAGCCAATATTAACATTGCTGTTTCTGGATGCTATGAAGTCTTCCTAATATTTTCAATTTACCCTGACTCCTTTGTATACTGTTGGTTTGAATAACAGCAGCTAAGTATACAACTCAAGCAGTGTTCCAGACAGTTGGTATATATAGAAATATAGAATAACCCATTCAGGAATTTGGGTGATTTGGGTCATTCCATTCCTTGAGTTCTGATTGGCTGCTTGACTTGAATGACATTGTGGAGTCTTATATATATCCTGTCATTCTGCAGTAGACTTTGTGACATTCGGGTTTGTATTTAAGTTAAAACCGTTTGTTACCTTGTCTTCCCAGTTCGACGGTAATTGGAATTTTAATTATTCTTCACTTTGCACAACCTGTTCCAAGGGCACCAATTACAATTGGTGTGAGTTTTACAGCCATGATCCTCAATTATTATTATTATTATTATTATTATTATTATTATTATTAACTTTTGACATCTTTAATGTTTGATTTTTTTAAAATGAGATCTTTCTTTTTCTAAATAAAAATGATAATCATAATCCCATTTTTATCAAAACTCAAATATCAATATATTATATTTAAAAATATATATATATATAACGTAATATACCAAATATATTAATATATACCAAACACAAATACGCATATTTATACGCACACACGCGCGTGGAGACAATTATATCATCACAGCCTTCATACATTCCCTCGCGCACACGCACGACATCATATACATACGCACAAACAAAAATACGCACACACGCGCGTGGACACAATCATATCATCACAGCCTTCACGCATTTCCATGCAAACGCGCATGACATCGTACACATACGCACAAACAAAAATACGCACACGTAGAAGAAAAAAAACATTCCGCATCACGTAAACACGCAAACACGAGAATACAGTTAAAAAAAACGCACACATTTGACCATTTACACAATTTCTGTCATTTTTAAAGGAACTTTTCGTATTACCCGATGAATGCTTTCAGCAAGAAACCGCTGGTTGTAATACCGTTCCCGTAATTAAATAAATAAAAGCAAAAACTTTTATTTGTTTTGATTTCTCATTGAACTATATATATAACGTATATATTTTTCGTAGTTCATTTCCTCCCTGTAAATCAAAAATTGGCTTTTTTTCATCTCTAACATTTGTCGCATCAAAAACATTTTATCCTGTCCATGCCAATGTTATCGTATAATCGATAAGCCGCCATATGCAATGTCGGCACACCATTGTTTGTAAGGCATACAGAAAGTCAAATAAAGATAGAAAAACATAAATCCTGAGTTGAATTCTTGAGAGAATCGATTGACACAGTGGAAGAATCCTGACAGCAACTGAAGGCAACATGTGTAAAAATTACCGATAAATATGTTAGCGCCTTGATAGATAGAATAAATCGTACATTTATTAGAATTTCATTTTTATGTCCGGTAAAGTTGAAATCAAGCAAATATCAAAGTGGAATCTTTTTTGAATTATTCTTGACAAATTTTCGAGAATCAAAAAAAAAAAAAAAAAAAAAAAAAAGAAAGAAAAAGATGATTCTTTAAGTCATTTTCTAAAACTGGAAATATAAAATTATAACTTCTTAAAGAAAAATTACGCATTGAAACAGATAAACTTATTCAGTACTAAACCCATAGAAAACTTCTGTGTCGACAAATAAAGTAGATATTTCGTGAAAGTAACTTTGTTGTTGTTGTTGAGGAAAATGATGGGGGAAATGAAATCCTTGCGGGAAAGTTGTATAGGATTTTGGATAAATGAATTAAAACGAGGTAAAGACAGTGTGTAAAGTAGTTGGCCAAATAAAATCGTTGTCGTGTTGAAAAGCTTTTGAATCGATATGTTTAAAAAAAGAAGAGGGTGTTAAAAGATTTCAGACAATGACACAGAAAATAATTCAAGAAACTGAAAAATGAAATAAAGAAATTGAGGTGTGTGAGTTTGACACCTAAAATGAAGTAAACAGAAAAGACACACACACACACACATCATATATATATATATATATATATATATATATATATATATATATATATATATATATATATCGAATATAAATTATTAAGAAGACGTTGGAAGAAGACATTAATACAGTATCTTTGAGGCAGTTGCTAATGAATGTGTCGAAGAAGTAAAATAAAAAAAACAAGTGAAAAAAGAGAGGCGATAGAAGGAAGGAAATTTATGATTCCGTAGAAATGAACATGAGATACGCAGAATAAAGAAAAATAAATTATATATATATATATATATATATATATATATATATATATATATATACACATACATATATCCTTGAGAAAATATGTTATAATAAGAAGAATGAAACCTTACTCGTTTAAATCTCTTCGTTGTAAATCAGAACATGTGTCGGATTATATATCTTGCCGTTACAATAGAAAATGACTAAAATTAATACAAAATATAAATCTATTACTTACTAAGCTTGTCTTAGTCTTTCTATAGTAAACGTCGATCATTAATTTTGTCACTCCAAAGAATCTCGTCGAAGCTTAACCCTGATGATCATTTTAGGGACTAAATATATATATATATATATTATATAATATATTATATATATATATATATGTGTGTGTGTGTGTGTGTGTGTGGTGTGTGTAAAAAAAGAATCGCAATTTGTTGTATTCGATCATCTGACCCTAGGGTAGTAGGAAACAGGAGAATGTTTTATCATATATGTTGCTCTGACAAGCATTAGATTACAATGAAATAACTGGAACAAAAATCATAGATTATTATGGACTGGAGGGTGATGTATAACTAATTGTAGGAATTCAGAATTCATACCGACATTAGTGAATAGGCAGTATATATAAGAAATAAACGATGTTGCTTTGACTGTATGTAGCTACTACTACTACTACTACTACTTCTAATAATAATAATAATAATAATAATTGCTGCACAAAATAATGCCATAAGGACTAACTATATAAAAGCGAAAATTAATAAGACCCAACAAATAGTAAATGTAGACTTTGTGGTAATAGAGATGAGACTGTAAACCATATACTCTGCGAATGTAGCAAACTAGCACAACGAGAATACAAAACTAGACACGACTGCGTTGGGAAGGTGATCCACTGGGAATTATGCAAAAAATTAAATTTTGACCACACAACAAAATGGTATATGCATAAACCAGAATCTGTTCTTGAGAACGAAACGCATAAAATTCCCCTGGGACTTTGAAATAAAAACGGATCACCTTATCCCAGCAAGAAGACCAGACCTAGTGTTGATAAACAAAAAAGAAAGGACTTGTCAACTGGTGGATTTTGCAGTGCCAGCAGATCACAGGGTGAAGCTAAAGGAAAATGAAAAAGAAGGACAAATATCTGGACCTTGCCAGAGAACTGAAAAAGTTATGGAACATGAAAGTGAAAGTGATACCAATTGTGGTTGGTGCACTTGGAACAGTCCCAAAAGGATTAGAAAAGGGTTTGGAAAGTTTGGATATCAAAGGAAGGATTGAAACCATTCAGAACACTGCACTGCTGCAATCTGCCAGAATACTCAGAAGAGTCCTGGAGACCTGAGGAGACTTGCTGTCACTTAGACTCCAGTGAATACCATCAGCTAATGCTGATGTGAAAACTCAAAAGGAGTAAATAACGATAACAATAATAAATAAAAGTGGACAAATATCTGGACCTTGCCAGAGAACTGAAAAAGTTATGGAACATGAAAGTGAAAGTGATACCAATTGTGGTTGGTGCACTTGGAACAGTCCCAAAAGGATTAGAAAAGGGTTTGGAAAGTTTGGATATCAAAGGAAGGATTGAAACCATTCAGAACACTGCACTGCTGCAATCTGCCAGAATACTCAGAAGAGTCCTGGAGACCTGAGGAGACTGTCACTTAGACTCCAGTGAAATACCATCAGCTAACACTGGTGTGAAAACTCAAAAGGAGTAAATAAAGATAACAATAATAATTCGAAGAAGAAGAAGAAGAAGAAGAAGAAGAAGAAGAAGAAGAAGAAAACAAGTTTTAATTAACATGAAAAAATAGCTTGACATCTAATTGATTTCGACGTTCCAGCGGACCACATAGTGACAATTGAAAGAAATCGAAAAGTTAAGCACATACTTGCAACTTAAGCAACATGAATCTGTAACTTGAAGAATTAGAAATCAGAGGAAGAATCGAGATTATACAGACCACAGCATTGTTAAAATCTGCAATCCTATTCAGAATTGTCATGGAGACTCGAGGGAAATGTCTATCCTCCAGACACCGGTGAATTACCGCCAATTAAAGCTGGCGTGAACAGCTTGCTAGTAGTCAATAATC
>CM042146.1:13679941-13707225 GCA_023376005.1 Doryteuthis pealeii
AACAAATGTGTTAATGAATATTATTTGTATTAATTCCAGAGAAAATTGATTGGGAGGAGTTCGCGTGACTGTAGAATAATCATACTAGTTCTAATTACCGTCGAATTGGTAAGACAAGGCAGTAAGTAATCATAAATGAATACGAATCTATCTTGCTGCAATAGCACTGCAAAATGCCAGGTTATTTATGAAGTCTCATAATTCCATAGAAACCAAGGAACCAATCAGGACTCAGGGAATGGAATCACCTAAATGCAAGAATGGACTATTCTTTATTGCAACTGTCTTGGCACTGGTTCACTTGTGCTTAGCTCGTTGCTTTTGTTCAAACCAGCAGTACATTAACTCACTTCAACAGTGACGAAGTGGCTAACTGTGACATCGTAGTAAGCGAGTTCGAAATTTAGAGTTAATTATTATTCTATGTTACTTTGCTCTTGACCAGGATTGAACCTGCAGCCTAAAGATAACTGTCTCTTAGAACTGTAATAAGTGTTTACATCAGGAACGCACGAGCAATGCACGCGGTAAATGAAGCAAGAACGCGGTTTATAACGATATAGATATATATATATATATATATAATATATATATATATATAATAAAGAAAAAGTGGAAGTGAATTTGATAGTATGTAATATTAAGAAAAATTGAAAAAAACACAAGTTCATAAACGAGTAATGTTTATTTCTCCTATGCTGCCGTGTTTCGATCTGTTTCCATGGATCTTCATCAGGGCTTTCGTTAGTGTGAGGAAAAATAAATTTATCACTGAAAATCTGCGAGACTCTTTTGCTTTGTCGGTCAGACTTATGTTTTTCAATTTTTCATATTACACACACACACAAAAACACATACACACATGCACCAAGGTGTAACACTAAACAGTATCTGGTTTTAAATCCAAGTTTTGTAACACTTAGTTGTGCTGAGTACTTATTTATTGCCATTGTTCCAATATCTACGCTCCACTCTTACCGAATCTGTAAATTATTTGTATTGGAAATACTTCGTAACATCAATCAGTAAAAAAGAAACAGAAAATTAAACCATAAGACACTATGTAAAAAACAAATATAAACGTACACTGTAAACGAATCACTAACTCCTAAACTTAAAATAACCCTGTGTAGAATAATCATACTAAGTCCAATTACCATCGAATTGGCAAGACAAGAGAGCAAGCAGTCGTAACTGAAATACGATTCTGGTTTGCTGCGAAACTACTGCAAAATGGCAGGATTTATGAAGCCTCAGATGATCCTACAAACCAAGCAGCCAATCAGGATTCAGGGAATGGAATCATCCAAATGCATGAGTAGACTATTCTGAATTCCCATAAGTACCAGTTGTCCTGACACTGGTTCAGTTGTGCTTGGCCAGTCACATTGATCAAACCAATAGTAGACTGACTGACTGTCTTCAATACCCTGTACGGCTAAAAATGCGGTTAAAATCAATCAATCGATTGTTTGGTTCGCGTTTCTTTAATACTATGATAGTTATGAATGGAACCTGTGCTCATATTAATGTACTCACTTCTTGAGTTACTATCATGCAATAGAAAGGAAGAGCAGTTTATGTTATCATATCATATTGCTGGTTCCATACACACAAAAAATCATCAATACACACTGAACATGCAACCTTTGTGGAAATCAGCATTTAATTCAAATATTTCATTTTCTATTTCGAAAGATTGCACACGCACGTTCGGTCGAGTGTCGTTTTTAGCCGAGTGGGGAATAAAAGTGACAAACACACATTCAAGTTTTACTAGCAAGACCTGTGGATATATGATAGTATGATGATTTAATTATTACTTCGTTTGATATGTTTACTTAAGTGTTATCGCTAAATAGTTCAAAGTGTAAAAAGTATAATGATCTTGATTTAACTCTCTCTCTCTCTCTCTCTCTCTTTCTCCCCTCTCTCTCTCTCTCTCTCTCTCCTCTCTCTCTCTCTCTCTCTCTCTTTCTCCCCTCTCTCTCTCTTTCTCTCTCTCTCACACACACACACAATCTATTTTCTTTCCTTCTTTTCATTATTTTCTATTGAAAGAGATTAGCATAATCACTTCAGCGCGCTTACCTCTATGAAAACCTGAGTTAGATTTGCCTCAAAACAGCCCATGTTATTAGTGCATTTAAAATCCTGCAATATGCCTTATATATCACTAAGAAATAGATTAAAATTTTTCTTTTTACGTCATATCAACTTCAGTGGGTCATTTAATGCCGATAAAGTTTTGAAATAAATCAATTCTTAATGGATAATACAATTTTTTTATAAATAAATTTTTTCTATTTAACCCATAGATGGGACCATAACAGGTACTAGCACTCCGGGTCAGAGTAGGCCAGGGAGCAATGGTAATGAAGGGGTGCTCCACATTCCCCAAACCTCCAGAACTGGAACCTAAGAAATAATGGTTTACATAATATGTAGTGTGGCTAATTTGAATACTGGTTTTAACAAAACCGGGTTTAATAAATAATTACTTGGTGTTATTGATCTCTAATATTATTGTTTTATTCTCCAACATTAAAATCAATCCTTACCTCCTCTCTCAATATTTCCCCATCTCTCTTTCTTTCTTCCGTATATTTTTCTGTGTTGCATGTCATTTTCTTCCCTTTCTTTTTTATAATATAAACGGAATGATTCATTATTCAGCTGACGTGACACCGCTCATGAAAAATAAGAATCGCCGGGTAAGTAACATCAGATAATCAGGATCTATATTTTTGTATTTATACAATTTAGACCGTCTCATTTTTAACCAGAGGGGATTTAAGATGATAACGGTCGGAAGATTAAGGCACAAGTGTTATATATATTATATTTCCACTGTTATGGTGGTGTTTCAATTTTTCGTGCCTCCACTGAATAGTTGCTTATATCAGAAAACTATTTATTCAGAGAGTTAGAAACGCTTTTTGCTGAATTCATTTTACTCTAACCTCAGCACCAGGCGGGTCTTAAGTCAAGGCCTATGCAAACCTAAATGGTCCATTTCGCATTTGAACAGCTTCTCACTAAAAATCAAAGGGGAATTTCCTCAGATTTCTTCAAAGTTGTGCTTTTATTAACCGCTTGACTTTCTACAAAAACTCAGATTATCATACCGTGAATATTACCCATGACAGCACATTGAATCATTGTTACCGAGCAGGTGTTGATTCTGGAAGTAATACATCAATTGTAAAATCCTTTATGAATCATTATATATATATATATATATATATATATATATATATACTTTGGTGCAGTACCAAGTTTCTTGGTACAAGGTGATTCTAGGTGGGTCCTAATTCTCTACCAGTAGTTTATTGTAGAGTTCAGGTTCCGTATGAGAGCTCAATCTTTATTTATTGTAAACAGAGCAAAGTTATTTGGGAATAAAAGGCCTTAAATACCATGGGTATCATGGTTATGGACGTGGAAATGGTCCATAACCACGATACCCATGGTATTTAAGGCCTTTTATTCCATATATAATATATATATTATATATATATATATATATATATATATATATATATCGAGATAAAAATGACTGCAGAGCGGGGCCTTTTTTTCGTCATGAACAACCAAATGTATATAGTAATTACCCCTGCAATGTGTGTAAACGCATCTGGAAGTCAACAATTGAACTAACAGGTCCACAACTGGAGATAGGAGTGACGTAATCGTCGTCTGCGACGGACTTCCAAAAGAAAAACAAAGAATATATATATATATATATATATATATATATATATATTCTTCAAATTTTAAACAGACCGATAAACAAGGACTATTACTCGCCTTTCTCCTTATTCTGAGATAAAAAAAACATTTTTTTATCTCCTTCCACATACCAACAAAACCCATGAAGATGATCTAATTAATAGATCGAAACACTGCAGCATCTGCCAATAAATTCACCACTTAACTCATTTAAACCTGTTTTTTCAATTTTTTTATTATACTACATACCGTCGGATTCACTTCCTTTTATTCACACACACACACACACACACACACATATATATATATATATATATAAACATCGATATTATCTCCGGCTCAGCGTCTGCGAAAAGGGGATATACTCACTCGTTGCCCGGCTGATACAAAAAACTTGGCCACTCCACCGAATTTATGTATACATATGGAAAGACAAAGTTCATATGAAACCAACATTAAAATACATATTATATTTATTTACTCACCCTTAAAGTTCCAATTACCGTCGAACTGGGAAGACAAGACAACAAACGGTTGTAATTTAATACAAACCCGAATAGTCACAAAGTCTACCGCAGAATGACAGGGTATTTATAAGACTCCACAATGTCATTCAAATCAAGCAGCCAATCAGAACTCAAGGAATGGAATGACCCAAATCACCCAAATTCCTGAATGGTTCATTCTTGATTTCTATATATACCAACTGTCTTGGACATTGCTTAAGTTGTACTTAGTTAGCTGCTGTTATTCAAACCAACAGTAGACTTACTGACTTCAATTTAGAACTACGTAAACTGAAACTCATCTATAATTTGAACTTCTGTCACCATGTCCATTTCGTAGTACAATAAACATAGGAAGACAGGCGCCTCCACTTTGTGACTAGAAATTTTAAGTTTTATAAATTAACAGGCATAAGAAATTCTGAAAAAATAGCAAGTGTTACAAAACACTGGTACTTGGAAAGTATGAAATTTACTTCGTAATCGCATTTACAATAACGAAGTTATGCACGAAATAATTATTAATGACGGTTATAATATAATAAAATATTTGAATTTATTAAATTTCTAAGGTTAATTCATATAATTACCAATTGCGTTCTGCAAACATACATGTCCTTTTCACTTTCATTGATTCATTCATTCTGTGTGTGCGTGGGGGGAGGGGTATGCGGGTGCAGCGAAAAAACATACATATTATATATTCGAGTGTGGATGAGTAATTAAATTAGAATTATTTTACATGTACTCCTGAAGTGGTCTTCGTTTACTGTTATTCCTAAGTTGAAAATATAGATATAAATTATGTTAATGTGGACAAAAAGTAAATGTCGCTTCTTTCTGACTTTTCACGCCTACTGTCCGTTATCAAACTTCCTTGACTTTATGACCAAACTAGCTATACATATTCTTTCAACGATATTGAACACTATTTACTTATAATTATGAAATAAATTAATATATATATATATATATATATATATATATATAAAGTGTATTTTGGCAACATTTTTTTCTTTTATACAAGTTTTGTTGAACTGTACAGACAATTCTTATCGGACAAGTTTTTGGTTGATCCTTTCTAATTTTCTCGAAACCATACCATCGTTTCCTACCTGATGATGGCAAACTTTATTGCCAAAAGTGCTCGTTTTGAAACCTTTGGTAGACTGTTACACCAGTTACACCCCGACACCAAAAATATGGCCCCAAAATTAGAAAGGATCAACCAAAAACTTGTCTGACAAGAATTGTCTGTACAGTTCAATAAAACTTATATATATATATATATATATATATATATATATATATATATATATATATTATATATAAGGTTCTTTTTGATGACTATGATAATAACATAATAGGAAATGGTAATATCTGAGTGTTGAAAGTACTAGGAATTAAAACTTGGGTGGACCACTCATCAGATTCTATCCCAATAGTAAGGAACTTATCAGAATTTTTGGGAAGATCGGAAATAAACTCGTCAGATATGAATTGTCGACTTAATCAACACTCATATATATATATATATATATATATATATATATATATATATATATGTGTGTGTGTGTGTGTGTGGTGTGTGATTTCCATCCATACATTTGTTTTTCACTCTTTAAGTATGGAAATTTACTAGGAAATCGCAAAGACGACCATTTTACTTAGTAGATTTTTGCAAGCAAATGAACTCTGCCGTTACAAGTAGGAAAAATAAACTACCGATAGAACCGTGTTTTGAATTTCAATGACACGCGTAGCCCTCTTTTTAGCCTTTTGCCTAGAACAATTCAAAAACTATTGGATGGATAGGTCAACTTAGTCATTCTACACCGTCTTTTGTAGACATGTAAAGTAAATATCATCTAAACCGGCGTCTCTATTTATATATAAAATCCACTATGTTAATTGTAGAATTATAAAGTTTACAAAAGTCATCAGTGGAAATACCTGTTTATTATTATTATTATTATTATTATTATCTCATATCGTGTTCAATTTGTTCTAGGACTTGTCTTGTTTCCTGAATTTCCTATAATTTGCCACAGATTCAAATTAATAGAAACATAGTGTTAATACAAAGAGATAGTCTTCAAAAACATTATTCTCCGAGGCGATATGAGGTTGCCTTTCAACTGGTGAAGTTTCATTAAAAGCACATTTCCTAAATATGCCAAACAATTTGTCGGCATGCCTGCTGGGTGTTTCTTGGCAATAACCTTTGATGATAATCTTTTGTTAGAAATAAAATCATGAACTCCAAGTTGAAAAGAGCACAAGTTATTATTAAGTTTTGACGCGTCAGTAATAAGCGTTACATTTATATTGCCTAAACATCACTCTTGAAATGTCTATGCACAGCCTTAGAGGGAAGCCAACGGTGCAGATTACGATTCCGGTTGCTAAAGGGGTGGATCAATATGAGACGGGTCTATATCCTCACTGAGGACGGTCAGAGGGTCCAGAATCAATGTTGAGGCGTCACTAGACGGCATATGCCATTTGATAGGGACCTAGCACGGTATTAAAGGGAGACCAACGTCTCAGATAACGAGTCCGGTTGCTAGAAGGGAAAAATTAGACGGGCTTATATACCCATGCAGCGAGCCAAGAATCAATGCTGAGACGTCACCAGACGGGACAAGCAACCTGATTGGGGCCTAACACGCCTGAGATGGAAACCAACGGCACAGATTATGGATACGTAGGGAGGGACAATACGTCTTCCTCTGGCAATTGGAATTGTGTCCAAGTTCGATCCTGAAAATGTCTTATATTTAAGGGATGTATTTGCCTCATACCCCACTTGTATGGGCTGGGCACAAGGCCTCGTTTTAACGTGGGCCCACACACAAGCCGAAGCTCACGGGTGGGAAAGAAGAAAAACTGCGTCGATCCCGTCGGCATTCCCCCAAAAGGACCGCCTCAGGCGCTGGGCAATAAACCCGGCCCTGCCCCTTTAAATCAAGGGGGCAGGTATTGCCTGGGGGGATAGCCCCCTGGGATCGACGCTATTTGTACTTTACCCTGATCCAGTGGCCGAAGCACACTGGACCCCCCGGATGGGACAGGAAAAAGTATCTTACATTTGAGGGATGTGACGTAAGGTCAATTTATGAGTAGATTATACATATTTAATAACTCCTCTGCATGAGTGGGATGTGACACAAAGCCAAATTTTCAAGCGGAGTTTAACAGATGTGTGATCAGAGTTTTCATTTGCTTAACCAAAATTAAAAATCATCATCTGTCCTACTATTTATTCATAGCTGGAGCAAAAGTAGTTGGATGCATACCTTTCCCAAAAGTATCAGCGCTATGTGAAATGCAGACAGCCACGTAATTTGGACTCTGGGCAACGAGTCCATTTTCTGTGACTAACTACTGAAGTCAGTTAGTCTACTGTTGGTTTGAATAACAGCAGCTAAGTACCACTGAAGCAGTGTCCAAGACAGTTGGTATAAATAGGACTCAAGAATGATCCATCCATGAATCTGGGTGACTTGGGTGATTCCATTCCTTGAGTTCTGATTGACTGATTGACTGCTTGATTTGAATGACATTGTGGAGTCTTATATATACTCTGTTATTTTGCAGTGGAATTTGTGGCTTTCGGGTTTGTATTGAGTTACAACCGTTTGCTGCCTTGTCTTCCCAGTTCGACGGTAATTGGACTTTGATTATTCTTCGAGTGGAGTATTGTTGGTTTTAATTCAGAGTTGTTCTTCTCTAGACAGGCTGTCTAACCATAGTTAAAGAATCCAATCTGCCCTAATATTTACCAGATTTAGCTGAATCAGAAGAGCATTCTCATAGAAATCACAATATTTCGATTTCAACACCAATCCTCACCAACTAAACGCATAACTAGCACAGATTGAGTAATATGATATGGGCAAAAGCGTGTGAGAGCTGATGGTAGGTGAGGCACACCACCTCTGCAAAAATATCCCAATCTAACATTAGAAAAACGTGTATAAACGCTATCATTGTTTGGCTGATACCAGCAATAGTCCGCTCCACAGACCTTTTAAAAAAATTCTACTCTCAGTCCCAACAATTATTTGATAATTTTTCTTTCGCTCGTGTGAGGTTTCACAAAACTAACAATTAAATTTTCTTCGAATAAAGGTTTTCCTGATTTCTGTTATTTTAAACCTAATTTGTTCCTTTCACAATATAACAAGTTGTCATCTCTTTGAATTCATAATAGCTAATTGTGTGAAGAAAAAAATAATGGTTTCTAAATTTGTCCACGGATTCTGTTGTTATTGTTTTTTGTTTGTTTATTTGTTTTTAATTGCCAAATTATTAATAACTAATTGGCACAGGTCTTAGTGACAAGACCAGAAAGCCGAGACACACAAAGAGAAGCGAGTTCTTTTCTTTTCTGATAATAAAAGAATAGGAAACGGTAAAATCGGTGCCTGTCTTTCTTTTCTTAAACACTGGTTTCCAATTAGCGATCAAATACAGAACAGTGCAAGAACTTGGGTTATATTTAATAATCCAAGTCCTACTACTGAATAATCAATGGTTACCATTGTTAGAGTGTCAACCTCGTGTTGTGCATTGTGTGGGCATCTTAGAAATATACTGATTCTTTTCAAACACCATCGACCTTAATTGCTTGTTTGTGTGTTTGTTTTGTTTTTATTTGGTGTATTCATGTTCAGTTTAACTTAATATAAAAGTAAAAAGTAAGTAAAGTCGTCGGGGAGGCCTAATGTCGGTATCAGCCAGACAGCGAGGGAGTCTATCCCCAAATTCACTAGCGCTAGACCAAGGAGATTATTTTAGCATCTGACGTGGAGCGCCACACCTACCATCATCTCCTTATTTTACCGCACAGATCCCTGTGCTACTCATACGCTGAGTTGGCGAGAGCCGGTATCGAACTAGGAACCTTGTGGATTCGAGCCGAACGCTCTACCGACTGAGCTAGCCCGGCCATTAACTTAATATAATATAACGATAAATGTCTTGTGCTATACGATAACATTACAAAATGTTTACTTTACTATGAGGAGTGGACGATTGGGTAAATCCGACAGAATGTGGTTGAAAATAGAGGGAAAGTGGATAAAACAACACAATAACTAAATAAAATTAATATTTCGCCTCGGTATTTAGCGAAGTTTTGTTAAAATTTATTGTGAAGACCAAATGTCTTTTACAGTCTTTTTATACTGAAAAGGCATTGGGGGTGGGTAGAATATGAGGAGTGAGTGGGAGCACTGAGCGATAAGGTGAGATACGAAAGAAGGAGAGGAAAGCGGGGAGAGTTTGGATGTGTGGTATAGAGAGGTGGTGAAAAGGAAGGGGTGGGTTTGATTTGTAGGTTATGGTACTTTTATGTTGTAATTTATTGCCTTTGAAGAAATTTGATAGTCTGGTTGTAAGTTAGTGTGTGGTGACTGCTGTCAGTGGTTGTGAAGCTAGGGGAATGGAATAATTTCTTTTGGTATACTTTAGAGATTTTTGTAATATTTTGAATTTTGACAAAGCTTTGTTAAATACCGAGGCGAAATATCAATTGTATATAGTTGTTGTGTTTTTATATACATTAACTTTACTAATTAAAATCAATGTAAATTGGACCTTTGTGTTATTTAGTTAAAGTCACGGTGAAGTGTAAATTCGCAGGAAAATTGTCGAGATCGATATGAACAAGTTCAGTAAATCGAAATAGAACAATGTAAATGAACTGCAGATGGATTGAATGATATTGGCCTGAGAAGAAGCCATGGAATTTTCAGCCTAGAATTCAAAAGCATTGATATCAATTGTCACATTTAAAAATAACTATTTTGTAAGGCTTTACTCCTTGAAGATAGAGTTCATTTTCTTGGAATTTTAGAGACATTTTACTTGGCTAATTCAGAATTAATATCAGTTTCTCCCAATTTCAATTTTCTATTTTTAAATGTTTTCTTTTCAAATATTTGTTGTAGAAATATTTCTTCGATCAACAAAATATGAGGTGAACGATCGAAATAAAACCAAGGTACGATGCATATTAATTTTATTTAGTGAAATAAACACCTGGTATCATGAAATCGGACAGAAAGCCAGAAGCTTATTATGAATTATACCTATATTTTAACTGGATTCCAATGTTATAACCATAGCACTCGCTCCCACATTTTCTTCTCTCAAATCATTAAATTACGGTCAAGTCACCGGTTCTCGCCAGACCAACGAAGTTAAGCAGTGATGAGCCTGTTGAATACTGTAGAAGTTCCATTACGAACTCAGGCAAGTTTATTTGCTAGGTTCTGATTGGCTGTCGGTTTCCAGGGCGAGTAAGGACATGTACAAGTACCCACTCGTCAGCCATCACTTTGCACTATGCCAGCAATATGCAAGGACTGTATATAAGTTACAGCTTGCATGTTTGTTGTTGTCTGCTAACTCGACGGTAGTTAGACTTCTACAAATACTAAATTGGAAAACACCACTTAAGAAACAACAGGCAGATTTTTCACGTTTTCTAAAGGCTTAATTTTGCGCAAACGAAGATTTTTAGTGCATTTTAGTAGACGATCTTTGATGATATTTCTTCAAACAATGGTGCAAGTAAAATGTCTAATTTTTGGTATCAGTATTCAGTATACTAACTTTCGCAGAGATGGACAATTTGATATTTTAAAAAGGTGAAAAATCGACGTACCCTATTGTAGCCGAAACGTAAAGCGCAAATTCGGGATATTCAACAGATTGGCAAACAACAATAAAAACATCAACAACATGACCACCAACAACAAGTTGGTATTTACGGCATGTCAACCTTTACGGTTTATTTTATGCTAGATACTTTTTTTTATTCATTCTTTATGGGCATTCAAAAATCGTTTTTAAAAATATTTTTAAATTTATTTTTTCTATTTAACAGGTACTACCACTCCGGGTCAGAGTGGGTCTGGGAGTAATAGCGATGAAGGGGTACGCCACACTCCAGAGCTCTAGAATTGGAACTTCACCATTAGAATGACTTTAACGTCATATGCAGGACATTAAGCCCATCAGCCACCGCCTTCTGGCACATATGATAAAAAGGGTTGGGGTTACCATAAGGACAAAGGGACTGGGAAAATCCTATAGGTGCTAGGGATTGACATGAAAAGCCGATTGATCGGGGGGGGGGTATATCCGACGACCGTTTAGCCTAGTAGGGGTCAAAAGGTTGCATGACATGGACTGCTCAGCTACCAAGAATCCGTCTTTAAGGATCACGAGTCACCACCAGAAATGCTACAGCAAGACAAGAATATTTTAGAACAATAATTTTTAATTTCTTAACAGCATTGGGTCACGCCCTTTTTTTTCACAGTACCAAAATGATATAA
Source organism: Doryteuthis pealeii (assembly GCA_023376005.1). Classification (NCBI taxonomy): domain Eukaryota; kingdom Metazoa; phylum Mollusca; class Cephalopoda; order Myopsida; family Loliginidae; genus Doryteuthis; species Doryteuthis pealeii. Next base: position 13,691,532 of record CM042146.1, read on the forward strand.
GTAACGTAGTGGTATATGTTGTATAGCGGGTCTTGTAAACGTGCCTCCCAAATTCACAGCACTAAAAACGCTTTCTGCACGTGGCCGTCATCTTGTTGATGAAAAAATGACAACACGAGAAATATATCTTCAGAAGCTGCTTAAGCTTTTATTTCCAGGTTAGGCTCGTCTCGTGGGTTGTGTCGGAGAGGAGGAAAGGCAGAGAGAAAGAGAGAGAGAACACTGCTAGATTACTGTGACCCCATACTAGGGTCCAGAGGCTCGGTCCGTACCCTACGACGTCGGGAAGTAAAAATAGGCTGGTATTTTTCTTCGTCGTTCCACGTCACCACGTGGTCACCGGTCAACACCCGAAACTTCCGGTCGACACTCAATTCTCCATTCGGGGGTCACGCCCCGGTCAAATTGTTTTGTGTTCATTACTCTTTTTGAAACCTTTACTCTCTCACTTATTTCTTTCTTCCTCCCCCTTCCATTAGTAGTCCTTACCAAATTCAGTCTTGCTACATGATGATGATGATGATGATGATGATGGCGGTGCTGAAGGCGAACTCTTTTGATCAGGCTCTGTGGCAGCAAAGCCTTGGTTATTGTCTCTTCTGCTTCGTCTTAAAACGCCTATGTTTTTTATGATGATTGCCTAGGTTTTTATTTAACAAGTTTTCTTCATTTGTTCGTCACTGTTTTCTGTCTACAATATCACCCAATATATCATGTCACTCTTCCGTTTTCTATATTAAGAACTTACAGGCTAACATCATGTTATCTCTTATGTTTGCAGGTTTGCGGCTATTTTTGTCTCTGTTTTTTAACACCTTCTTTGCAGGAGAGTTTGTATGTGTTATGTTTACTGCTTACTGTTTAATGTCTGTTCGTTCAGTTGGTGATGGCTCTAGAGAGAGCACTCTCTGGCATTCAGACAACTTGTACATCCTTGACAAGGTAAGGTAGTTATTTTCCGAGGGGTTCAAATATAAACCTGTTATGTACGATAGACAATGTACATACATAGATTGATTTTTCTCGATTTGTTTAGCCCTACATTTGAATAGGTATGCCCGCCTAATTAATTAATTATTAATCAATTAATTTTCAAAATTAGGTACGACTTCAATTAAGCACGTATTCTCCCCAAATATATATATATATATATATAATATATATATATATATATATATATATATATATATATGTTGTTCTGGTTCCAACGGGAGAAAATTCAATATTTTATAAAAAAGAAGGTCGCAAAATGTATTATGTTTTCAGAAAAAAAAGGATTCTTTTATCTTACATATGCAACACGTGTTCAGATCTTCTGGTATCTTCTTCAGGCTTTGATCAATAATATGAAAATAATTTTACATGCGTAATATATATAATATATATATATATATATATATATATATATATATATATATATAATAATAGATTATTTAACTTCCCTCTTCCTGTTTGTTGGAGTGGAGTATAAAGGAATTCATTTTTAACATTAGTCTTTTAAACAGGTTTTTTTGTTTTGTTTCTGGGTGGCTTAGTAATAAATTCATTAACTTTTATAACTCTTTTATTAGAGTTTTTTTTCTGATATAGTTCATCAGATGTTCATTTGATATGTTAGGTGTGTGTGCGTTTATAATTTGTTTTTTGTTCTAGAGAATTTTAGTGTTTTTTCTACTTAAATGTCTACTTTTTGGGTGTGTGTATATGTGTGTTTATGTATATGTGTCTATTTTTACTTTTTGTGTTGTCAATTTATTAAGCGGAGTTCAACAGGTTTGAATTCGGAGTTATCATTTTCCTACACTGGTTGCCTAACCAAGGTTAAAGAACGCTACTATGTACCAATCGTTGTAGTGTAGTTTGATTCATACCTACCTATATATATATATATTATATATTATATATTAAACTTTTACTTGAAGGCACTTACAACGCATGTATCGCATAAAATTCGATACTTTTTCTATAGAAAATGACTTGACAAGTGTAATCCCAGTAAAGGATGGCTCGATGTGTAGAATACCGTACAGACTGTTTCGACTTTATTAAGTCTCATCAGCGGATATACTAACGATTTCCCTCCGACAGAAATCGAAAACCGGGACTTCAGCAGACACAGTGAAACACTAGTGAAACAAACATCCAAAACCTTATAATATACATATTATATATAATATATATAATATATATATATATATATATATACGTATTCATAGAGAATATTAATAGAAAGATACAGTTATTTAAGATGTATTACTTAATGTAACCGCCCTTTTGACTAACAATCTCTTTGAATTTTTACTCTAATAAGTTCAACTTGTTTTCCTGTGCACAATATCATTGTACTTCCTTTCTATAAACAATGCTATAGACTAAATAAGTTTTTATCCCCTTATTAATAATGTTTTTAATTAATTTCTTTGTTCGGCAAAAATATTTCATTACATATAACTATATAACACATATTGCTATTCAATGACACCTAATTGTCTGAAAAATCTAATTGGATTCCAACGTGCGTGCAGACAATGGAAGACGTTCCTAATACAAGATATTATAAATGAATAAACATAAGAGTCATAGAGTCACTTGTGATACATTATAAATACTCTTCAGCACGAGAACAACGTCTTTGCGTCGAAGGTAAATTTAAGCCAATATGTACATATTTCTATGAATTTTTTAGATGAGGCTTGATTATTTAAATTATTTGGACCTATATACAAAATGTTTTGGTCGATATGACACCCGGTATTCTTCATGTGTTTTTTGTCGAACTCAGCAACCTACTTTTCAAAGAAGGTTATTTTTTGTCGAACTCGGTAACCTTCATGTCGTAATCGGGAGCCTTCACGGAACTTCAAATCCGCTGACAAATGGACCGAAACGTTGTGTATGTAGAAGTTATCCTCCAGATATAAAAACAATATGATACTCACCGTCGCAGTGGGGTTCTAACTACCGTCGAGTTAGTAGACAAAAACAAACAGGCAAGCTATAACTTAAATACAGTCCTTGCATGCTGCTGGCATAATGCAAAGTAATGTCTGAAGAGTGGGTACTTATTCATGTTCTTACTCAATCTGAAATCCAACAGTCAATCAGAACTCAGGAAATGAACTTGCCTGAGTTCATAATGGAACAATCCAAAGCTCCACATAAGCCACCTACCAAACTCTAGTTTTAGTCTTGCATTCATCTTGTAACAGAGTTGAATACTTTACACAAAATCCAACAGTGTATATACAATGAATATGAGGAAAATAATAAAATAAACAAAAAGGTATATAGTTGATTCTTTTTCACATGTGCATATTTATTCCATCAAAATAAAACAAAAATCTGTTATATGAAAGAAATACAACGTCCCCTGTCGTATGACTGTAAGGTAGATAAGCAAATCATATTGTCACATAATCTATGCTTAGATTATTGTCAACCCCTGTTTTTCTGAAGGGATGGTGCCTTTTCATATCACGGGCGAGACTTTCCATGGAATATTACAGAAAGCCCGTGAAATACGTGAAGTCACGTGGGACCTGGTTGGCTCTCAGTTTCAGCTTGGACATCAGGTGGATAAGATGCCTTAGTTGGAGCTCACTGTATACGCGCGTTATGTTAGTTAGATGAAGATGTTAGTTAAGTAAATAAAAGCTTACATAAATAATATGGTTTTGTGGTTGATGAATGTCTTGGCAACAAGACTGATCTAGAAGAAGAAATGAATTAAGTGCGACCGACCACCAAGACGAAATCAAGACGCTAGAAGATGAACGTAAGATACCAAAGATGAGCAGAAGAAGAATAGAAGTAAGAAAGGAAAAAGGGTATACAACAATATATCTGTTAGTTGATTTCGACTTGATAGTTCCTATTCTAGCCTTGAGCCACACCGAAATTAGATTCAGGAAATAAGTGTATCAGATCAATGTATTGATGAGCCTATTTCAGTTGTAAACATCGTTTGTTTTTCATTATATCTTATTCATACTGTCGGATTAATTTCCATTTTATCACATATATAATATATATAAATATATTTATATAATATTATATATATATATATATCACTCCAACGATCATGTAACTAAATCTTCCTTACGACGTAGTAGTTTTTTCGAATGCCGTAATTTGCAGAGATCAATGTTAGCTCCTATTGTCAGAGTCACAGAACAAAAATATCAGGAAAAAAATAACCAGTTATTATCCTTATATCTATATCTATATCTATATCTATATATATATATATATATATATATATATATATGAATAAGTTATATGAAAAAACAAACGATTTCATACTGTCGGATTAATTCCCCATTTTATTCATATATATATATATATAATAAATCGACAGTCACATATCCAGATAAATTCCTATATGAATAATACGCCTATATATATCAAGAAATCTGTGCAAGAAAGCTGTTTTATTTTTACATATATATTATGATTTTTGGGAGTAAATACAAAGTAGATCTCCAGCATAGAAATCCATTTTCTGATAAGAAAAAAAAAATCTTTATGAATACAATAATTGTGTAGACACCTTACAGAGCAATAAATTCTTCATAAACCCATCTTCGTTTTTTATAATGGTTCAGAATTTCTATGGAGAAATCACACATGTGGTTTAGTCGTGGTCATGAAGGTTTTGCAATCATTGAAGTTTTTAAAGGGAAACTCATTCAACTCTTCCCGACGTATTTTTCATGAAATCCGGTTATAGAAATAGTGACTGATTTGACCTCCTTCGGAAGTATGTGGCTAACATAGATAACAAGCACGGACAGGTTCCATTTTCTTTTTCGGATATTCGTGATCTTCCAGTATAATTACATTTCACAAACATCTCCCACTTCCAAATTCTTTGTATTAAAAGCAGACGGATTTTCTCGCCGGCAGTGAATTCACCTAATTGTTAAAAATTGAATTGACCGACCGAAATTGAATCAGTTTTGACTTAATGACATCTTAACAGCTATAGTCTTTGCCACTTTTATGAACATAGAACGTTTTCATCGAATTTGTGTTTTGTCCTATATATATATATAAGAGAGAGAGAGAGAGAGAGAAAAAGAGAGAGAGAGAGAGAGAGAAAGGCGGGGGGGGGTAAAAAATTCGACTGGTATGTTGGGGATGATCTATTTGTGAGCATCAAAAACTCACTGTACATCCACAATGTATGGCGCATGTAACGCTAACATATATTCATTTACAAATATATTTATACATTTTTTTAATAAATACCTAAGGGAGCTCAATGTATAATACTAATAAATGAACTATATTCAGAGCAAATATTTATACTTTCTGAAAAAAAAACCCTTAACAAACCATCATTTGGTTATAATAATCTTATTTCTGGTCGAAATAGATTTATTATAGACAAATGACAGGTCATTGAGCTTTCCTTTCTTTGAAAGTATATATATATATATATATACATATACATGATTATATATACATATATAATATAATATACACATATACTATAATAATATACATATATATTATACATATATACATACATATATATTAATATACATAATACATATATACATAATATACATATACACATATATATACATATACATATATACAATATATATACATATACATATACCTATATAGAATATACATATATACATTATACATACATATATATATATATACAACAACATATACATATATATACATATACATATATACATACATATACATAATATATAATATATACAATACAAAACATATTATATATATATATACAATATACATATATACATACATATATATACACATACATATATATATATATATACATATACATTATACAAATACATACATATATATATATATATACAATACATATACAAAATACATACATATATATATATAATACATATACATATACATACATACATATATACATACTATACATATATATATTATATACATATACATATACATATACATATATATATATATATATATACATATACATATACAAATACATACATATATATATACTATATATATACATAACAAATCATACATATATATATATATATATATATCTATACAATACAACATACATATATATATAATATATATATATACATATACAAATACATACATATATATATATATATATTATATATATACATATTACAAATACATAACATAATATATATAATATATATATATATATATAATATATATATATAATTGTCCAGCGTATAATAGGGTTTCCTTTCCAGATCGAACATTTAGCTTGACTTGGTTCTGTAAAAATATAGCTAATACTCTTATGATGACAAGGAGTCAATTCAGTTGTGATTCAATTAGTACAACAGAAAAAAACATCTAGTTATAGCGAATGCTTATTTCCATGGTAATAGCGCGATAGGAAAATAATTATCACGTAAGAAAATAGTGCAATTCTTTATCATGATTCTGTAAGCCCAATACAAAATTAGGACGTATCGGTGTCGCACACCATAATAATTCAAGACAGTATAATTGGCATTTATAGTAGCTGTGTATTATTGTTTATAGTGTGCGTTGAAAATATTATAGTGGTCATTTTGATGCGAATTAATAAACCAATAAAAAAGGCAAGAAGCTTGAAGAGGGACACTTTTGAAAATTGAAACGTCTGACCACAATGATATTCTCATGGAATTCAAGAGAAAAATGTCCGACAATTTAATTAGTAAAATATAAAACAACAAACCACTAGAACATGATAATTTGATCAGCATTTGTATTTTATACATAGTACAATAGAATGAAAACACAACTACGATTAATTACTTGGATACATAAAAGAAGCACACATCTACAACAAAATCTAAAAAGCTTCCAAAAAATAAATGAAAACACAAAAATATATGTTAAAAAATATCATCTAAAAGTTTTATTCACAAAGAATATATAAACAAAAACTTTTAGAAAATTAAACATTATCACCAATTCATTTCAAAAACGTAGTCGGCATTAAATGACCCATTGAGGTGATATGCCTTAAAAACAAGAACAAATCAAATCATAACAACTACGATATACTATAATTCTATGAAACAAGCTTTTATAGCCCTAAACCATAGAGGGCCTCCTAGCACTATTTACGTAGCTTCCCATTGAACTATTCAACGGCAGCCAATATGAAAATGTCTACCTTGAGCTAAGGAAAAAAGACAGAGGGTGCACTGCCCTGGATAATGGGTTAAATATCTATATACATTTCTATTAAAAATACCAGTTAAATGTTTTATATTTCTATATATTATTTTCTTTTATTTTTTTAAATTTTGAGACGAGGCTTGATACAGGACACATGGCGCAACAGGTAAAAGGGTTGAGTTAATACATCAGTTAGGTCGCCGGTTCAATCTTGACCAAGGGCCATAATAACACCAAAAATGTAAGGTTAACACTTGTGACCGTTCATGGTAAAAGGAATGAGAACAGTCACCCCAGTAGATTGAATAAAGGACTCGAAATTCCATGAAGGTCCCGATTATGACATGAAGGTTCCCGAGTTTAAAGAGAATGTTCTTTGTGGAATTAACATCATACTCACCTTCATAAGGAGGCTGGGACTACCGTTCCAGTCACCAAACAAAAAAAGACAAATAGTAACTGAATACAGTCTGTAGCAACTGAGAGGGCATGGTTAAGTGTTCAGTATATATGGATACATATACACACTAAAACCACCAGCCAATCAACATGCTAGAAATAAACTTGCCCTTTTCGACAAAAAAACAAAAAAACCAACCAGCCAATCAAAATGCTGGCAAGAGACTTGCCTTTTCGATAACCAAAACACCTGAAGAAGGCCGATGCAATTCACGGCCGAAAACCTTATGATTATAAGAATAAAGAGAGAACAAATAGTCCGAAAAAAACACAAATAATCAATTTATTCGTTTAAGTAACTAAAAATCAGATTACCAACACAGAAAGCCATTTTTCAAATGGTTATAAAAGAAAGGCAGTCTTCTCATAAAGTAGAACTGCCATACAGCCCAAAATTATTTAAATTGACACTACGTTCATTAGTTTTGGGCATAGTACACGGTGTATATTGTCTGCAATTGTTTTTATTGCTCGGCATATGCCATCCGTACGTTTCGTCCAAGAAAATTCATATGCATGTAAGTGATGAACATATCCTCTGTGGCAGCTAAAGGGTGTGCACCCTGACATGATTAATTAGAATATATTTTGAAGAAAACACTAATAGAAATACGAGTTACTATCTGCTATCTAATGATTTGGGTCATTAGAATGATAAATGAGGAAAATAGACTGACTTTCTCATTATCTTCCTCTCTTCCCCGACGGAGTAGGCATAAAGATACCTCTTCACTTCGAACGCTGCCCAAATTTCGGCAGGACTGACCTTTGACATTTTGGTGTGATTAGAATGCTCATCTTAACTAAGATTTTCATTTATTTACTCAGAATAATTTTGGCTACCTAATATTAGACGATGGCGTCAGTGCTGCTCTAGCTAAAATCACGCTAGGCCATTATATATATTGCCAAAGAATAGTATATTCATACACAAACACACGCACACACACACACACACACAATTATATACATATATACTATATATAATATTGTGTGTGTTGAATAAAAGGGAAATGGTTCTATAACCACGATACCCATGCATTTAAGGCCTTTTTATTCATTAAATAACTTTGCTCTGTTACAATAATTAAACATTGAGCTCGTGCACGGAACCTGAACTCTACCAACAAATTACTGTAGAGAATAGATCCAGCCTAAAATCAATTTGCACCAAGAAACTCGTACCGCACAAAGTATATATATATATATATATAATATAATATTAATATAATATATATATATCAATATTCTCTCCCCAATGAGCTCTGTCCGATTAGTGGTTGCATGTTATATATATTTCCCGTGTGCGTGAGTGTATGCATGTTTAGACACACACACACACAACACATGTTTTCGTGTGTGTGTGTGTGTGTGTGTGTGTGTGTAAGCAAGAATCGAAACTCCACAGCGGATGGGAAAATAAATACTTAGTTCCGTCTGCTTTTTCATCTCAGTATTGCCCCAGCTATGGTTTACATACTAACACTTCTGGTCTACTACAAGGATGGCTGTGGTATGAAATAACACCGCAAAGTTGATATGCCGTTTAAACAAAGAAACAAACAAATGCTACCATAAATCCTATTAATTAAAGGAATTAGGAAAACATTCTGCAGACTTCTAATAAATAACATCCATATAAGACTTCACAGAATATATTTTTGGTTGGAAGCATAATTATACAATTTTTGTGTGTTTCAGGATGAATTTAGATATAACTCTGTGGGCATACAGGCATATACGTATGTATGTGTTGTGGAGTCTTTTGTCTTACTGTGTTATTTCTCAACCGATAAACCCTGCCTGACTAAATTGAAAAATGAAGCTTAGCTCGGTCTTGTCTAATAAGATAAAGACTATATAACCGATTTTATCGGAGCAAGCAGTCAGTTGAATCGGCCTGCTCAATATGATATGTAATGGTTCTTGTTAGTAGTAAATTGATTGTGGGTGAATTACTTCCAAAGACTAACAGACATTTTATAATGTCGACGAAATCTAAAAGTCAGATTAATATATTATTAATATAAAAGTGTTTTATAATTTGCTTGAAGCATATTGTTTATATTAGTTAGGTGGTTAGCTTTGAAGGCTGTCAAAATGCAAGTGTAAAGAAAAATGAGGTAACTATGGTGTTATTTGTTTACTTTAGATTTATTCTTAATATTTCGAGATAAAGATCTATTCGTCAGAAGATTTCTGAAAGACACATAGCAACAGCTCCAGACTATCAGAAATCTATGATATGTTTAAATACAGCGTTCAGGCCGCTGTAACCTCAGGGCTTTTTTAGGTGTTTCTTATTCACCATAAAATAAAGTCATCATCAGACGATAACCTTGAGTTCAAACGTGGTTTCGGAGTTTAAATATTGTCACCATTAGTTCATGTCACTTCCAAGCAGGACAAAATACACACAAATAAACACATTTCTTTAAATGCATGGAAATGATGCATACAAAGGACATGTTTCAATCCAAAACGTCAACCCTAACTAAATTAGTTAACTGTCCTTTTTCTGTATTGGGTCTCTTTAAAAGGAAATGTGTTTGAAAAAATAAATAGACCCACAAAAACAAATTGAGGAAATATGACAATCTTATTTTAATTTGGTTAAAACCTGGATGAATATAAAATGCGCCGTGTCGCTTTAATAATCGTATTAAATCTAGACACATTGAAGCGTAAGGTAATGAATACTGAAGTAAAAGGGGGTGACTTAAATGACTCGAAAATCTTGAAAATTATGATTTTAAACTCAAGGCCAAAAAGGATTCTGGGAAGACCTTTGAACTGGAAGAATGATGAATTACAAAACTCTTAAAAAAAATGGCGTCCACAGAAAGTGAACATGTAGAAATTATTAAAAGTTTAAAGCTCAATTTTAAAAAGACAGAGAAGTGGTCACGTTTTGATATTTGTATTTCTTTTTTTCCTTTTTGCTCGAAGAGAACAAGTTAATTTTAGCCAGACGAGAAAGGATGGAAAAAAGCACGTTGGCCTAAAATAGCCGAAAATGACAAAAAAAAATGGTGGTCCATTCCAGAATGTAATAAACATACTAAGTTTCCCATTACCGTCGAAATTGGCAAGACAAAGACAAAAAGAAGCCGTAACTTAATACGGATCTAAAATTGTTGCAAGGCTAATGCAAAATGCCAGAAGTATTTACGAGGCCTCATAACATCTCAAGAAACCCAGCAGCCAATCAGGACTCAAGGATTGGAATCACTCAAATACATGAATGGACTATTCTTGTATTCAGTAGTGCTTAGATGTTGTTGTTCAAACAAAAGCATACTCAGCTTCACAACACAGTTAGAAAATAATTACCCAACATATTTCAAAACAGAAGAGAATTAATCTAGGGGATACTCCGTGGCGTAGTGGTAACGTGTTTGACTGTACACGTAGTAAACGAGTTCGAACTACAGTCGTGGTATACATACATATTTGAAGTAATAGCAAAAGGTAAGGAATTAAAACCTCATACCCTTGATATGGGATTTAATTGGACCCTACTGTTCTGCTACAAATGTGGATTGGCATTAAATAATCTCCACAAAGGTTGCTTTATATTTCCCACACAAAGAAATATCAAGAATTCTCGAGTGGGAAATTTGCTTGTCAAAGAGTTAATTTGTTCGGTATTTCTTTATTCTAATAATGATATAGCAGTATTATTAAACAACAGATTTAATGAATGCTTAGCTGACTATTCATGTCAGATATAGACATATTATTGATATATTTTAATGATATTTTGACACAGAAACACAAAAATGAACACCGTTTAACATCAGTAACGCAGGAGACCATGAATAAAATTACACAGTGAAGAAAATGAACTCTTAAAAATGTTATTATAACCATATACCACACAAGCGCGCATTAATTTTCTGCATCTCGCACCTGCTGATGAAAACTCTCAAGTGATTGACCATTTGACCTCTACCATGTCGCTCACATCCCAACATAACCGGGTTGCTGAGTTTTGTGGTGGTAGATGCCACGACAACTTCATTTCCTGTTATCCATAGAATTGGTATTAACAATCTTGCTCAGCTTCAGGGCCTGGTAACTTATTTGTTTGATGAATTAATTACAATTATGGTCTGTTGATATTCTCATATAGTTTTTATTTACGAGAAATTATCTTGTGCAAAAAATTGTGTTGCTGCTTTGAGCAAGATGACGAAGAAAAAAAAAAGTCGTTTAACGCTTAACCCACGTTTATTTCGACAATTCTATTCGGAAGATATTTTTGATAATTATTTTTTTGTCTCTTTCTTTAAACTTCTAAATCACATTTTAAAGTTCAGCGACTCACCTCAATATTTTACAAGTTCAAGTATTGATTAGCCGATGTTTTGCTTGAAAATTTGCTCCAGTTAAATTAATTTTCATCTTCGGTGTTCCTCCCTAAGTAATTTATGACCCTTGAGCTGAGATCATAGTCGTTGCATTTTTTTTAAAATCACAAAATACTTCTTTTAACTCTTGTGTCCTAGTGTGCAATTACCTCAAGTTTCAACGATCAATGACCGATGTTTTGCAGAACATTCGGTATCGTTTTGTTTTCATTTACGGCACATCAACCTCGGTGGTCATTTAATGCCGGACAAAGTTGGGAATAGATTATTTTTTAATGCATAATACAATTTTGTTTATGACTAATGTTTTTAATATTTAATCCATATATGGGATCCTACAGGTACTACAAAACTAACAGAGTAGACCAGGGAGGAATGGTGATGAAGGGGTGCTCCAATTCCACAAACCTTCAAAACTGGAACCTCACCTCAGATAGAGTTTAACGGTTCATTCCCAGGACACTGTTAGACCCTCAGTCATCGCCTTCTAGCACCCATATGATAAAAAGGGGTTGGGCTTGCCATAAGGGCAATAGGTTTGGGAAATCATATAGGTGCTACGGCTTGAACGTGACTAGCGATAGATCGGAGGGACCTCTCCGACCGCCTGTCTAGCCAAAGATAGGGCCAAAGTGGAGTATTTGCAAGTCATGAACTGCTCATCCACCTGGGCTCTATCCTTAAGCATCACGGGTCGCCACCCACGGCAACAGGTGGCCGCATTGGGGGAGTGTTACCCCTCTGCAGAGGTGCAGTCGGGCATTCTAACGCCCAGCCGACAGGGTGTGTAGCACTCCGATGAAATTAAACTTAACAGACAACTCTTGTATATATTATACTAGAAGTGGCTAAACGGTGTCGCCTGGATAGGGGAAATTTTTTTTAAGTTAGTCTCGCAGATCCATTATCACTTATCACGAGTTAGATCCTCACTGGATGCCCCATAAAATCCCCACGTAAATATATAACAAGATAGTAAACATTTTCATTCAAAGATTTACAATTTTCTTAAATAATATAAATGGGATATGATTAATTCAATCAAAAACAATATAATATTTCACAGCGAAAAAACAACATGCAAAAGAAAAAAAAAAAATAGATAGAATAACACGCAATGATTTCCCTTTTGGTTTACTTTCAAATTTGAATTTTTAAATATCTTCCCACATATAAATCAAATCTTCATTGAAATAAAGTTGTTTTTTTTTGTTTTTTATAGTGTGTTAGAAGCAGTAATTATAAAATGTATTAAGAATATTTTGAAGGCAAAATAAAGCAAATTAAAAAAGAAATTTAAATAAATATGTTTTTCAACATAAATTTGCATTATTTTGCCTTCAAAAATATCTTAAATCTTCATTATTTTCTCCACTAAAACCAAGCTCTAATGATAGTGAATATGTATTTATATATTTTTTTCTTATTCTGACGTAAATTGTTTTATTTTCGTAGTCTCCTCCAGAATACGTACATACAGCAAAATTGTCCTATATATATATATATATATATATATATATATATATATAGTAATTTAGCTAAGATTTACACAGATACAGTAGAAATGTCACGTTTTTACAAATAGTTATTTAAAAATGTATTGCATGCTCAAACCAAAAAAAAGACATTCAACAGTTTTAAGATGTTCCAACCATTAGGAAAAATAGCAAGTAGATATATAGTGTTATTCTAAAATTAACAAGAGCAGCCTGCTGATTCAGCTTGAATAAAAAATAAAGTAAAATTGAGACGTAGTCATAGTTTTTCTTCAGGCAATAATTAAGCATACTGGAATTCATGGTACAGTTTTAACAGAAAAAAAAAGTTAGACAGTAAAATTTCAGTTGTAAACAACAATTATATAATATACATATATATATATATATTATATATATATATATATATATAAGAGAGAGAGAGAGAGAGAGAGAGAGAGAGAGAGAGAGAGAGAGAGAGTGGGGGGAGAGAATAAGAAGAGAAAAATAATAATCTGTTGAATCTAATTTTATAGACAATTAAGATTTAAAGAAAAATATAGAAAATAATCACATTTCAGGTAAGAAAAAAAGTCTTATAAAATATTAATGCCAAAATAGCAAAAAAACGTTTCCAAAGAGACTTATAAGATTTTCCATCATAAATATGACGCTTGGAATTATTGTTGTATCTTAATACAAACAAGGACAGCTCAGTGCTGAATATTCTAAAGAAAGGAAAAACGAATTTTACTATTCAAAAAGTAAACGAAACTTGTCATTATTTTGCTTAAGAAAGGAATAACAATCGGATTATTAATATACTATAAATATTAACAATGCTGAAATGAGAATTAGATTTATCGTGGTGTAAGTGGCATAGAGTCGTAATAAATGGGCTCGTCTACCCGAGTTCAAATCCTGAACGAGGCTACAATTCCCTAGCGCTAATACTCTTGGGAAAGGTATTAATCCAACTACTTTACGCTCCAGCTAAAGCAAATAGTAGGACAGCCTGGGCTTTTGAATCTTGGTTAGGCAGCTAGTCTACGGAGATGGAAACTCTGAATTCAACCTATTAAATCCGATTGGGGTAGTCATTACCAGAAATTCTCAGTCCTAATTAGGGATCTATTTCATTAAAGAGTTGTTGTTCATATAAGATGCCAAACTGTATTTACCCAATACTCGCACAAGTTTACGCCACTCACATCTGCTCTCCCATCACACCCAAGCAAAGTACAAAAACTGATGTCCAATTCAGTATAATTGAACAGAATGATTCAGATTACAACAATAATAGTTTATTTGGATAGAATCGAATTTTCAGATAAACAGATGGTGAAATGTCATCATACAAGAAAATATCAAGAAAATCCGTGGGGATATTTGCTAGTCAAAGAGTCCACATCTTTATTGTTGTCTGCACACATTTTGGCAAATGTGCTCTCTGGGCCGTATTCAGGTATTTCTTATCAGACTCGGGAACCTTCTTGAACTCAAGAACCCCTCCCTTGAACTTGGGAACCTTTCTCTTCAAATCTGGGAACCTCCTTTTGTAATTCCGAAGTTCTGTGAAGGCTCCTGATTATGACAAGTTCTGAATTCGAAGAGAGGTTCCCAAGTTCAAGGAGGGTGTTCCTGAGGTCAAGAAGGTTCCTGAGTCTGCAAGAAATACCTAAAGAAGACTGGAGAGCACATTGGCCGGAAACATTGAAGCGATAACAATAAAGATGAGGGCAATGTCCTAATAATCCAAATAATTCCCAAATAACTTTGTCCTGAATTTGAACTCAACAGACGCCATATTCAGTTGCTATGATGCATGAGTACTCGACAATATCTAGATCTTCTCAAACTAGAGCCTCTTCATCAGGAGGCAGTTTTTGAGGTCATAATGATGAATACTATTAGGTAGGAGGTCTTACAATTTATGCAGGTAATAATTCAGTTTTTAAAATAGATCTTATATTTATACACGCTGGTTCCTAAAAGCGTATGACTGTTATCCTTTTGTAAAACCTTTGGCTAATGAAAGATCGCCGAAAAAGATGTATCCGTCACTTCTGATCAAAATAGACCACATCTGATTTTATCATGAAGAGAAGGCAAAAAAAATATGCAACAAAATATATAAGAAAGTTATCCCCCAGATATAGAAACCAAATATGGATGTAACTTGCAGCGTTGTGCAGTGGGGTT
>CM042146.1:13707325-13714825 GCA_023376005.1 Doryteuthis pealeii
AAAGAGAGAGATGCGTCTTGAGTCAAAATTCAGGACAAAGTTATTTGGATTATTTGGATATTAGGAACTATTGCCCTCATCTTTAATTGTTATCTGCTCATGTTTCGGCCAATGTGCTCTCCAGTCTTCTTTAGGTATTTCTTGTCAGACCCAGGACCTTCTTGACCTCAAGGACACCCTCTTGAAGCTTGGGAACGACTCTTCGAATTCATAACTTGTCATAATCAGGAACCTTCACAGAACATGAATTACAAAAGAGGTTCAAGTTGAAGTGAAGGTTCCCAAGTTCAAGGAGGGGTTCTTTAGAGTTCAAGAAGGTTCCCGAGTCTGATAAGAAATACCTGAATACGCCAGAGAGCACATTTGCCAAAAGTGCTGTGCAGACAAAATAAGATGTGCACCCTTTGACTAGCAAATTTCCCCACGGGATTTTCTTGATATTTTACAATGTATGATGACATATTTCACTATCTGTTAATCTGAAAATTCATTCTAGTCCAATAAACTATTATTGTTGTAATCTGAATCATTCTGTTCATTATACTGAATTGGGACATCGTTTTTGTACTTTGCTTGGGTGTGATGGGGAGAGCAGATGTGAGTGCTTAAACTGTGCGGAGGTATTGGTAAATACATGTTTGGCATCTTATATAACACAACTCTTTAATGAAATAGATCCCTAATTAGGCCTGAGATTTCTGGTAATGACTACCCCCAATCGATTTAATAGGTTGAATCAGAGTTTTCCTTCTCCTAGACTAGCTGCCGAAACAAAGCCCAGGCTGTCTACTATTACTTTTAGCTGGAGGTAAAGATTAATAACCTTTCCAAGAGTATTAGAGCTATGGGATTGTAGCCTCGTCCAGGATTTGAACTGGGTAGACGAGCCCATTTTATTACGACTCTAGCCATTACCACCAACGTAAATCTAATTCTCATTTCAGCATTGTTTAATTTATAGTTATATAATAATCCGATTGTTATTCCTTTCTTAAGCAAAAGAATGACATAGTTTCGTTACTTTTTTTGAATAGAAAATTCGTTTTTTCCTTTCTTTCGAAATATTCAGCACTGAGCTGTCCTTGTTTGTATTAATAAGATAACACAATCAAATTCCAAGCGTCATAATTTATGACTGGAAAATCTTATAAGTCTCTTTGGAAACGTTTTTTGCTATTTTGGCATTAATATTTTTATAAGACTTTTTTTCTTACCTGAAATGTGATTATTTTCTATATTTTTCTTTAAATCTTAATTGTCTATAAAATTTAGATTCAACAGATTATTTCTTTCTCTTCTTATTCTCTCCCCTCCCCCCCTCTCTCTCTCTCTCTCTCTCTCTCTCTCTCTCTCTTCTATCTATATATTATATATTATATATATATAATATATATATATGTATATAATAATATAATGTTGTTTACAACTGAAATTTTACTGTCTAACCTTTTTTTTCTGTTAAAACTGTACCATGAATTCAGTATTGCTTATTATTGCCTGAAGAAAACTATGACTACGTCTCAATTTTACTTTATTTTTTATTCAAGCTGAATCAGCAGGCTGCTCTTGTTAATTTTAGAATAACACTATATATCTACTTGCTATTTTTTCCTAATGGTTGGAACATCTTAAAACTGTTGAATGTCTTTTTTTTTGTTTGAGCATGCAATACATTTTTAAATAACTATTTGTAAAACGTGACATTTCTACTTGTATCTGTGTAATCTTAGCTAAATATATATATATATATATATATATATATATATATATATATATATATAGGACAATTTTGTGTAATGTACGTATGTCTGGAGGAGACTACGAAAATAAAACAATTAACGTCAGAGGTTAGAAAAATATATACATATTCACTATCATTAGAGCTTGGTTTTAGTGGAAAATAATGAAGATTTAAGATATTTTGAAGCAAAATATGCAAATTTATGTTGAAAAACATATTTTTTAAATTTCTTTTTTTTTTTTGCTTTATTTTGCCTTCAAAAATATCTTAACATTTATAAATTAATGCTTCTAACACACTATAAAAACAAAAAAAAAAAAAAACTTTATTTCAATGAAGATTTGATTTATATGTGGGAAGATATTTAAAATTCAAATTTGAAAAGTAACCAAAAGGGAAAATCATTTGCGTGTTATTCTATCTATTTTTTTTTTTCTTTGCATGTTGTTTTTCGCTGTGAAATATTATATTGTTTTTATTGAATTAATCATATCCATTTATATTATTTAAGAAAATTGTAAATCTTTGAATGAAAATGTCTTACTATTTGTTATATATTTACGTGGGGATTTTTATGGGGCAACTAGTGAGGATCTCACTCGCGATAAGTGATATGGATCTGCGAGACTAACTTAAAAAAAATTTCCCCTCTATCCAGGCGACACCGTTTAGCCACTTCTAGTATAATATATACCAGAGTTGTCTGTTAAGTTTAATTTCATCGGATGTGCTGCACACCCTGTCGGCTGGGGCGTTAGAATGCCCGACTGCACCTCTGCAGAGGGGTAACACTCCCCAATGCGGCCACCTGTTGCCGTGGTTGGCGTCCCGTGATGCTTAAGGATAGAGCCAGGTGGATGAGCAGTTCATGACTTGCAAATACTCCACTTTGGCCCTATCTTTGGCTAGACAGGCGGTCGGAGAGGTCCCCTCCGATCTATCGCTAGTCACGTCAAGCCGTAGCACCTATATGATTTCCCAAACCTATTGCCCTTATGGCAAGGCCCCAACCCTTTTTATCATATGGGTGCTAGAAGGCGATGACTGAGGGTCTACATGTCCTGGGAATGACGTTAAACTCTATCTGATGGTGAGGTCCAGTTTTGAAGGTTTGTGGAATGTGGAGCACCCCTTCATCACCATTCCCCTGGTCTACTCTGTTAGTTTTGTAGTACCTGTTAGGATCCCATATATGGATTAAATATAAAACATTAGTCGAAAACAAAATTGTATTATGCATTAAAAATAATCTATTTCCAACTTTGTCGGCATTAAATGACCCACGAGGTTGATGTGCCGTAAATGAAAACAAACGTACGAATGTTCTGCAAAACATCGGCAATTGATCGTTGAAACTTGAGGTAATTGCACACTAGACACAAGAGTTAAAAGAGTATTTTGTGATTTAAAAAAAATGCAAACGACAAATGATCTCAGCTCAAGGGTCATAAATACTTTAGGGAGGAAACACCGAAGATGAAAATTAATTAACTGGAGCAATTTTCAAGCAAAACATCGGCTAATCAATACTTGAACTTGTAAAATATTAGGTGAGTCGCTGAACTTTAAAATGTGATTTAGAAGTTTAAAGAAAAAGGACAAAAAGAATAATTATCAAAAATATCTTCGAATGAATTGTCGAATAAACGTGGGTTAGCGTTAAAAAGACTCTTTTGTTTCTTCGTCATCTTGCTCAAAGCAGCAAACACATTTTTGCACAGATAATTTTTCGTAATAAAACCATTATGAGAATATCAACAGACCATAATTGTAATTAATTCATCAACAAATAAGTACCAGGCCCTGAAGCTGAGCAAGATTGTTAATACCAATTCTATGATAACAGGAATGAAGTTGTGGTGGCATCTACCACCACAAAGGACCTCAGCAACCGGTTATGTTGGACGTGAGCGACGGGTGGAGGTCAATGGTCAATCACTTGAGTTTTCATCCAGGGGGCTGCAGAAAATGAATGCGCCTTGTGTGGTATAATAGACTATTTTTAATGAGTTCGATTCTCACTGTGTAACTCTTTATTTCATGTCTCCTGCGTTACTGAGTTAAACGGTTTCATTTTTTGTTTGCTGTGTCAAAATATCATTAAAATATATCAATAATATGTCTATAATCTGACATGAATATTCAGCTAAGCATTCATTATATCTATTGTTTTAATAATACTGCTATATTTTATTTAGAATAAAGAAATACCGAACAAATTAACTCTTTGACAAGCAAATTTCCCCCTCGGGATTTTCTTGATATTTTTCTTGTGTGATGAAATATGAATGCAACTTTTGTAGATTATTTAATGCCAATCCACAATTATAGCAGAACAGTAGTGGTCCAATTAATCCCATATCAAGGGTATGAGGGTTTTAATTCCTTACCTTATGGTATTACTTCAAAAATGTATGTAATACCACGACTGTAGTTCGAACTCGTTTACTACGATGTCACAGTCAAACACGTTAGCCACTACGCCACGGAGTATCCCCCTAGATTAAACTTCTCTTCTGTTTAGAAATATGTTGGGTAATTATTTTCTAACTGTGTTGTGAGCTGAGTATGCTTTTGGTTTGAACAACAACATCTAAGCACTACCGAATACAAGAATAGTCCATTCATGTATTTGAGTGATTCCAATCCTTGAGTCCTGATTGGCTGCTGGGTTTCGATGATGTTATGAGGCTTCGTAAATACTCTGGCATTTTGCATTAGGCTTGCAACAATTTTAGATCCGTATTAAGTTACGGCTTCTTTTTTGCCTTGTCTTGCCAATTCGACGGTAATTGGAACTTAGTATGTTTATTCTACATTCTGGAGATGACCACCATTTTTTTGTCATTTTGTATTTTAGCCACGAATGCTTTTTTTCCATGTCCTTTCTCGTCTTGTCTAAAATAACTTGTTTCTCTTTCGAGCAAAAAGAAAAAAAATAAATACAAATATCAAAACGTTGACCGACTTCTGTTTTTCTAAAATTGAGTGATTAACTTTTAATAATTTCTACATGTTCACGTTTCTGTGACGCATTTTCTTTTAAGAGTTTTGTAATTCATCATTCTTCCAGTTCAAAGGTCTTCCCAGAATCCTTTTTGGCCTTGAGTTTAAAATCATAATTTTCAAAGATTTTCGAGTCATTTAAGTCACCCCCTTTTACTTCAGTATTCATTAACTTACGCTTCAATGTGTCTAGATTTAATACGATTATTAAAAGCGACACGGCGCATTTTAATATTCATCCAGGTTTTAACCAAATTAAATAAGATTGTCATATTTCCTCAATTTTTTTTTTTTGTGGGTCTATTTATTTTCAAACACATTTCCTTTTAAACAGACCAAATACAGAAAAGGACAGTTAACTAATTTAGTTAGGGTTGACGTTTTGGATTGAAACATGTCCTTTGTATGCATCATTTCCATGCATTTAAAGAAATGTGTTTATTTGTGTGTATTTTGTCCTGCTTGGCAGTGACTTGAACTGGTGGTAACGATATTTAAACTCCGAAACTACGTTTGAACTCAAGGTTATCGTCTGATGGTGACTTTATTTTATGGTGAATAAGAAACACCTAAAAAAAGCCCTGAGGTTACAGCGGCCTGAACGCTGTATTTAAACATATCATAGATTTCTGATAGTCTGTAGCTGTTGCTATGTATCTTTCAGAAATATTCTGACGAATAGATCTTTATCTCGAAATATTAATAATAAATCTAAGGTAAACAAATAACACCATAGTTACCTCATTTTTCTTCACACTTGCATTTTGACAGCCTTCAAAGCTAACCACCTAACTAATATAAACAATATGCTTCAAGCAAATTATAAAACACTTTTATATTAATAATATATTAATCTGACTTTTAGATTTCGTCGACATTATAAAATGTCTGTTAGTCTTTGGAGTAATTCACCCACAATCAATTTTACTACTACAAGAACCATTACAATATCCATATTGAGCAGGGCCCGATTCAACTGACTGCTTGGCTCCGATAAATCGTTATAAGTCCTTTATCTTATTAGACAAGACCGAGCTAAGCTTCATTTTCAATTTAGTCAGGCAGGGTTTATCGTGAGAAATAACACAGTAAGACAAAAAGACTCACACACATACATACGTATATGCCTGTATGCCCACAGAGTTTATCTAAATTCATCCTGAAACACAAAAAATGTATAATTATGCTTCCAACCAAATATATTCTGTGAAGACTTATATTGGATTATTTATTAGAAGTCTGCAGAATGTTTTCCTAATTCCTTTAATTAATAGGATTTATGATAGTATTTGGTTTGGTTTCTTTGTTTAACGGCATATCAACCTTTGCGGTGTTATTTCATAGCACAGCCATCCTTGTAGTAGACCAGAAGTGTTAGTATGTAAGCCATAGCTGGGGCAATACTGAGTGAAAAAGCCGACGGAACTAAGTAATTTATTTTCCCCATCCTGTGGAGTTTCGATTCTTGCTTCCACACACACACACACACACACACGAACATGTGTGTGTGTGTGTGTGTCTAAACATGCATACACTCACGCACACGGGGAAATATACATCAACATGCACCACTAATCGGACAAGAGCTCTTGGGGAGAGAATATTGATATATATATATATATATATATATATATATATATACTTTGGTGCGTTACCGAGTTTCTTGGTGCAAGTTGATTTTAGGCTGGACCTATTCTCTACCAGTAATTTGTTGTAGAGTTCAGGTTCCGTAGAGAGCTCAATGTTTAATTATTGTAAACAGAGCAAAGTTATTTAATGAATAAAAAGGCCTTAAATACCATGGGTATCGTGGTTATAGACCATTTCCCTTTTATTCACACACACACACACACACACACACACACACACACACACATATATATATATATACATATATATATATATATATATATATATATGCGTGTGTGTATGAATATATTATTCTTTGACAATAGTATATAATGGCCTAGCGTGATTTTAGCTAGAGCAGCACTGACGCCATCGTCTAATATCGGTAGCCAAAATTATTCTGAGTAAATAAATGAAAATCTTAGTTAAGATGAGCATTCTAATTCACAACCAAAATGTCAAAGGTCAGTCCTGCGAAATTGGCAGCGTTCGAAAGTGAAGAGGTATCTTTATGCCTACTCCGTCGGGAAGAGGGAAGATAATGAGAAAGTCAGTCTAGTTTTCCTCATTTATCATTCTAAATGACCCAACTCATTAGATGCAGATAGTAACTCGTCTTTTTCTATTAGTTTTTCTTCAAAATATATTCTAATTAATCATTCAGTGCACACCCTTAGCTGGCCACAGGGATATGTATCATCACTTACATGCATATGATTTTCTTGGCACGAAACGTACGGATGGCATATGCGAGCATAAAAAACAAATTGCAGACAATATACACCGTGTACTATGCCCAAAAACTAATGAACGTAGTTGTCAATTTTAAATATCTTTGGGCTGTATGGCAGTTCTACTTTATGAGAAGACTGCCTTTCTTTTATACCATTTGAAAAATGGCTTTCTGTGTTGGTAATCTGATTTTTAGTTACTTAAACGAATAAATTGGATTATTTGTGTTTTTTCGGACTATTGTTCTCATCTTTATTCTTATAATCACAAGGTTTCGGCCGTTGGGTCAATCGGCCTTCTTCAGGTGTTTGTTTATCGAAAAGGGCAAGTCTCTTGCCAGCATTTTGATTGGCTGGTGTTTTTTTTGTCGAAAAGGGCACGTCTATTTCTAG
>CM042146.1:13719825-13732325 GCA_023376005.1 Doryteuthis pealeii
CGTGAAGGCTCCCGATTACGACATGAAGGTTACCGAGTCGACAAGAAAATAACCTTTGAAGAGTAGGTTGCTAAGTTCGACAAAAAACACATGAAGATTACCGGTGTCATATCGACCAAAACATTGTGTATTATAGGTCCAAATAATTAAATAATCAAGCCTCATCTAAAAAATTCATAGAAATAATATGTACATATTGGCTTAAATTACCTTCGACGCAAAGACGTTGTTCTCGTGCTAAAGAGTATTTATAATGTATCAAAGTGACTCTATGACTCTTATGTTATTCATTTATAATATCTTGTATTAGGAACGTCTTCCATTGTGCACGCACGTTGGAATCCAATTAGATTTTTCAGACAATTAGGTGTCATTGAATAGCAATATGTGTTTAGATGGTTATATGTAATGAAATATTTTTGCCGAACAAAGAAATTAATTAAAAACATTATTAATAAGGGTATATAAACTTATTTAGTACTGTCTATAGCATTGTTATAGAAGGAAGTACAATTATATTGTGCACAGGAAAACAAGTTGAACTTATTAGAGTAAAAACAATTCAAATATATTGTTAGTCAAAAGGGCGGTTACATTAAATAATACATCTTAATAACTGTATCTTTTCTATTAATATTTTTCTATGAATACACCACCACACACACACACACACACCACACATATATATATATATATATATATATATATATATATATATATATTTTGGAGAATATGTGCTTAATGAAGTCAAACCTAATTTTTTTTGAAAGTTAATTCATTAAATTGATTAATTAGGCGGGCTAAAAAAATCGAGCGGCTGAATAGCCATATGTTTTTACGTTCACGTAAGTTCGTGCGAAGTCTCTTAAGAGGAATATGAGTACTACTACTACCTAAATAAAGCGATGAAAAAACTGCGAGGTTCCGTTTGGTGTTAGGGGTAAGAGGCTTGCTTTGTTCGACCCGACATACAGGTTTCGAATCACACACGAGGCGATCTTCGTATCTATAGCTCTGCTGATGAGGCCTAATAGCCGAAATGTACATACAGAGATGATTTTTCTCGATTTGTTTTAGCCTTATATTTAAGTAGTTAAATCCCGCCTAATTAATCATTAATGAATTAACTTTCAAAAAAATTAGGTTTGACTTCAATTAAGCACATATTCTCCCAAAATATTGTCGGCTGAAAATAGCATATTTGTTTACGTTCATATATTATATATTTTATTAATATATATATTGTTAACAATGCAGCCATTTTCTGTCTGCAAGTGTTGTCTTTGTTTTTCGTGTTGCGGATTATTTTTTGTAATATTTTGGCGAGAATTGACTGATGTATTTGCCATATGTCAAGACCGAGTACTTTCTGCCCTATCGTGGCCATCTTCAGGTATTTTTGAAACCGTACAACAATGGGCTATTCCATTTTACCCTTTATAGGTTTGTGTTTATTATTGTTGTTTTATTATTATTAGTTTTATTTATTATTGTCATTATTATTATTACTTTTGCTATTATAATTTTATAGTAATTAAAGGCATTTTAAAATGTTGGTCTATTATCCAAAGTTAAATATTTTGTTTAGTTTTGTATTTTTGTGTTCTAATATACAGTGCTTCTAAGATTTTTAATCGTTTTTTAAATGATGTGTTTCTATTAATGTAGTGTTATCATTAAGTATTTTCCGGAATTATTATTGGACACGAAAAAACAAAGGACAAAACTTGCAGACAGAAAATGGCTCCATTATTTAACAATATATTGCCTACGAGAAGAAATGCTGCCTAAATACATACATATATATATATATATATAATGAGAAGTAAATATACGAGCGATTGTGTTTTGATATGGCTTTTAGCCGAAAATTTGGGAGAATATGTGCTGTAATTGAAGTCGTACCTAATTTTTGAAATTGATTAATTCATAATTAATTAGGCGGGCATACCTATTCAAATGTAAGGCCTAAACAAATCGAGAAAATCAATCTCTAACTGCCTGGCTGACAGACTGAGATTATAACCATTACACAAACAGGTCTTCATACTTGTCGTGTAGCAAGTCTAAAAAAAAGTAGGATATATGAGTTTATAAACAAAGCGAGAAATCTGGGAAGACCTGCTAGTGCAACGGTTAGAATCTCCGACTGTCAGCCAGGCAGCGTTCGAATCAACACAAAGCGGCTTCGAGTTTATAACTCTGCTGAGAGGCATAATAGGCCGAAATGTACATACAGAGAATGACTTTTTCCGATTTGTTTACGCTCACATTTAAAACAGATATATTCGCCTAATTCATTAATTTATCAACTAATTAATTTCAAATTCGGTATGACTTCAATAAGCACACACACACACACACACACATATATATATATATATTATATTAATATATATATATATATATATTATTTGATATATGCTATAGTATTAACTTACGGTGGTATAAAACGATCGTTGGAAGGGCACAATATTCCAGAGGTTAAGGGTGAGAAAAAAACAAATACAAAGTGCTCAATACAATGTAGAGCATACATTTATTTTAGAAAGGCAAGTGAGTAACCTACTCGAGTTTCATCGTAGATTCTTTCAGGGTTACTTTTAAATTAATCGAGTTTAGATTAATCTTGGTGTTATAAAACATGCCCGTTGGAATGGGACTTAAATTTTCCAACGGGCATGTTTATAACACCAAAGATTAATCGTAAACTCGATTAATATATATTATATATATATATATATATATATATATACACCGTTTTAATGTCTTTGGTAATTTCTATGTAGTATCTCTTTGTCACTAACAGGTTTATATTTGAACCCCTCGGAAAATAACTACCTTTATTGTTCAAGGATGACAATGTCTGAATGGCCAGAGATGCTCCTCTCTAGAGCCATCACCCAAACTGAACGAAACAGACATTAAACAGTAAGCAGTAAACAAACACATTACAAACTCTCCTGCCAAAGAAGGTGTAAAAACAGAGGACAAAAATAGCCGCAAACCTGCAAACAACAAGAAATCAACATGATGTTAGCCTTGTAAGTCTTACATATAGCAAAACGGAAGAGTTGACATGATATATTGGGTGATATTGTAGACAGAAAACAGTGACGAACAAAGAAGAAACTTGTTAAATAAAAACCTAGGCAATCATCATAAAAAAACATAGGCGTTTTAAGACGAAGCAGAAGAGACAATAACCAAGGGCTTGCAGCCACAGAGCCTGATCAAAAGAGTTCGCCTTCAGCACCGCCATCATCATCATCTCATCATCATTCCTCATTTCTCATCATTCATCATGTAGCAAGATTGAATTTGGTAAGGACTACTAATGGAAGGGGGAGGAAGAAAGAATAAGTGAGAGAGTAAACGTTTTTAAAAGAGTAATGAACGCAAAAACAATTTGACCGGGGCGTGACCCCCGAATGGAGAATTGGAGTGTCAACTGGAAGTTTCGGTGTTGACCGGTTGACACGTGTGACGTGGGAATGGACGAAGAAAAATACTAGCCTCTTTTTGCTTCCCGACGTCGTAGGGTACGGACCGAGCCTCTGCCCTAGTAGGGTTCACAGTAATCTAGGCAGTGTTCCCCCTCTCTTCTCTTTCTTCTCTGCCTTTCTCCTCTCCGACACAACCCACGAGACGCACCTAACCTGGAAATAATAGCTTAAGCAGCTGAAGATATATTTCTCGCGTTGTTTTTTTTATCAACAAGATGACCGCCACGTGCAGAACTCGTTTTTTAGTGCCGTATGGATTTGGGAGGCACGTTTACAGACCCGCTACACAAACATATTACCGGACTACGTTACTTATATCATTTTGCGTACTGTTGCAAAATACCACAACGTTACATATATCGTTTTGGTACTGTGAAAATACCCACAACGTACATATTATCATTTTGGTTACTGTGAAAATACCACAACGCTTACATAATCATTTTGTACTGTGAAAATACCACAACGTTAGCATATATCGTTTTGGTCTGTGGAAAATACCACAACGTTACATATATCATTTTTGGTACTGTGAAAATACCACACGTTACATATATCATTTTTACTGTGAAATACCACCACGTTCATATATCATTTTGGTACTGTTTTGAAAATACCCACAACGTTTACATATATCATTTTGACTTTGAAAATACCACAACGTACAATATATCATTTCGGTACTGTTGAAAATACCACAACGTTACATATATCATTTTGTTACTGTGAAATAGCCACAACGTTACAATATCATTTTGGTACTGCTGAAAATACCACAACGTTACATATATCGTTTTTTGGTACTTGTGAATACCACAACGTTACTTATATCATTTTGCGTACTGTTGAAATACCACAACGTACATATATCGTTTTGGTTACCTGTTG
Organism: Doryteuthis pealeii; assembly: GCA_023376005.1. Taxonomy (NCBI): domain Eukaryota; kingdom Metazoa; phylum Mollusca; class Cephalopoda; order Myopsida; family Loliginidae; genus Doryteuthis; species Doryteuthis pealeii. Next base: position 13,724,220 of record CM042146.1, read on the forward strand.
AAAATACCCACAAAACTTACTTTATATTTTTTTCAATTTTTTTTTGGGTTAACTGTGGGGAAAAAAAAAAAAATTAAAAAACCAAAACCCCACCCCGGTTTAAAAATTATTATTTCCCCCGGGGTTTTTTTTGTGCCGTGAAAAAAAAAGGTCGTGACCCAATTGCTGTTAAGAAATTAAAAATTATTGTTCTAATATTTCTTGTCTTGCTGTAGCATTTCTGGTGCGTGACTCGTGATCCTAAAGACGGATTCTTGGTAGCTGAGCAGTCATGTCATGCAACACTTTTGAACCCTACTTAGGCTAAACGCGTCGGTCGATATACCCCCCCGATCAAATCGGCTTTTCATGTCAATCCTAGCACCTATTAGGGATTTTCCCAGTCTTTCCTCATAGGTAACCCAACCCTTTTATCATATGTGCCAGAGGCGGGTTGGCTGATGGGCTTTAATGTCCTGCATATGACGTTTAAAGTCATTCTAATGGTGAAGTTCCAATTTCTAGAGCTCGGGAGAGGTGTCGACCCCTTCATCGCTATTACTCCAGATCCACTCTGACCCGGAGTGGTAGTCCTGTTAAATAGAAAAAATAAATTAAAAAATGTTTAAAAACGATTTTTGAATGCCATAAAGAATGAATTAAAAAAAAGTATCTAGCATAAAATAAACCGCTAAAAGGTTGACAGCCGTAAATACCAAACTTAGTTGTTGGTGGTCATGTTGTTGATGTTTTTATTGTGTTGCCAATCTGTGAATTATCCCGGAATTTGCGCTTTACGTTTGGCTACAATAGGGTAGCGTTCGATTTTCACCCACACCCTTTTTAAATATCGAATTGTTCCACCTCCGCGAAAGCTGTGTTAGTATGCTGAATTACGGATACCAAAAATTAGATATTTTACTTGCACCATTTTTTGAAGAATATCCTCAAGATCGTCTACTAAAATGCACTAAAAATTTCGTTGTGCAAAATTTAGCCTTTTAGAAAACGTTGAAAAATCTGCTGTTGTGTCTTAAGTGGTGGTTTTTTCAAATTTCAGTATTTGTAATATAGTCTAACTACCGTCGAGTTAGCAGACAACAACAAACATTGAAGCTGTAACTTAAATTTACAGTCCTTGCATGTTGCTGGCATAGTTGCAAAAGGATAGCTGATAAGTGGGTTACTTGTACATGTTCTACTCACCCTGGAAAACCGAACAGCCAATCAGAACCTAGCAAATGAACTTGGCCTGAGTTCATAATGAACCTTACAGTATTCAACAGGCTCATTCACTGCTTAACTTCGTTGGTCTGCGAGAACCGGTGACTTACGGTAATTTAATGTTGAGAGAAGAAAATGTAGGATGAGTGCTATGGTTATAAAAAATTGGATCCAGTTAAATAGGTATAATTCATATAAGCTTCTGGCCTTTCTGTCCATTTTATATATACCAGGTGTTTATTTCACTAATTAAAAATTAATATGCATCGTACCCTGGTTTTATTTCGATCGTCACCTTCATATTTCGTTATCGAAGACATTGTTTCTACAACAAATATTTGAAAGAAAAACAATTTAAAAATAGAAAATTGAAATTTGGAGAAACCGATATTAATTTCTGAATTAGCCAAGTAAAATTGTCTCTAAAATTCCAAGAAGAACAAGTTCAGTAAATCGAAATAGAAAACATGGTAAATGAACTGCAGATAGGATTGAATGATATTGGCCTGAGAGAAGCCATGGAATTTCAGCCTAGAATTCAAAAGCATTGATATCAATTGTCACATTTTAAAAATAACTATTTTGTAAGGCTTTACTCGCTGAAGATAGAGTTCATTTTCTTGGAATTTTAGAGACATTTTACTTGGCTAATTCAGAATTAATATCGGTTTCTCCCAATTTCAATTTTCTATTTTTAAATGTTTTCTTTTCAAATATTTGTTGTAGAAACATGTCTTCGATCAACGAAATATGAGGTGAACGATCGAAATAAAACCAGGGTACGATGCATATTAATTTTAATTAGTGAAATAAACACCTGGTATAATAAAATCGGACAGAAAGCCAGAAGCTTATTATGAATTATACCTATATTTTAACTGGATTCCAATTTTATAACCATAGCACTCACTCCTACATTTTCTTCTCTCGAATCATTAAATTACCGTCAAGTCACCGGTTCTCGCCAGACCAACGAAGTTAAGCAGTGATGAGCCTGTTGAATACTGTAGAAGTTCCATTATGAACTCAGGCAAGTTCATTTGCTAGGTTCTGATTGGCTGTCGGTTTCCAGGGTGAGTAAGGACATGTACAAGTACCCACTCTTCAGCTATCCCTTTGCACTATGCCAGCAACATGCAAGGACTGTATTTAAGTTACAGCTTGCATGTTTGTTGTTGTCTGCTAACTCGACGGTAGTTAGACTTCTACAAATACTAAATTGGAAAACCACCACTTAAGAAACAACAGGCAGATTTTTCACGTTTTCTAAAGGCTAAATTTTTTGCACAAACGAAGATTTTTAGTGCATTTTAGTAGACGATCTTTGAGGATATTTCTTCAAAAAATGGTGCAAGTAAAATATCTAATTTTTGGTATCCGTATTCAGCATACTAACACAGCTTTCGCGGAGGTGGACAATTCGATATTTTAAAAAGGTGAAAAATCGACCTACCCTATTGTAGCCGAAACGTAAAGCGCAAATTCGGGATATTCACCAGATTGGCAAACAACAATAAAAACATCAACAACATGACCACCAACAACAAGTTGGTATTTACGGCATGTCAACCTTTACGGTTTATTTTATGCTAGATACTTTTTTTTTAATTCATTCTTTATGGGCATTCAAAAATCGTTTTTAAACATATTTTTTAATTTATTTTTTCTATTTAACAGGTACTACCACTCCGGGTCAGAGTGGATCTGGGAGTAATAGCGATGAAGGGGTACGCCACACTCTCCCGAGCTCTAGAATTGGAACTTCACCATTAGAATGACTTTAACGTCATATGCAGGACATTAAGCCCATCAGCCACCGCCTTCTGGCACATATGATAAAAAGGGTTGGGTTACCATGAGGACAAAGGGACTGGGAAAATCCTATAGGTGCTAGGGATTGACATGAAAAGCCGATTGATCGGGGGGGGGTATATCCGACCGACCGTTTAGCCTAAGTAGGGTCAAAAGTGTTGCATGACATGGACTGCTCAGCTACCAAGAATCCGTCTTTAAGGATCACGAGTCACCACCAGAAATGCTACAGCAAGACAAGAATATTTTAGAACAATAATTTTTAATTTCTTAACAGCATTGGGTCACGACCTTTTTTTTTCGGCACCAAAACGATATATGTAACGTTGTGGTATTTTCACAGTACCAAATGATTATAAGTACGTTGTGTATTTTCCACAGTACCAAAACGATATATGTAACGTTGTGGTATTTTCACAAGTACCAAAATGATATAAGTAACGTTGTTATTTTCACAGTACCAAAACGATATATGTAACGTTGTGGTATTTTCACAGTACCAAAATGATATATGTAACGTTTGTATTTTCACAGGATATATGTAACGTTGTTGGTATTTTCACAGTACCAAAATGATATATGAACGTTGTTGGTATTTTCACAGTACCAAAAATGATATATGTAACGTGTGTGGTATTTCACAGTACCAAAATGATATATGTAACGTTTGGTGGTATTTCACAGTACCAAAATGATATATGTAACGTTGTGGTATTTTCACAGTACCAAAATGATATATGTAACGTTGTGGTATTTTCACAGTACCAAAACGATATATGTAACGTTGTGTATTTTCACAGTACCAAAATGATATATGTAACGTTGTGGTATTTTCACAGTACCAAAATGATATATGTAACGTTGTGGTATTTTCACAGTACCAAAACGATATATGTAACGTTGTGGTATTTTCACAGTACCAAAATGATATAAGTAACGTAGCGGTATATGTTGTGTAGCGGGTCTTGTAAACGTGCCTCCCAAATTCACGGCACTAAAAACGAGTTCTGCACGTGGCGGTCATCTTGTTGATAAAAAAAAAACAACGCGAGAAATATATCTTCACAAGCTGCTTAAGCTTTTATTTCCAGGTTAGGCTCGTCTCGTGGGTTGTGTCGGAGAGGAGAAAAGGCAGAGAGAAAGAGAGAGAGGGGGAACACTGCTAGATTACTGTGAACCCATACTAGGGTCCAGAGGCTCGGTCCGTACCCTACGACGTCGGGAAGCAAAAAGAGGCTAGTATTTTTCTTCGTCATTCCACGTCACCACGTGGTCACCGGTCAACACCCGAAACTTCCAGTTGACACTCAATTCTCCATTCGGGGGTCACGCCCCGGTCAAATTGTTTTGCGTTCATTACTCTTTTAAAAACGTTTACTCTCTCACTTATTTCTTTCTTCCTCCCCCTTCCATTAGTAGTCCTTACCAAATTCAATCTTGCTACATGATGATGATGATGATGAGGATGATGATGATGATGATGATGATGGCGGTGCTGAAGGCGAACTCTTTTGATCAGGCTCTGTGGCTGCATAGCCTTGGTTATTGTCTCTTCTGCTTCGTCTTAAAACGCCTATGTTTTTTATGATGATTGCCTAGGTTTTTATTTAACAAGTTTTCTTCATTTGTTCGTCACTGTTTTCTGTCTACAATATCACCCAATATATCATGTCACTCTTCCGTTTTCTATATTAAGAACTTACAGGCTAACATCATGTTATCTCTTGTGTTTGCAGGTTTGCGGCTATTTTTGTCTCTGTTTTTTAACACCTTCTTTGCAGGAGAGTTTGTATGTGTTATGTTTACTGCTTACTGTTTAATGTCTGTTCGTTCAGTTGGTGATGGCTCTAGAGAGAGAGCACTCTCTGGCATTCAGACAACTTGTACATCCTTGACAAGTAAAGGTAGTTATTTTCCGAGGGGTTCAAATATAAACCTGTTACGTAGACAAAGAGATACTATCATAGAAATTACCAAAGACATTAAAACGGTGTATATATATATATATATATATATATATATATATATTAATCGAGTTTACGATTAATCTTTGGTGTTATAAACATGCCCGTTGGAAAATTTAAGTCCCATTCCAACGGGCATGTTTATAACACCAAAGATTAATCTAAACTCGATTAATTTAAAAGTAACCCTGAAGAATCTATCGATGAAACTCGAGTAGGTTACTCACTTCCATTCTTAAAATAAATGTATGCTCTACATTGTATTGAGCACTTTGTATTTGTTTTTTTCTCAACCTTAACCTCTGGATATTGTGCCCTTCCAACGATCGTTCTTATACCCACCGGTAAGTTAATACTTATACATATACAAATATATATATATAATAATATATATATATATATATTATATATATGTGTGTGTGTGTGTGTGTGTGCTTAATTGAAGTCATACCGAATTTGAAAATTAATTAGTTGATAATTAATGAATTAGGCGAATATATCTGTTTAAATGTGAAGCGTAAACAAATCGAGAAAAAGTCATTCTCTGTATGTACATTTCGGCCTATTATGCCTCTTCAGCAGAGTTATAAACTCGAAGCCGCTTTGTGTGTGATTCGAACGCTGCCTGGCTGACAGTCGGAGATTCTAACCGTTGCACTAGCAGGTCTTCCCAGATTTCTCGCTTTGTTTATAAACTCATATATCCTACTTTTTTTTAGACTTGCTACACGACAGTATGAAGACCTGTTTGTGTAATGGTTATAATCTCAGTCTGTCAGCCAGGCAGTTAGAGATTGATTTTTCTCGATTTGTTTAGCCCTTACATTTGAATAGGTATGCCCGCCTAATTAATTATGAATAATCAACAATTTTCAAAATTAGGTACGACTTCAATTAAGCACATATTCTCCCAAAAATTTTCGGCTAAAAAAGCCATATCAAAACACATCGCTCGTATATTTACTTCTCATATACTATATATTATATATATGTATGTATTTAGGCAGCATTTTCTTCGTAGGCATATATTGTTAAATAATGAGCCATTTTCTGTCTGCAAGTTTTGTCCTTTGTTTTTTCGTGTCCCAATAATAAATTCCGGAAAATACTTAATGATAACACTACCATTATAGAAACACAATCATTTAAAAACGATTAAAAATCTTAGAAGCACTGTATAATTAGACACAAAAATACAAAACTAAAACAAAATAAACTTTGATATAGCACCAACATTTTTAAAATGCCTATAATTACTATAAATTATAATAGCAAAAGTAATAATAATAATGACAATAATAATAATAAACTAAATAATAACAACAACAATAATAAACACAACCTATATAAAGTGGTAAATGGAATAGCCCATTGTTGTACGGTTTCAAATACCTTGAAGATGGCCCACGATAGGGCAGAAAGTACTCGGTCTATGAACACTATGGCAAATACATCAGTCAATTCTCGCCAAATATTTACAAAAATAATCCAGGCAACACGAAAAAACAAAGGACAACACTTGCAGACAGAAAATGGCTGCATTGTTAACAATATATATATAATTTATATATATATATATATGAACGTAAACAATATGGCTATTTTCAGCCGACAATTTTTGGGAGAATATGTGCTAATTGAAGTCAAACCTAATTTTTTTTGAAAGTTAATTCATTAATGATTAATTAGGCGGGATTAACTACTTAAAATTATAAGGCTAAACAAATCGCGAGAAAATCAATCTCTGTATGTACATTTCGGCCTATTAGGCCTCATCAGCAGAGCTATAGATACGAAGATCGCCTCGTGTGTGATTCGAAACCTGTATGTCGGGTCGACAAAGCAAGCCTCTTACCCCTACACCAAACGGAACCTCGCAGTTTTTCATCGCTTTATTTAGGTAGTAGTAGTACTCATATTCCTCTTAAGAGACTTCGCACGAACTTACGTGAACGTAAACAAATATGGCTATTTTCAGCCGCTCGATTTTTTTAGCCCGCCTAATTAATCATTAATGAATTAACTTTCAAAAAAATTAGGTTTGACTTCAATTAAGCACATATTCTTCCCAAATATATATATATATATATATATATACTAATATTATATATATGTGTGTGTGTGTGTGTGTGTGTGTGCTGTGTGTATTCAAGAAAATATTAATAGAAAAGATACAGTTATTTAAGATGTATTATTTAATGTAACCGCCCTTTTGACTAACAATATATTTGAATTGTTTTACTCTAATAAGTTCAACTTGTTTTCCTGTGCACAATATAATTGTACTTCCTTTCTATAAACAATGCTATAGACAGTACTAAATAAGTTTATATACCCTTATTAATAATGTTTTTAATTAATTTCTTTGTTCGGCAAAAATATTTCATTACATATAACCATCTAACACATATTGCTATTCAATGACACCTAATTGTCTGAAAAATCTAATTGGATTCCAACGTGCGTGCAGACAATGGAAGACGTTCCTAATACAAGATATTATAAATGAATAAACATAAGAGTCATAGAGTCACTTGTGATACATTATAAATACTCTTTAGCACGAGAACAACGTCTTTGCGTCGAAGGTAAATTTAAGCCAATATGTACATATTATTTCTATGAATTTTTTTAGATGAGGCTTGATTATTTAAATTATTTGGACCTATAATACACAATGTTTTGGTCGATATGACACCCGGTAATCTTCATGTGTTTTTTGTCGAACTTAGCAACCTACTCTTCAAAGGTTATTTCTTGTCGAACTCGGTAACCTTCATGTCGTAATCGGGAGCCTTCACGGAACTTCAAATCCGCTGACAAATGGACCGAAACGTTGTGTATGTAGAAGTTATCCTCCAGATATAAAAACAATATGATACTCACCGTCGCAGTGGGGTTCTAACTACCGTCGAGTTTATTAGACAAAACAAACAGGCAAGCTATAACTTAATACAGTCCTTGCATGCTGCTGCGCATAATGCAAAGTAATGGCTGAAGAGTGGGTACTTATTCATGTTCTTACTCAATCTGAAATCCAACAGTCAATCAGAACTCAGGAAATGAACTTGCCTGAGTTCATAATGGAACAATCCAAAGCTCCATATAAGCCACCTACCAAACTCTA
>CM042146.1:13737325-13744825 GCA_023376005.1 Doryteuthis pealeii
ACACGGTGTATATTGTCTGCAATTTGTTTTTATGCTCGCATATGCCATCCGTACGTTTCGTGCCAAGAAAATCATATGCATGTAAGTGATGATACATATCCCTGTGGCCAGCTAAGGGTGTGCACTGAATGATTAATTAGAATATATTTTGAAGAAAAACTAATAGAAATACGAGTTACTATCTGTATCTAATGAGTTGGGTCATTTAGAATGATAAATGAGGAAAACTAGACTGACTTTCTCATTATCTTCCTCTCTTCCCCGACGGAGTAGGCATAAAGATACCTCTTCACTTTCGAACGCTGCCAAATTTCGGCAGGACTGACCTTTGACATTTTGGTTGTGAATTAGAATGCTCATCTTAACTAAGATTTTCATTTATTTACTCAGAATAATTTTGGCTACCGATATTAGACGATGGCGTCAGTGCTGCTCTAGCTAAAATCACGCTAGGCCATTATATATTATTGCCAAAGAATAGTATATTCATACACAAACACACGCACACACACACACATATATATATATATATATATATATATATATATATGTGTGTGTGTGTGTGTGTGTGTGTGAATAAAAGGGAAATGGTCTATAACCACGATACCCATGGCATTTAAGGCCTTTTTATTCATTAAATAACTTTGCTCTGTTTACAATAATTAAACATTGAGCTCTCTACGGAACCTGAACTCTACAACAAATTACTGGTAGAGAATAGATCCAGCCTAAAATCAATTTGCACCAAGAAACTCGGTACCGCACCAAAGTATATATATATATATATATATATATATATATATATATCAATATTCTCTCCCCAAGAGCTCTTGTCCGATTAGTGGTGCATGTTGATGTATATTTCCCCGTGTGCGTGAGTGTATGCATGTTTAGACACACACACACACACACATGTTCGTGTGTGTGTGTGTGTGTGTGTGTGAAGCAAGAATCGAAACTCCACAGGATGGGGAAAATAAATTACTTAGTTCCGTCTGCTTTTTCACTCAGTATTGCCCCAGCTATGGTTTACATACTAACACTTCTGGTCTACTACAAGGATGGCTGTGGTATGAAATAACACCGCAAAGGTTGATATGCCGTTAAACAAAGAAACCAAACCAAATGCTACCATAAATCCTATTAATTAAAGGAATTAGGAAAACATTCTGCAGACTTCTAATAAATAATCCAATATAAGACTTCACAGAATATATTTGGTTGGAAGCATAATTATACATTTTTTGTGTTTCAGGATGAATTTAGATAAACTCTGTGGGCATACAGGCATATACGTATGTATGTGTGTGAGTCTTTTTGTCTTACTGTGTTATTTCTCACCGATAAACCCTGCCTGACTAAATTGAAAATGAAGCTTAGCTCGGTCTTGTCTAATAAGATAAAGGACTTATAACGATTTATCGGAGCCAAGCAGTCAGTTGAATCGGGCCTGCTCAATATGGATATTGTAATGGTTCTTGTTAGTAGTAAAATTGATTGTGGGTGAATTACTTCCAAAGACTAACAGACATTTTATAATGTCGACGAAATCTAAAAGTCAGATTAATATATTATTAATATAAAAGTGTTTTATAATTTGCTTGAAGCATATTGTTTATATTAGTTAGGTGGTTAGCTTTGAAGGCTGTCAAAATGCAAGTGTAAAGAAAAATGAGGTAACTATGGTGTTATTTGTTTACTTTAGATTTATTATTAATATTTCGAGATAAAGATCTATTCGTCAGAAGATTTCTGAAAGATACATAGCAACAGCTCAGACTATCAGAAATCTATGATATGTTTAAATACAGCGTTCAGGCCGCTGTAACCTCAGGGCTTTTTTAGGTGTTTCTTATTCACCATAAAATAAAGTCATCATCAGACGATAACCTTGAGTTCAAACGTGGTTTCGGAGTTTAAATATTGTCACCATTAGTTCATGTCACTTCCAAGCAGGACAAAATACACACAAATAAACACATTTCTTTAAATGCATGGAAATGATGCATACAAAGGACATGTTTCAATCCAAAACGTCAACCCTAACTAAATTAGTTAACTGTCCTTTTTCTGTATTGGGTCTCTTTAAAAGGAAATGTGTTTGAAAAAATAAATAGACCCACAAAAACAAATTGAGGAAATATGACAATCTTATTTTAATTTGGTTAAAACCTGGATGAATATAAAATGCGCCGTGTCGCTTTTAATAATCGTATTAAATCTAGACACATTGAAGCGTAAGGTAATGAATACTGAAGTAAAAGGGGGTGACTTAAATGACTCGAAAATCTTGAAAATTATGATTTTAAACTCAAGGCCAAAAAGGATTCTGGGAAGACCTTTGAACTGGAAGAATGATGAATTACAAAACTCTTAAAAGAAAATGCGTCACAGAAACGTGAACATGTAGAAATTATTAAAAGTTAATCACTCAATTTTAGAAAAACAGAAATCGGTCAACGTTTTGATATTTGTATTTATTTTTTTAATTTTTGCTCGAAAGACAAGACGAGAGAGGACATTAAAAAACGCATTCGTGGCTAAAATACAAAATGACAAAAAAAATTGTGGTCATATCCAGAATGTAGATTTGTTTGTTTTGTTTTGTTTTACGGCATATCAACCTCAGTGGGTCATTTAATGCCGATAATGTTTTGAAATAAATCAATTCTTAATGGATAATACAATTTTGTTTATAAACTCAGATTTTCTATTTAACCCATAGATGGGACCCTAACAGGTACTACCACTCCGGGTCAGAGTGGACCAGGGAGCAATGGTGATGAAGGGGTGCTCCACATTCCCCAAACCTCAAAAACTGGAACCTCACCATCAGATAGAGTTTAACGTCATTCCCAGGACATGTAGGCCCGCAGCCACCGCCTTCTAGCACCCATATGATAAAAAGGGGTTGGGGCTTGCCACAAGGGCAATAGGGTTGGGAAAATCATATAGGTGCTACGGCTTGATGTGACCAGCCGATTGATCGGAGGGGGCCTCTCCGACCGCCCGTCTAGCCCAAGATAGGGCCAAAGTGGAGTATTGCATGTCATGAACTGCTCATCCACCTGGTCTCTCCTTAAGCATCATGGGTCGCCACCCACGGCCAACAGGTGGCTCCATTGGGGGAGTCTTACCCCTATGCAGAGGTGCAGTCGGTGCATTCTAACGCCCCAGCCGACAGGGCAGCCAGAATGTAGAATAAACATACTAAGTTCCAATTACCGTCGAATTGGCAAGACAAGACAAAAAAGAAGCCGTAACTTAATACGGATCTAAAATTGTTGCAAGCCTAATGCAAAATGCCAGAGTATTTACGAGGCCTCATAACATCACAGAAACCCAGCAGCCAATCAGGACTCAAGGATTGGAATCACTCAAATACATGAATGGACTATTCTTGTATTCAGTAGTGCTTAGATGTTGTTGTTCAAACCAAAAGCATACTCAGCTCACAACACAGTTAGAAACTAATTACCCAACATATTTCAAAACAGAAGAGAAATTTAATCTAGGGGGATACTCCGTGGCGTAGTGGCTAACGTGTTTGACTGTGACACCGTAGTAAACGAGTTCGAACTACAGTCGTGGTAATACATACATATTTGCAGTAATACCAAAAGGTAAGGAATTAAAACCCTCATACCCTTGATATGGGATTAATTGGACCACTACTGTCCTGCTACAAATGTGGATTGGCATTAAATAATCTACAAAGGTTGCTTTCATATTTCACCACACAAGAAAAAATATCAAGAAAATCCCGTGTGGGAAATTTGTTTGTCAAAGAGTTAATTTGTTCGGTATTTCTTTATTCTAAATAAAATATAGCAGTATTATTAAAACCAACAGATATAATGAATGCTTAGCTGACTATTCATGTCGGATTATAGACATATTATTGATATATTTTAATGATATTTTGACACAGTAAAAAAAAAATGAAACCGTTTAACTCGGTAACGCAGGAGACATGAAATAAAAAATTACACAGTGAGAATCGAACTCATTAAAAATTGTCTAATCGACTGCACCCATAACCATTATACCACACAAGGCGCATTAATTTTCTGCATCCGCCTGGATGAAAACTCAAGTGATTGACCATTGACCTCTACCTGTCGCTCACGTCCAACATAACCGGTTGCTGAGGTCCTTTGTGGTGGTAGATGCCACGACATAACTTCATTTCCTGTTATCCATAGAATTGGTATTAACAATCTTGCTCAGCTTCAGGGCCTGGTACTTATTTGTTTGATGAATTAATTACAATTATGGTCTGTTGATATTCTCATAATAGTTTTATTACGAGAAAATTATCTTGTGCAAAAAATGTGTTTGCTGCTTTGAGCAAGATGACGAAGAAACAAAAAGAGTCGTTTTAACGCTAACCCACGTTTATTTCGACAATTCTATTCGGAAGATATTTTTGATAATTATCTTTTTTGTCTCCTTTTCTTTAAACTTCTAAATCACATTTTAAAGTTCAGCGACTCACCTCAATATTTTACAAGTTCAAGTATTGATTAGCCGATGTTTTGCTTGAAAATTTGCTCCAGTTAATTAATTTTCATCTTCGGTGTTCCTCCCTAAGTATTTATGACCCTTGAGCTGAGATCATAGTCGTTGCATTTTTTTTAAAATCACAAAATACTTCTTTTAACTCTTGTGTCCTAGTGTGCAATTACCTCAAGTTTCAACGATCAATTACCGATGTTTTGCAGAACATTCGGTATCGTTTGTTTTCATTTACGGCACATCAACCTCGGTGGGTCATTTAATGCCGACAAAGTTGGGAAATAGATTATTTTTAATGCATAATACAATTTTGTTTATCGACTAATGTTTTTATATTTAATCCATATATGGGATCCTAATAGGTACTACAAAACTAACAGAGTAGACCAGGGAGGAATGGTGATGAAGGGGTGCTCCACATTCCACAAACCTTCAAAACTGGAACCTCACCATCAGATAGAGTTTAACGTCATTCCCAGGACATGTAGACCCTCAGTCATCGCCTTCTAGCACCCATATGATAAAAAGGGGTTGGGGCTTGCCATAAGGGCAATAGGTTTGGGAAATCATATAGGTGCTACGGCTTGACGTGACTAGCCGATAGATCGGAGGGGACCTCTCCGACCGCCTGTCTAGCCAAAGATAGGGCCAAAGTGGAGTATTGCAAGTCATGAACTGCTCATCCACCTGGGCTCTATCCTTAAGCATCACGGGTCGCCACCCACGGCCAACAGGTGGCCGCATTGGGGGAGTGTTACCCCTCTGCAGAGGTGCAGTCGGGGCATTCTAACGCCCCAGCCGACAGGGTGTGTAGCACATCCGATGAAATTAAACTTAACAGACAACTCTGGTATATATTATACTAGAAGTGGCTAAACGGTGTCGCCTGGATAGAGGGGAAATTTTTTTAAGTTAGTCTCGCAGATCCATTATCACTTATCACGAGTTAGATCCTCACTGGTGCCCCATAAAATCCCCACGTAAATATATAACAAGATAGTAAGACATTTTCATTCAAAGATTTACAATTTTCTTAAATAATATAAATGGGATATGATTAATTCAATCAAACAATATAATATTTCACAGCGAAAAAACAACATGCAAAAGAAAAAAAAAAATAGATAGAATAACACGCAAATGATTTTCCCTTTTGGTTACTTTTCAAATTTGAATTTTTAAATATCTTCCCACATATAAATCAAATCTTCATTGAAATAAAGTTGTTTTTTTTTTGTTTTTATAGTGTGTTAGAAGCAGTAATTATAAAATGTATTAAGATATTTTTGAAGGCAAAATAAAGCAAATTAAAAAAAAGAAATTTAAATAAATATGTTTTTCAACATAAATTTGCATTATTTTGCCTTCAAAAATATCTTAAAATCTTCATTATTTTCCACTAAAACCAAGCTCTAATGATAGTGAATATGTATTTATATACATTTTTTCTTATTCTGACGTAAATTGTTTTATTTTCGTAGTCTCCTCCAGACATACGTACATACACAAAATTGTCCTATATATATATATATATATATATATATATATATATAGTTATTTAGCTAAGATTTACACAGATACAAGTAGAAATGTCACGTTTTTACAAATAGTTATTTAAAAATGTATTGCATGCTCAAACCAAAAAAAAAGACATTCAACAGTTTTAAGATGTTCCAACCATTAGGAAAAAATAGCAAGTAGATATATAGTGTTATTCTAAAATTAACAAGAGCAGCCTGCTGATTCAGCTTGAATAAAAAATAAAGTAAAATTGAGACGTAGTCATAGTTTTCTTCAGGCAATAATATAAGCAATACTGAATTCATGGTACAGTTTTAACAGAAAAAAAAAGGTTAGACAGTAAAATTTCAGTTGTAAACAACATTATATATATATATATATACATATATATATATATATATGAGAGAGAGAGAGAGAGAGAGAGAGAGAGAGAGAGAGAGAGAGAGAGAGAGAGTGAGGGAGAGAGAATAAGAAGAGAAAGAAATAATAATCTCTTGAATCTAAATTTTATAGACAATTAAGATTTAAAGAAAAATATAGAAAATAATCACATTTCAGGTAAGAAAAAAAGTCTTATAAAATATTAATGCCAAAATAGCAAAAAAACGTTTCCAAAGAGACTTATAAGATTTTCCAGTCATAAATATGACGCTTGGAATTATTGTGTTATCTTAATACAAACAAGGACAGCTCAGTGCTGAATATTCTAAAGAAAGAAAAACGAATTTTCTATTCAAAAAGTAAACGAAACTATGTCATTATTTTGCTTAAGAAAGGAATAACAATCGGATTATTATATAACTATAAATATAAACAATGCTGAAATGAGAATTAGATTTACGTGGTGTAGTGGCTAGAGTCGTAATAAATGGGCTCGTCTACCCGAGTTCAAATCCTGAACGAGGCTACAATTCCCATAGCGCTAATACTCTTGGGAAAGGTATTAATCCAACTACTTTACTTCCAGCTAAAGGCAAATAGTAGGACAGCCTGGGCTTTTGAATCTTGGTTAGGCAGCTAGTCTAGGAGATGGAAAACTCTGAATTCAAACCTATTAAATCCGATTGGGGTAGTCATTACCAGAAATTCTCAGTCCTAATTAGGGATCTATTTCATTAAAGAGTTGTGTTCATATAAGATGCCAAACATGTATTTACCCAATACCTCCGCACAAGTTTACGCCACTCACATCTGCTCTCCCATCACACCCAAGCAAAGTACAAAAACTGATGTCCAATTCAGTATAATTGAACAGAATGATTCAGATTACAACAATAATAGTTTATTTGGATAGAATGAATTTTCAGATAAACAGATGGTGAAATATGTCATCATACAAGTAAAAATATCAAGAAAATCCCGTGGGGGATATTTGCTAGTCAAAGAGTCCACATCTTTATTGTTGTCTGCACAACATTTTGGCAAATGTGCTCTCTGGCCGTATTCAGGTATTTCTTATCA
>CM042146.1:13752325-13757325 GCA_023376005.1 Doryteuthis pealeii
ATGGAAGGACAAAATATCATACATACATATCTTATTATAATGGAGATTGTGTGTTTTTCTGTCTGTAACAGAAACTATATTACTAATCGAGTCACAATTAACATAGTTATTTTCATCACATTCTTCATGATTTTATTTATATTTAAACCTCAATTATTAATAAAATTGTTTCACCTTTTTATTAGTGTTGTCCATATCTACATACTAATAACATGCTATTGTATTTATATATACAACAAAATAGCGGTTTACAGTTTGAACGGGAAACTAATTTGCATATTGATATTAAAAATGTGATTTTATTAAATATGTGCTTAGTATTATTGATTTCTAATTGTTTGGTTTTATTTTAATGAATATAACCAAAAATCTCTTCAATGAATCTTAAATGAAATCAATTAACAAGAAAAAATAACTGTCATTTTATTCTTTATTTCCTAATTTAACTAAATAGTTAAATAAGTAAAATTCAGCAATCAAAGACGGGAGTGATGGAAGAGTAAGTTTCATTTCTATTTTTCTATTATACCTTCACTCTGTTACATATCTTTTTTATCTGCCTTCTTATTAGACTTTCTAATTTAATACGATATTTCATTACATTAAAACTTAAATACTTGCACCCGGAGGGTGCATATATTTGCTAGTATTTCTAAATATTGTTGTGTTGTAAAGAATTAGGTGCCTTTATAGTATGCAGCCTATCTTTTTGATTCTGTTATAGTATGTGTCCTACCTCAATAAGAATATATTTATAGATATAAGTATTAGGGAATTTATTGAAACTAATTATTTCATTCCTTGAGACTTCATTGGCTGCTTGGTTTCTATGATGTTCCGGAACTTCATAAATAACCTGCCATTTTACAGTAGTCTTTGCAGCAAACCAGGTTCGTATTAAGTTACGACTGCTAGCTGCCTTGTCTTACCAATTCGACGGTAATTGGAACTAGTATGAATATTCTACACTCACCTTCACAGAAAACAGTGTCCTGACAAAAAGGGTACAAGCCATGTACCAACTACTAGAACACAAACATATGTCGGATATATATATATATATATATATATATATATATATAATAAAGTAAAGTCGACGGGGCGGCCTAAAGTCGGTATCAGCCAGTCAGCGAGGGAGTCTATGCCCTTTTCAATAGCGCTAGACCAAGGAGATTGTTTTTAGCATCTGAGGTGGAGCGCCACACCTACCATCAGCTCCTTACTTTACCGCACAGATCTCTGTGCTACTCATACGCTGAGTTTGCGGGGACCGGTATCGAACTAGGAACCTTGCGGTTTCTAGCCGAACGCTCTACGACTGAGCTAACCCGGCCCCACACACACATATATATAATATATATATATATATATATATATATATATATATATATATATATATATATATATATATTATATATATATATATATATATTATATATATATATATATATATATATATATATATATATATATATATATATATATATAATATATATAATAATCAAAGTATCCACATAAAATGAGCAGCCAATAAGAATCCTTGGAATGAGCTTGGCCAAGGTAAATAGAGTAATATCCAAACCTGGTATATAAACTACTTACAAACTCTGGACTCTGAGAGCAGATTCAACTTGCAAAACAGATGAATACTGATCACTTTCTACGATATTCTACATCAATAAGATTTAATAGGTTTAATTTGAAATATTACTACATCATACAAAAACAAATGCATAATTACTAAATAGAAGTAAGATGTCATTTAATAAGCTGATCTGTCTTCAAAACGAGAACTTAGAGTTCCGTCATTTGACCTCTGGTGGAAGATCGAACAATTACTTCAGAGAATTAATAGACATTTCCTTGCAAAACGAAAAGTGACAGCGATAAATTGATGTCCCATTTCTCAGTCTATAAAACGATTCCTCAAAAACACATCGGGCCAAGCCGTGGGGATTGCAAAACTTTGGTATCAACTTCCAATTGCACAAAGGGAGAATTGTCAGAGAAAACTGACAGTTTTGCGGAAGTGGTCGCAGCGACTGGGGAATTATCTCCTTCATCCAGTGGCACGAGGGTGGCCCCGGTGCGAAAAATCGAAAGTGGTACGAATTAGACTCCTTTTGGAGGCGAATATATAATAGAAGCAACACCTAGCATATTTAACTTTAGGGAAATGTGTTACGATATATATATATATATATATATATATATATATATATATATATATATATATGTATATATATAATGTATATGTATATTATATAATATGTATATATGTATATGTATATATATATATATATATATATATGTTATATGTATATATATATATATATATATATATATAATATATGTATATATAATATATGTATATATATATATATATATATATATATACATATAATATATATGTATATATATATATGTATATGTATATATATATATGTAGTATATATATATATATATATATATATATATATATATATATATAATATATATATATGTATATATATATATATGTAGTGTAATATATTATATATATAATGTTATGATATATATATATATATAGTGTATGTATATATATATATATAATATTATTATATGTATGTAATATATATATATATATTTGTGTATGTCTATAATATTAATATATTGTGTAGTATTATATATCTATATATATATGGATAATATGTATGTATATGAAGTTCACCATAATTAGCTGTGTATGTATAATATATATGATAGGTATTATTATAACATATGATTATATAACTATCTAGATATAGTATATATTAACTAATATGTATGTGATACTATATATATATAGTATTATAAGTATATAATGATAATATAGTATTATACTATATGTATATAACTATAATTGCTATAATATATGTATAGTATATATATAATGTAGCTGTAATATTAAATATACTGTATATAATGAAGTGGAAATATAATATTATATAAGATATATAATCGTGTATGATAATACTATAATGATACCATAATAGCTGAGTATAATAATATGTTTGCATATATAATGGTGTATATATATATAGGTGATGTATGTGATATTAAATATGTATATATATTATATATATGTAACATATATAATGTATAATATATTATATGTTAATATATATATATATATTGTAGTATATTATAATATATACTAGTGTGATATTATATAGATGTATGTATATATATATACTATATGTATACTGTTATGTACTAATATATATAATGTATAAGCATGTATATATATATATACNTCCATATATGGATTCCTAACAGGTACTACAAAACTAACAGAGTAGGACCAGGAGGAATCGGTGAATGAATAGGGGTGCCCACATTCCACAAACCTTCAAAACTGGAAACCTCCACCATCAGATAAGAGGTTTATAGTCATTCCCAGGACTAGTAGGGACCTTCAGTCATTCGCCTTCTTAGCACCCATATTGATAAAAAGGGGGTTGGCGGCTTGCCATAAGGGCAATAGGTTTGGGGAAATCATATAGGTGCTACGGCTTGGACGTTGACTAGAACCGATAGATCGATTTTTTAACGAGCGGACCTCTTCGACCGGCAACTCCGTCTCAGCCCAAAGATAGGCCAAAGTGGAAGTATTGCAAAGTCATGAACTGCTCATCCACCTGGGCTCATATCCTTAAGCATCACAGGGAAGACGCCAAGCCACGGCCCAACAAAAAAGGTGGCCGCATGGGGAGTACCCCTCGCAGAGGTGCAGTTCGGGCATTCTAACGCATTTCCCAGCCGACAGAGTGTGCAGCTACATCCGAAATGAAATTTAAAACTGTAAACAGACAACTCTGGTAGATATTGATACTAGAAGTGCGCAAACGGTGTCGCTGCTGGATAGAGGGGAAATTTTTTATATGTTATCTCGCAGATCCATTATCACTTATCGCGAGTGAGATCCTCACTAAGTTGCCCCATAAAAATCCCTCGTAAATATAATAAACAAGAATAGTAAGACAATTTCATTCAAAGATTTTAAATTTTCTTAACAAAATAAAATGGGATATGATTAACAATAAAACAAAATATAATACAATTTCTACAGGATAAATGAACAACATGCCAAAAGAAAAAAAAAAAATAGATAGAGAGAATATACACGCCAAATGATTTCCCTTTGTTACTTTTCAAATTTGTAATTTTTAAATATCTTCCCACATATAAATTTCAAATCTTCATTTGAAATAAAGTTTTTTTTTTTTGTTTTTATAGTGTGTTAGAAGCATTAATTATAAAATGTATTTAAGATATTTTTGAAGGCAAAATAAAGCAAATTAAAAAAAAAAGAAAATTAAATTTAAATATGTTTTCATCACATAAAATTTGCATTATTTCCTTTCTATTCAAAATAGTCTTAAAATCTTTATTATTTCCACTAAAACCAAGCTCTAAATGAAATGTTGAATATGTATAGTATATTTTTTCTAACCTAGACGTTAATGTTTTATTTTCGTAGTCTCCTCCAGAGGCATACGTAACAATACACAAAATTGTCCATAGTAATATATATATTTTATAATATATTATATATATATATATATATATATATTTAGCTAAGATTTACACAGATACAAGTAGAAATGTCCACGTTTTACAAATATTATTTAAAAATGTATTGCATGCTCAAACCAAAAAAAAGACATTCTAACAGTTTTTAAGAGGTTTGTTCCAACCATTAGGAAAAAATAGCAAGTAGATATAAGTGTTATTCTAAAATTAACAAGAGCAGCCGCTAATGATTCAGCTTGAATTAAAAAATAAAGTAAAATTGAGACGTATTCATAGTTTTTTCTTCAGGCAATAATATAAGCAATACTGAATTCAGGTACAGTTTTAACAGAAAAAAAAAAGGTTAGACAGTAAAAATTCAGTTTGTAAACAAACATTATATATATATATACATAATATATATATATATATATTATAATTATATATATATATACTAGATAGAGAGA
>CM042146.1:13762325-13787325 GCA_023376005.1 Doryteuthis pealeii
TTTTGCTAATTATATTAAGAAATCCATGAATCAATTTGTTCTGCTTTTCGCAATGCGCAAATGGTAAGGCAGGCTGTTTTTGGCGTAGATTGTACAAAAGAAAGAAAACCCTCAATTCAAAACAGGTTAACTCCGCTTAAAACTTCAATATGGCAGTGGGTTTTGGGGGATGAATACAATAGAGCTGAGAGGAGGGTTTTTTTTCCTTGATTAGGCGACCAGTTTAGGAGAAGAAAACACCTGAATTCAAATCAGGTTTACACCTTCCAAAATTCAATATGGCGGATGGGTTTCATTTTATATATACAATATATCGTCTTTATTGAAGTCAGTAATTCAACTGTTGGTTTAAATAACAGCAGCTAACTAAGTACCGCTTGAGCAGTGTCAAGACAGTTGGTATATATAAAAATCAAGAATGACCCATTCATGAATTTGGGTGATTTGGGTGATTCCATTCCTTGAGTTCTGACTGGTTGCTTGACTGCTTGAGTTGAATGACATTGTAGAGTATTATATATATCCTGTAATTCTGCAGTAGACTTTGTGACATTCGGGTTTGTATTTAAGTTACAACCGTTTGTTGCCTTGTCTTCCCAGTTCGACGGCAATTGGAAATTTAATTATTCTTCAGTCTTGCACTAGGTCACGGAGAATTATGTGTTATGATAGTTATTGTATATATATTATTATATTAGCTCTGATGAATTACGTAGACGTATATATGTTGTTGGTTTTTTTTACCTAGGTGTATGCAGTTACATTTAGTAATACTTTATTCCGAAAATCGCACCTGTTACTCTTGTCCGCTTCTGAAGAACTAAATATTTATTCTTCTTTTTTAGTCAATGTCTTGTTAAAACACGCACAGGGCGCTGTAGTGCATTTCCAATTTCTGGAAAGCATCTGTTTTTTCATATTGAATTACAACTGTATCAAACCGGAGTGAACTACTCCCTTATTAGAAAGAAGCGAACAGTTGCAGGAGCATATGTTGTTTTTTAGAAAATCCGATTCATGTGGCGTCGCGTACTGATGTTTATTTTGTCCATAGTTAAAGATTACACATTTCATCATGCTCAAGGCTTTTCTAGACATACGCTCTATCTCCCACCTATCTCTCTCTCTCTTTCATATATTATATATAATATATATATATATATTATATACATATAATATATACATATACATATATATACATATACATATACATATACAATATATACATTAACATAATATACATATACATATACATATACATATACAATTATTATACATAATACATATACATATATATAAATATACATTATATACATATACAGATATATATATACATATATACATATATATAACATATATAATATATATTTGTGTGTGTGTGTGAGTGTGTGTGTGTGTGTGTGTGTGTGTGTGTGTGGTGTGTGTAAACAACATACATATATTTACCAAACCTCTCCCTTGCTACGAGCAGTAAATATATATATATTATATATATATATATATATATATATATATAATATATATATATAAGTAGATAAGTCTGTTACAGATGTTTAATGGTAAAGGTTTGCACATTATGATGGAAGAAGGAAAAACAAAGTCAGGTAGCCTAGTAACACATGAACACCCCCAGTCTTATATAATATATATATATATATATATATATATATATATATTATATATATATATATATATATATATATTTACACCAAGAATGTTCTGAAACTTTTTGAGTTTTATTGGGAAGATGGAAAAATTTAAGATGAAGAATAATAACCATAATTCAAAGTGATGAATATTGTTTTATTTTTCATCTTATTCTTTGTTTTTTTGTGGAATAGCTGTTTTTTCTTTCGTTCTAATTTTAAATTTTTATTTTTTATCTTATACTTTTCCTTGCTTCCAATTCAACCAAAAAGTTTCCCTATATATATATATATATATATATATATATATATATATATTGAAAGGCATGAATCCAATATATATATATATATATATATATATATATATTGAAAGGCATGAATCCAATATATTTCCTTCCGCCAGCTATGAATAAAATACTATGGCAAATTGTTCTTTCAAGATGTCAGTTTAGGATGGGTGTTTTAAGTATCTATTTTTTTAGTAATCCACATATCAATACAATGTTTTCCTTAATTGTACACCTAGCAACACACACTTATTAAAAATGAGACCGTCGAAATCGTCTCAGATGAAATACAAACATGTTAACCCTGCTCATCTGGCGTTGCTTATCCACCGAATTATCATTTCCTATGAGTGTTGTCACCTCAGGTAAATAATGGACCATTCTCTTTTATTTTAACGAAAGATAGGTAAGAAAAAAGACGTGCTAGACAGCAAAATATTATAATGAAAGAAAGAGAGTAGGGGAAGATAGGCAGAGGATAGTCGAAATAACACTAATATGTTTTAATCGAAGGTAATGAAAAGAAATAAAGAGAGTGAGAGAGGAGGGGGAGATCGTCATACTTTTTACCGTTTGAACTATTATGCAATAGCTCTCAAATAAACATATCAAACGTAATGATTAAATTACATTGTGTTATATCCATATGTCCTGCTAGTAATTTATAAAACGTCTTCGGCATGAAATAACCCAAGAGGAGTGGACATGCCGTAAAATCCAACGAACCATTCCTTATATTTCTGACTTGTTAAGGCTAACTAATCAAGAACAGAGTAACCTTTCCATTTATTCTCACTTTGGGGCAAGTCACGTTGAAACTGACCAGTTCCCGTTAGATAATCGAAGTTAAGCAGCCACATCACTGTTCAATACATTGATGAATTACCATAACTGTAGGTACTTTTAGCAATCTGATATCGAAATAACATGATTCAGGATTAAATGACCCGAAAAGGTTTGATATGCCGTAAAACAAAACTGCAGCCAACAAATCATTTATTCTCTTTCTCTTCGCCCTAACACGTGACCATCCAGTAACCAATCCTTCTCCTGGTTTAAAGGTTGAATTTATATATTTCATTGTTCATAATCCGTATCCCTTCATGGACCAAGTGTATCCCTGCCACTTGCAGGTGAGAACGTAATTGACATCCAATAAGTAACGTCTTCTAAACTGATACGCAACACACCTAAGAAAGGAAACATCAGGGGACCTGTTTATGTACCAGTTTGTTGTCGCTTCTGTTGACTTTCAGATAAGCATATCCTGTTGGATACAAAGCAAAAACACATTTTCTTTTAGAATTAGACGTGTAATACGTCTATTTTTTCATCTTTGAGATCTATTTAGGATTCAATCATAAAGAAAGCCCACACGCGTTAATATATATATATATATATATATATAATATACACACACACATATATATATATATATATATATATATATATATATATATGAATGAGAGAGAAAGAGGGGTAGAGATATAGAGATATACATATATAAATATGTCTGTGTTCGGGTGAGTGCGTGTGGTTCATGGGAATGAATGTACAGGTAGCTGGGTGTATGGCTATAAGTAATTTAAAGTCGTCGGGGCGGCCTAATGTCGGTATCAGCCAATCAGCGATGGAGTCTATCCCCTTTTCAATAGCACTAGACCAAGGAGATTCTTTCTGAATCTGAGGTGGAACGCCACACCTACCATCAGCTCCTTACTTTACCGCACATATCCCTGTGCTACTCATAACGCTGAGTTGGCGAGGACAGGAATCGAACTAGGAACCTTGTAGTTTCTAGCCGAACGCTCTACCGACTGAGCTAAACCGGTCTATGTACTATTATATAAAAAAAGTGAATGTGTTTAGCAGAGAAGCTTATCAGAATTCTTGGTCGAAATTTGAGGAAACCTTAGATAATGATTTCTATATTTAAAACAAGACGATATCAAATGTATTCCTATGAGAGAAACAGGTGGCACTTTTCATTTCTTCTGTATGTATTGATATTTCTCATAATGTATGGTTATGTCAATTTATATAACTCTTCTTAGTTTGAAATAAAGACAACTTGATACTTTGTAAAGTCCTGTAAGGAAGGCAAAAAAGATTATCAAACTAGGAGGTGGGCATGTGGATTGATTGATTCCAGCTAGGAACTAGACAGTAGTTGTGTCTTTGTCCATTTGGACTATCGGGTGGGGGAGGGGGGTTGCTAGCTCCTAACTACAGGCTTGTACATATGTCTGTGAAAGAATTTGAGTCCAACCAAATTAAAACACCAAAAATTGAAGCGGGCTATTAGAAAGGAGTCTGGCAATATTCAAAATGGAGAAGTTCCAGCATCTAGTTTATGCGGAAGAGTCAGTATTTCCAGGGTTGGGCTGGTGAGTCATCTGAGAAAACACAAGATTACAGTGTCAAATGCTACTGGCACTTAAGTATGAAGAAAGAAAATTGTCTTACTTGTGCATGAGTTGACAGCCAACACACAGCCCCTTTATACTTTCTTTAAAGAGGTTTGGCACACCAGCTCTGGCATTTCCATGTATAGTACATAAAATTATATGTGGATTGATTGATTGATTGATTTTAGCGACATATTAACCAGGCTAGGGTTATTTCCATGTATGTGCTCAGATTTGTTGTTATGCTTTTCTTAGGGTTTTCTTGATTTTGACAATTAGTTGTCAGTAGTTCGTTACCAAAGTGATTGGGTATCGCTTTGAAAGATCAGACTATTGCGTAAAGTTCAAATTTGTTATATTTCTGGCACAAGTTTATTTCTTAATGGAAGGACAAAATATCATACATACATATCTTATTATAATGGAGATTGTGTGTTTTTCTGTCTGTAACCGAAACTATATTACTAATCGAGTCACAATTAACATAGTTATTTTCATCACATTCTTCATGATTTTATTTATATTTAAACCTCAATTATTAATAAAATTGTTTCACCTTTTTATTAGTGTTGTCCATATCTACATACGAATAACATGCAATTGTATTTATATATACAAAAAATAGCGGT
The DNA here is from genome assembly GCA_023376005.1 of Doryteuthis pealeii. Taxonomy (NCBI): domain Eukaryota; kingdom Metazoa; phylum Mollusca; class Cephalopoda; order Myopsida; family Loliginidae; genus Doryteuthis; species Doryteuthis pealeii. Next base: position 13,767,296 of record CM042146.1, read on the forward strand.
TTGCAGTGTGAATGGGAAGGCTAATTTGCATATTGATATTAAAAAAGTGATTTTATTAAATGTGTGCTTAGTATTATTGATTTCTAATTGTTTGGTTTTATTTTAATGAATATAACCAAAAATCTCTTCAATGAATCTTAAATGAAATCAATTAACAAGAAAAAATAACTGTCATTTTATTCTTTATTTCCTAATTTAACTAAATAGTTAAATAAGTAAAATTCAGCAATGAAAGACGGGAGTGATGGAAGAGTAAGTTTCATTTCTATTTTTCTATTATACCTTCACTCTGTTACATATCTTTTTTATCTGCCTTCTTATTAGACTTTCTAATTTAATACGATATTTCATTACATTAAAACTTAAATACTTGCACCCGGAGGGTGCATATATTTGCTAGTATTTCTAAATATTGTTGTGTTGTAAAGAATTAGGTGCCTTTATAGTATGCAGCCTATCTTTTTGATTCTGTTATAGTATGTGTCCTACCTCAATAAGAATATATTTATAGATATAAGTAGTAGGGAATTTATTGAAACTAACTATTCCATTCCTTGAGACTTCATTGGCTGCTTGGTTTCTATGATGTTCTGGAACTTCATAAATAACCTGCCATTTTACAGTAGTCTTTGCAGCAAATCAGGTTCGTATTAAGTTACGACTGCTAGCTGCCTTGTCTTACCAATTCGACGGTAATTGGAACTAGTATGATTATTCTACACTCACCTTCACAGAAAACAGTGTCCTGACAAAAAGGGTACAAGCCATGTACCAACGACTAGAACACAAACATATGTCGGATATATATATATATATATGAATATATATATACATTCCTTTCAGTCTCCTATATCCAACGCATTTTTCTTCTTAGTAACATCCTAGCCATGCCAATGCATTTATTAAAAGAAAATGTCTGAATCGCGCGATCCTGTTTATAACAACTACTCTTATCATTGATTGGCTGAAGAATTGGCCATTCAGATATAAAGAGTTCGCGTTTGTCGTAGTTTTTTTTCTTTGTTAGCGTTGCACAAGGGTGGCGTGTTGGAGTTTGATCGGCTCCAACGGGGTCTGGCTGGCTGAGGGGGTATTATGTTGAAAGACCCGAAACCCCCCTATGAAGCCAGCCAATAACATAACTGACGACGCCATCCTGCGCTAAGTCTAGCGTATTTCAAACATATATATATATATATATATATATATATATATATATCAAAGTATCCACATAAAATGAGCAGCCAATAAGAATCCTTGGAATGAGCTTGGCCAAGGTAAATAGAGTAATAGCCAAACCTGGTATATAAACTACTTACAAACTCTGGATTCTGAGAGCAGATTCAACTTGCAAAACAGATGAATACTGATCACTTTCTACGATATTCTACATCAATAAGATCTAATAGGTTTAATTTGGAATATTCCTACATCATGCAAAAACAAATGCATAATTGCTAAATAGAAGATGTCGTGTAATAAGCTGATCTGTCTTCAAAACGAGGACTTCATTGAGTTCCGTCATTTGACCTCTGGTGGAAGATCGAACAATGACCTCAGAGAATTAATAGACATTTCCTTGCAAAACGAAAAGTGACAGCGATAAATTGATGTCCCATTTCTCAGTCTATAAAACGATTCCTCAAAAACACATCGGGCCAAGCCGTGGGGGATTGCAAAACTTTGGTATCAACTTCCAATTGCACAAAGGGAGAATTGTCAGAGAAAACTGACAGTTTTGCGGAAGTGGTCGCAGCGACTGGGGAATTATCTCCTTCATCCAGTGGCACGAGGGTGGCCTCGGTGCGAAAAATCGAAAGTGGTACGAATTAGACTCCTTTTGGAGGCGAACATATAATAGAATCAACACCTAGCATATTTAACTTTAGGGAAAAGTGTTACGAAGCGTATATATATATATATGAGAAATAAGAGGAAATTAATCCGACAGTATGTGGAGAAAAGTAAACAAACACGGGATGTTGTAGAAACAATAAACATCCATTTTCTACAACACACTGTATTTGTTTACCTTTGGTGTGTCAAAATTATCGAGATTTCAGGTACTTTTTGGCACCCGTTGTATTGTGAAAATAACGTTTTTTAAGGTGTATGCATGTCTTTTGAAATGGTTTGTACATTTCATTTTTAGTACGGGTATGGGATGGGAATGTATTACGTGGTTGTTCGAAGGATTAGCGGTTTAAGCCGAAGTGCTTTATGTCGACTTCGTCGTATGAATTATGTTTTCTTCTCTCTATATCTAAGTGTGGAATATATATATATATATATATATATATATATATACCAACGCCTCCACACGAGCAGAATGCGGCACAAGGTCAATTTATTAAGCGGTGTTTAACAGGTTTAAATTCAGAGTTTTCCTTCTCCTAGAATGGGTGCCTAGCCATGGTTAAAGAGTCCAGTTTGCCCTGCTATTTACCCATAGCTTGGAGGAGAATTAGATTCATACCTTTCCCAAGGGTATTAGCGCTATGTGAAATGCCTACAACTTCATCCAGGAATTGAACTCGGGTTGACGAGTTCATTTCCCACGACTCTAACCATTAGACCACGCGTGGAATATGTGTATATGTTCTTTTTTTTTTTCTTTTTTTTATATACCGTCAGATTAAGGAAAATATTTTACGACCCTGTAAATACACGTATTTTTTATTGTTTTATTTATTTATTTTTTTTTTTTATTTAAAGAAAACATGTGTATATAAAAAATGTAAATGAATGAAAAGGAAAAAAAATCAAGTGATAGAAAACCTCTTGTCCTAAAAGCTCCAGCGATCTATTCCTTTTGTTTTCAGAATACAAGTTTTGTCAACACGTACCACGTTTTGAAGCTGTATTTACCAAGATAGAAATGAAGAACGGTATTTTTTTCAGGATCCAAGTTGTATACAAGAAGAGTACAAAAAATCTCGATGCGTTTTTTTGTCACACCTTTGTATATATATATATATATATATATATATATATAATATATATAATATGCCCACCGCTACGAGGAGGATGAAACACAAGGTCAATTTTTAGCGGAATAAGGCTGGTTTGAATTCAAAGTTTCCGTTCTCCTATAGGTAAGTAGCAGGAGTGGCCTATTGTCGGTATCAGCCACAGATCTATCTCCTTTTTGCTACCGCTAGAACAAGGAGTTTGTTTTTGGATCAGGACTGAGCAGTACACCTATCATCAGCTCGCCACTTTACTGTACATAAGCTGAGCTACTTATGCGCTGAGTTGTCGAAGTCCAGTATCAAACCCGAAGCGGGCGCTCTATCGACTGAGATAAATTGATTGCTTAATGAAGGATACAAACAAATATCTGGCGTCTATTTATTCATAGTTGATATGAGAAGAGATGGATCCATAGTTTTCCCAAAAGAATTAGCGGGAAGTGAAACGCAATCGATCTTATCCCGGATTTGAAATCGGTTCACCAATTCCAATTCCTACGATGATAATCGTTACACAAGCGCCCTCTGTGTGCGGATAAATTAATAAATAGATATATAGATTATTTAATTGATAGATAGATAGATAGATTGATTGATGGATAGTGTGTGTGAGAGAGAGAGAGAGAGAGAAGAGAGAGAGAGAGAGGGGGAGAGAGAGGAGGGTGTACCTTTCATTTTTAATTGTATAATTATTTTTTTTTTTTTTTTTAAATTGACAATATATGTAGAGAGAGAGGGTGTTTACAAAATCTTTAATCAGTTTTGAAATTGAACATTTACTAAGTTACATTGCTAAAAGATTTTATCATTTGTTCAAACAACATATAAAATTTCAGCGCTTGAAGTTTAATTATCGACGGACTTTTTGATTATCAATGTTTAACATGACTTTGTTGACTCAATTTCAATTTTCTGCATACTTTATGGACGGCCTAAAGTCGGCATCAGCTAGACTGTGAGAGTCTAACTCCTTCTCACAAGCCCTAGACCAAGGAGATTGTTTTGGCGTATGAGGCGTAGCGCCACACCTACCATCAGCTCCTCACTTTACCGCACAGAATCAGGAAACTCGTGGTTCCCAGATGAATTGGATTGTGTGAAAAACGTTACAATAGCGATTTGTTCATTATATACACACTCACATATATATATTTTTTAATAGTATTTGATAGTTTGCTTGAAGCATTGTTAAGTATGTTATTACTTATAGACAATAATACGTAACATTGGTAATCTCAGAATTACAGAAAGTTTATTAATAGCTAATTAGGTCCTCGTATAAACAATAGGTTAGAATTAAACACAGAATATATAATTAATTAAAATACACATTCCATATATACACATATATATACATAAAACAAATAAAGTAAAAAAAAGTAAAGTCGTCGGGGCGGCCTAAAGTCGGTATCAGCCAGTCAGCGAGGGAGTCTATCCCCTTTACAATAACGCTAGGATATTGTTTTTAGCATCTGAGGTGGAGCGCCACACCTACCATCACCTCCTTACTTTACCGCACAGATCCCTGTGCTACTCATACGCTGAGTTGGCGGGGACCGATATCAAACTAGGAACCTTGTGGTTTGTAGCCGAACGCTCTACCGACTGAGCTAACCCGGCCCCTTGAACAACGGCTATCACGACCCTTCCGTGTGGTGTTATAAAAAAAAAGTAGACGCGTGCTTATAACATACAAAAAACAAAAACAAAAACACAAGACCGCGTCCATTTCAGAAAATGCCTCTGATGATAAAAAAATTTTCTGAAATCTATAAGACTGAACATTATTTTATTTCAATACGTATTGTAATTTCTTTCTTAAGATAAATAAATAATAATATATATTTACATATCTGTGTGTGTGTGTGTGTGTGTGTCTAGAGAGAGAGAGAGAGTGAGAGGTGGGGTTGTAAACACGTTAAATCTTGCGTTTTCCAACTGGTTAATGTACTCTAGCAGACATTCATCATAAGTAACATTTGAACTACGCAATTATTTCGCATTCTCATCAGCATAATTTCCAAGCAGACTAAGACAATGTTCTAATTAGCTCTATATACGCTGACAAGCTTGTGTATGGCACCTTGTCAAAAAAACAAAAACAAATTTCTAATGTCACAGGAGACATGCCTGATAAATTCTTGAGTTTTCCAAACACGAAACTCGTGACGTCATTGACATCCGATAGCTATTTGACGTCATATTGACGCTAGACTGGGTTGGGACAGAAATATTCGACACATGCTTTTTCGTTCACCCTAACTATTTTTCCTTAAATAATCCGACTGTTGCATATTTCTACTAATCTGTCTATATATATATATATATATATATATATATATATATATATATATATATATATACACACGGAGACAGTCACCCCACTTGCATAGTTTACAGTTGGAAGATAACTAATTGTTTCTGAAAGTTATTTGGCAAATGGCTGCCTTATTGCTTGCCAAATATACTGTCGAATGTAGGTATTGAGATATCAGTTGCGTGTGCATTTGAATATGCTTGAAAAATGGAAAACACTACTTTTTGGGAATAAACGATTATAGAAATGGTCAATTGTATCAGACGAGCAACGAATGAAACAAACCGTGAAAAAACACACACACAAACATATATATATATATATATATATATATATATATATATATATATATATATATATATATATATATATATAATTTCTTGAACTTTTTGACACCTTGTATTCTGAAAGAATAAACGTTTCATTCATTTGTACATTTCTATTTCGGTGAATACAGCTTCAATCTCGATACTTTTATGACACCTTATATATATATATATATATATATATATATATATATATATATATATATATATATATATATGAATTGAACATTTTTAGCAAAACAAATGATGTTTTAGTATGCTGACAGATCTGTTTCTACCTTTTAATAAAGCGGTCTTCATCAAGAGCAAACATATGAAGAAAAGACGGAATAAATTCTATTCATATTGTCAAATTCACTTCCATTTACTTCATATATATATATATAATATATATATATATATATATATAGAGAGAGAGAGAGAGAGAGAGAGAGAGAGAGGTGGGAGGGAGAGAGAGAGGGGGAGAGGGAGAGAGAAGGAGAGAGAGAAGGAGAGAGAGGGAGAGAGAGAGGGAGATAGTTGGAAGACTGTCTTTGTAGTCTATCAACCATCCACACATTTGTTTGATTTTACTAAATCTGATTAATTCAAGGGCATTTCAACTCGTATTGGGTTAGTTTAATCATGATGTTTAGAGAATCTTATTCTTATACGTTTATAATCCCATTGTGTTTGTCATCTAGGTTCTAAAGCGATTTTTTCAGATGATTCTATTGAATACGAATAATTTGCAAACAAATTAAAACAATCTTATTACATAGGATTAGGTGATCCATCTGTACATAAAGTCATAGAGAATTTTGTGCATCTCATTCTCCATGACAGATTCCGGTTTGTGCATATACCATTTAGTTGAATGGTGAAAACTGAATTTCTGCAGAGCTTGTCAAATCATTGCGTCTGGCATTGCTGCGATTTCGTGACGAATTCACAATCTCTGATAGTCAGTTGTCTGCGGCCTGTGTTAAAAAAAAAACATAGCCTCTAGGTATCCCGTAAGGAAATAATCACCAGGCGATATAATTGGTGAACAAGCGTTGTTATGAAAAAGTGATTTTAAAGAATTTTTTTTATTATCACAAATGCACGGTGTTCAAAATGTTATGCCATAATGCCAACTGAAATTACATGGTTACTGAAGAATAATTAAAGTTCCAATTACCGTCGAACTGGGAAGACAAGGCAACAAACGGTTGTAACTTAAATACAAACCCGAATGTCACAGAGTCTACTGAAGAATGACAGGATATACATAAGACTCCACAATGTCATTCAAATCAAGCAGTCAATCAGAACTCAAGGAATGGAATGACCCAAATCCCCCAAATTCATGAATGGAGTATTCTTGATTTCTATATATACCAACTGTCTTGGGACACTACTTAAGTTGTACTCAGTTAGCTGCTGTTATTCAATCTAACAGTAGACTTACTGACTTCAGTAGTTACTCTTATTCAAATACACAAGTGAGACGCGTAGAAGACGTAAGAAATAGAATCATTGACACGACTTCAAATCTCGTACCAGGCTGTTTGCGTTTCTCTTCGTGGAAATACTTCAGTTCTCCACTTAACTATGAATAAATAGTATGGTAGAATTTTTATTTAGTCTTGGTTAAGCAACCGGCTTAGGAGAAATCAAACTCTGAAATCAAACCAGTTTTACTCCGTTAAAATGAGAGCTTGCGTTACATTCATTCCCGTGACGGGAGTTGTTTAAATAGATATATATTTTTTGTATTATCTGCTTTATTCGGACTATTGTCCCCATCTTCATTGTTATTTGTACAACGTTTCAGCCGATATGCCCTCCGGCCTTCTTCAGGTATTTCTTGTCGGACACGGTAACCTTCTTGGACTCAGGAACTTCGAGAAGGTTCCAGAGTCCGAACACAAATACCTGAAGAAGGCCGGAGGGCATATCGGCCGAAACGTTGTACAAATAACAATGAAGATGGGTACAATAGTCTGAATAACGCAGATAATACTAATCTTCAAGCCTCATCTCAAAATATTCAGCGAAATAATATTTTTTTGTATATTGCCATTTTCAACCAGATTGCAAGGTTGTAACGGTAGTACAAAATAAAAACATGAGTATTAATATAAAGATATGTTCCAGTTTTGTTTTTTACTTTATTTTTTACTAGAAGGGGCTACCCGGCGTCGCCTGGGTAGAGGGGATTTTTTAAAAGTTAGTCCTGCAGATCCATTATTACTGATTCGTGAGTTGGATCCTCGTAGAATGCCCAATACAATCCCTACGTATTTTTTTTTTAATTACATTGATCCAGCCACTCTGCAAAAACGTTTATGTCTACTATTTAAAATATTAAATCGTAGAAAAAAAATCCAAGCTATTATCAGTTAAATTTTATTTTTTAGTTATCTTCACAAATATAAATCCAATCTTTATTATTTTGCTAAAAAATCAAGACCTGGCGATATCGCCTGCTTAACCTGGTTGAGAGAGGAGAGAGAGAGAGAGAGAGAGAGAGAGAGAGAGAGAGAGAGAGTATTTAAATGCGTTGTAGTGATACTGCAGCTGGCAAAAAACATATACTCACTATATATTTTAATCCTATGCATATGTTGAGAAAAATGGTGATTATTCATCAAAATAAATTATTTCAATCAATTTGTGATATACGATGAAGCTAGAAATATTAAATAAGTTTTGTATCAGTTTAATGCTTAGTTTACTTAAATGATTTAAATAAAACGGAAGATGTGGTTTCTATGAACTGAGTCCATTTCTTTGCATCTGAGATTTTAAATACAGATCTTTACAGTGCAGCTTAAAACACCAATCATCTAAATTTTCTGTTGAGAGAGAGAGAGAGAGAGAGAGAGAGAGAGAGAGAGAGAGAGAGAGAGGGGGGAGAAGAGAGAGAGAGAGAGAGAGGGCCAGAACAAATAGAAAGAGAGAGAACCAGAACAAGATAGATAGAGAGAGAACCAGAAGAAGATCGAGAAGAGAGAGAGAGAGAGAGAGAGAGAGAGAAGAGAGAGAGAGAGAGAGAGAGAGAGAGAGAGAGAGAGAGAAGAGATAGAGAGAAAGAGAACCAGAACGACACACCACACCAGAGACGAACACGAGAGAGAGAGAAACCAAGAACGAACACGATAGAGAGAGAGAACCAGAACAAGATAGAGAGAAAGAGAACCACGACGACGAACAAGATGAGAGAGAGAGAGAACCAGACAAGATAGAAAGAGAACCAGAACGAAACGAAACGAGAGAGAGAGAACCAGAACAAGATAGAGAGAAAGAGAACCAGAACGACGAACGAGAGAGAGAGAGAGAAAGAGGGGAACCAGAACGAACGAACGAGAGAGAGAGAACCGAACAAGATAGAGAGAAAGAGAACCAGAACGACGAACGAGAGAGAGAGAGAGAACCAGAACAGAATAGAAAGAGAACCAGAACGAACGAACCAGAACGAGAGAACCAGAACAAGAGAAGAGAACGAACGAACGAGAGAGAGAGAACCAGAAACAAGATAGAGAGAAAGAGAACCAGAACGAGAGAGAGAGAAGAACCAGAACAAGATGAGGGAAAGAGAACCAGAACGAACGGAGAGAGAGAGAGAACCAGAACAAGATAGAGAGAAAGAGAACCAGAACGAACGAACGAGAGGAGAGAACCAGAACAGAAGAGAGAAAAAGAACCAGAAACGAAGAGAGAGAGAGAGAGAGAGAGAGAGAGAGAGAGAGAGAGAGAGAGAGAGGAGAGAGAGAGAGAGAGAGAGAGAGAGAGAGAAACCAGAGAGAGGAGAACGAGAGAGAGAGAGAGAGAGAGAGAGAGAACCAGAACCAGAAGAGAGAGAGAGAGAGAACGAGAGAGAGAGAGAGACGAGAGAGAGAAGAGAGAGAGAACCAGAACCAGAGAACCAGAACGAGAGAGAGAGAGTGAATATTTACTTAGTCATTAATTGTTTTATTTCTGTAGTTTCCTCCGGACATACATAAACACAAACTGCTCTTTATATATGCATAAATGTTTTCTGCAATTAATTCTGTTGGTTTTCATGTGCAGTTAAACGTAATGCAGTCGTCTCATTACTCACAAATGATTAATAGACCTACAAACACTTCCACCTCAAATGTGACGCCTTACCGCTAGGTGGATCCAATGCATTAACGATATTACTATTAATATTATTATTTATAATATTTATATGATTACCCGTGATATGTGATAGCCGGATGCAGATTCTTTAACGCTGAGTCCACTAGATTAAATTCAATAATTATAATTTCAAATCTTTACGCAATGGTAAAAATCACTGCTAAACACATGACGGCAAGTCTTCTCCTATTTCTAACAAATGCTGACTTCCTCCCGCTAACTTCCTCGGCAATGGCGATAAGATCTAAGCGAACGTATCGATTCTACTTTCCATTTATTTTACAGTTGCAATTCAGGTGCTGTTATGCCGTACGAAATGCTTTAAAGTTTAGAGTTTTGCTTAGTTTGGCGTACATGCTTCACATATCAGTACACGGTAACTGATTTCGGTAAGACATTGCCTGCTTAATTTTGTTGAGAGAGAGAGGGGGCAGATGGAGAGAGAGATACAAGGAGAGAGAGAGAGGCAGAGAGAGAGAGAAAGATACAAGGAGAGAGAGAGAGAGAGAGAGAGAGAGAGGAGAGAGAGGGAGAGAGGGCAAAGAGAAAGAAAGTAAGAGAAAGAAAGAAAGAAAGAAAGAAAGAGAAAGAAAGAAAGAAGAGAAAGAGAAATAGAATGTGAGAAAGAAAGAGAAAGAGAGAATGTGAAAGAGGAAAAGAGAAAGAAAGAGAGAAAGAGAGAATGTGAGAAAGAGAGAAAGAGAATGTGATAAATAGAATGAGAGAGAAAGATAGAGAGAGAGAAAGAGAAATATATATAGAGAGAATGAGAAAGTGAAAGAGAGAAAGAGAGAAAGATAAAGAGATAAAGAGAAAGAGTCATAGAGTGAGAGGATGAGTGAATGAGAGAGAGTGAGAGATAGTGAGTCATTGAGTGAGAGAGAGAGACATGCATAGACATACATGCTTCATATAATATACGGTAACTGATTTCGCTAAGACATCGCCTGCTTAACTTGGTTGACAGAGAGAGAGAGAGAGAGAGAGAGGGGGGGAAAGAGAGAAAGAGAAAAAGATAGAACGAGAAAAGAAGAGAGAGAGAGAGAGAGAGAGAGGAGGGAAGAGTCATAGAGTAAGTGAATAAGAAAGAGAGAGAGAGAGAGAGAGAGATAGTGAATCATTGAGTGAGAGACTGATATACAGAGACACATGCTTCATATAGTATAGAGTAACTGATTTCCAAAGACATTGCATGTTTAACTTCGCTGAGGGAGAAAGAGAAATGGAGGGAGAGAGAGAAAAAGACGGAAGAAGGAAAGAGAAAGAGAGAGCGTCATAGTGTGAGAGAATGAGAGTGAGAGAGAGATAGAGAGATAGAGAGAGAAGTGAGAAAGAAACATAGATAGAGATATGCTTCACATAGTATACGGTAACTGATTTCGCTAAGATCAGTGCTTAACTTCGTTGAGAAAGAGAGAGACAGAGAGAGAGAAGGGGGAAGAAAGAGAGGGAAAGAGAGAAAGAGACATTGAGTGAAAGATAGTGAATAAGAGAGAGTGTGAAAAACCGAGTGTTTGAGTGAAAGAATGAGTAGATGAGTGAGAGTAAGAGTGAGACCTACATCCAGACACAGTGATACGGTGCTTTAAGCGTGACTTGACGCTAATTCTATTTTAAACATTATCGACACGGTCCTGATTCTTATATTATCAAATTTCTTTAGAGTTCAACTAAAGTTATTTTTGGATTTATTCCTTCTACTTTGTCATTATAAAATTATTAACTGTCGATCTCAAATAACTGCTGTTCGTAAATTCAGCATCAGGTCAATGACTTTAGTTAATAATTATTTATTTTTTCTATGTGCACTTTCGAGGATCACTGTGTTTTGGAGTGTGCCTATGTCATATGAAGGGTTTAGCTCACTGAGGTGTATCTCTTGAGTCCAGTACCCAATGCACCAATGATGATATTAATAACCTTTCACCTGGCCCATCAACGTTGGATTGTTAAACCTTTGGTATAAACTGTAATTTAAAAAAAAATTATTGCACTATCATACACCAATTGTCACCACCACTAACAGTAAGGATGTGACACTCTATGCTTCTACTTCTTTGTCCCCGTTCCTTTCCATTTTACTGATTCTATTTGTTATTATTATCATTAATAGTAATATTAATAATGACCATAAAACAAAATGTTACTGTTAATTCTATTACTGTTATCATTAATAGTAATAATAATGACAATACAACTATATGATATATGCATAAACCAGAATCAGTACTTGAAGATGAAACGAATGAAATTAACTGGAACTTTTAGATAAAAACGGATCGCTCAATAAGCCAGAAGACCAGACCTAATATTTAGTAACGAGAAAAAGAGAACTTATCAACTAGTAACTTTTGTAGTTTTGTTGGAATTTTTAAGATATAGTTATTTACTAAGCTTCGCTTAGATGTGACACAAAGCCGAATATAAGGGGCACACAGTGAGGCACGAACTCACTAGTCATGATTTGCCAGTCTCACTTTTAAGATATAGTTATTTACTAAGCTTTGCTTAGATATAGCACAAGGCCAGAAGTGTGGGGCGCCCAGTGAGAATCGAACTCACTAACAATGGTCTGCTAATCTAGCTTGCTAACCATTACACCACGTTAGGTGCCCAAATTTTTAAGATATAGTTATTTACTAAGCTTAGCTTAGATATGGCACAAGGCCAGAAGTATGGGGCGCCCAATGAGAATCGAACTCACTAACAATGGTCTGCTAATCTAGCTTGCTAACCATTACACCACGTTAGGTGCCCAAATTTTTAAGATATAGTTATTTACTAAGCTTAGCTTAGATATGGCACAAGGCCAGAAGTATGGGGCGCCCAATGAGAATCGAACTCACTAACAATGGTCTGCTAATCTAGCTTGCTAACCATTACACCACGTTAGGTGCCCAAATTTTTAAGATATAGTTATTTACTAAGCTTTGCTTAGATATAGCACAAGGCCAGAAGTGTGGGCGCCCAGTGAGAATCGAACTCACTACCAATGGTCTGCGAAGCCAGCTTGCTAACCATTACACCACGTTAGGTGCCCAAATTTTTAAGATATAGTTATTTACTAAGCTTAGCTTAGATATGGCACAAGGCCAGAAGTATGGGGCGCCCAATGAGAATCGAACTCACTAACAATGGTCTGCTAATCTAGCTTGCTAACCATTACACCACGTTAGGTGCCCAAATTTTAAGATATAGTTATTTACTAAGCTTAGCTTAGATATGGCACAAGGCCAGAAGTATGGGGCGCCCAATGAGAATCGAACTCACTAACAATGGTCTGCTAATCTAGCTTGCTAACCATTACACCACGTTAGGTGCCCAAATTTTTAAGATATAGTTATTTACTAAGCTTTGCTTAGATATAGCACAAGGCCAGAAGTGTGGGGCGCCCAGTGAGAATCGAACTCACTACCAATGGTCTGCGAAGCCAGCTTGCTAACCATTACACCACGTTAGGTGCCCAAATTTTTAAGATATAGTTATTTACTAAGCTTAGCTTAGATATGGCACAAGGCCAGAAGTATGGGGCGCCCAATGAGAATCGAACTCACTAACAATGGTCTGCTAATCTAGCTTGCTAACCATTACACCACGTTAGGTGCCCAAATTTTTAAGATATAGTTATTTACTAAGCTTAGCTTAGATATGGCACAAGGCCAGAAGTATGGGGCGCCCAATGAGAATCGAACTCACTAACAATGGTCTGCTAATCTAGCTTGCTAACCATTACACCACGTTAGGTGCCCAAATTTTTAAGATATAGTTATTTACTAAGCTTTGCTTAGATATAGCACAAGGCCAGAAGTGTGGGGCGCCCAGTGAGAATCGAACTCACTACCAATGGTCTGCGAAGCCAGCTTGCTAACCATTACACCACGTTAGGTGCCCAAATTTTAAGATATAGTTATTTACTAAGCTTTGCTTAGATATAGCACAAGGCCAGAAGTGTGGGGCGCCCAGTGAGAATCGAACTCACTACCAATGGTCTGCTAATCTAGCTTGCTAACCATTACACCACGTTAGGTGCCCAAATTTTTAAGATATAGTATTTACTAAGCTTAGCTTAGATATGGCACAAGGCCAGAAGTATGGGGCGCCCAATGAGAATCGAACTCACTAACAATGGTCTGCTAATCTAGCTTGCTAACCATTACACCACGTTAGGTGCCCAAATTTTTAAGATATAGTTATTTACTAAGCTTTGCTTAGATATAGCACAAGGCCAGAAGTGTGGGGCGCCCAGTGAGAATCGAACTCACTACCAATGGTCTGCGAAGCCAGCTTGCTAACCATTACACCACGTTAGGTGCCCAAATTTTTAAGATATAGTTATTTACTAAGCTTAGCTTAGATATGGCACAAGGCCAGAAGTATGGGGCGCCCAATGAGAATCGAACTCACTAACAATGGTCTGCTAATCTAGCTTGCTAACCATTACACCACGTTAGGTGCCCAAATTTTTAAGATATAGTTATTTACTAAGCTTAGCTTAGATATGGCACAAGGCCAGAAGTATGGGGCGCCCAATGAGAATCGAACTCACTAACAATGGTCTGCTAATCTAGCTTGCTAACCATTACACCACGTTAGGTGCCCAAATTTTTAAGATATAGTTATTTACTAAGCTTTGCTTAGATATAGCACAAGGCCAGAAGTGTGGGGCGCCCAGTGAGAATCGAACTCACTACCAATGGTCTGCGAAGCCAGCTTGCTAACCATTACACCACGTTAGGTGCCCAAATTTTTAAGATATAGTTATTTACTAAGCTTAGCTTAGATATGGCACAAGGCCAGAAGTATGGGGCGCCCAATGAGAATCGAACTCACTAACAATGGTCTGCTAATCTAGCTTGCTAACCATTACACCACGTTAGGTGCCCAAATTTTTAAGATATAGTTATTTACTAAGCTTAGCTTAGATATGGCACAAGGCCAGAAGTATGGGGCGCCCAATGAGAATCGAACTCACTAACAATGGTCTGCTAATCTAGCTTGCTAACCATTACACCACGTTAGGTGCCCAAATTTTAAGATATAGTTATTTACTAAGCTTTGCTTAGATATAGCACAAGGCCAGAAGTGTGGGGCGCCCAGTGAGAATCGAACTCACTACAATGGTCTGCGAAGCCAGCTTGCTAACCATTACACCACGTTAGGTGCCCAAATTTTAAAGATATAAGGCGTGTGGTGGATAGTCACTTCTACTTATAGACTCGCCGATAAGCACGTGACCTGGGAAGGATTCATATTGTCCAATCACTGGCACTGTTCTGCTGCTGATATGATTATTTATACTGACCTTTTCTGGTCATACTAATCATTACTACTTGGATCTTTTTGGACGACGGAACGTAGTATTATATCGCGGGACTTATTCACTTACCAAAGGATACTATACCACTGGACTTATTGACTTACCAAAAGGATATTATGTCACAGGACTTATTCACTTACCAAAGGATTCTATACCTCGTTACTTACTTACTTATTTACTTTAAGTTCTTTGCAACTGGTCAAGGATGGCGGCCAGATACTTAACAAGCCGATCACCGGATGAAGATGAAAGAAACGTAAAGATAGACAAATATATGGACCTTGAATTGAGGAGACTGTGGAATATGTGGATAAAAGTATTACCATTTGTAATTGATGCACCTGGAAAGGTCACCAAAGTTAAGAAAACAGACTAGAGAATCTAGATATCAGAGGAGGAATTGATACCATCTAGACAACAGCATTGTTGAAATCGGATAGAATACTCAGAAACGCCCTGGAGACCTGAGGGGTCTTACTGTCATTCCAACTACAGAGAAAGTATCATCATCTTTTCTGAAGTGAAAAACTCATTATGAGTGGAATAATAATAATAATAGCAACAACAATAATGATATTAATAAGACGAATGATAGACAAATCTTGGATGTTGACAGGGAACTAAAAACAGAACTGTGCAACATGATCGTGACGATGATACAAACTTAGTTAGGGCCCAAGGAACTGTTCTCGAAGGTTTGGAAAAAAGACTGGAGGAATGATTATCTTGACAAAACCATTGTTAAGATCGTCTAGAATACTCAGAAGTTTCCTGTAGACCAGAAATAAGTTGACTTTCTTCAGATTCCAGTGAAAAGAAAAAACAAGCTAAGGCTGGTGGGAAAATTTCACAACAGCTAATATGACATTGGGAGACGTTTTCATCAATCGCATTCTTCTAAATTATATCTGTTAATTTTTATGTCTGACAGAAGATATTTTTAAATATTCAGCGCTTTCCTAATTATTGCCACAATCGTTGGCACTGCCGTGATATGGTTAATATCATTCTATCATAGATAAATTCTGATACTGTCATTAATTAATGTTTTAACTCTTTTGAGGACACCTTGAATCTCTCGAGGACAGAGTATGAAATGCAAACGGAATAACCCCAGGGACGAGCCTCCACCTTTGTGATATTTTAACCTTCAACATACTTCGTAATTGTCTCAATGTCTTTCAATGTCATACAGCAAATGTCTGAGACAGCAAAGTCAATGATGAGACGTTTCCTTCTCCTTCTTCATCTTCATCTTCTTCCTAATATAATTAGCATTAGTAGTAATAGTAGTTGTAATAGTAGTAGTAACAGTAAATTAGATGCGTGGGCTTTCTCTCAATTTAGATATGTTAATTCTTGCGTGGAATTGAGTGAAAGTATGCACCCCCAAATGTCCAGCACCTCGCTAAGTATTGCTACAATCATGTGCACTCTAGTGATAAGGATACCATCAATCTATAAGAGAAACTCCCACCGCTACCACCAATATCTTGTCATTAGTGTTCTGGGCACGGCTCCAAGTGTAATGCTCATTATGGAGACACATTTAGTCCTCCTGTTCCATAGGCTTTCTCTTGTAGCATTTTTCTTGATATTTTCTCTTTTTTTTTTCTTCTAATTTTCGCTTTTCTTTCATCTTCAACGTGTGATTTGCTGCCACAGCTCGTTTTGACGATACGGCAGACGCTCTTTTCATCTTTTCTTTTAATTTTTTTTCACAAGCACATCCTGTTTGCTTGATCGATGGTGTGACTGTTATTATTAGTACACGTCAATGTCTCACACTTGTACTAATAATTGGTACTTTTCAGATGAGATCATGTGATAACACGGACATGCATTACATTAGCAAATCACAATAGTACATGCTACTAATTATATTACTGATTCGTATTTTTTAAAGTTATTTCTTCTTTTTTTCCTGTGGTCCACTGAATCTTGATATCAACTACCTGAATGTATTTAAAATATTTTCTTGCTGACAAGGACTACATCTGATTGGTTGGTTGTTTTAACGGTATGTCAATCCATCATGGGTTATTTAAAGTCTAATAATGTTTAACCTGGTTATAGTTACTGCTAAAAGAAAACTTAATTCAAACCATTTCTTTATCACGTAAGAATTTTCCTTTTTAACGGTATGTCAATCCATCATGGGTTATTTAAAGTCTATTGATTTTTAACCTGGTTATGGTTACTGTTCAAGAAAAACTGAATTCAAACCATTTCTTTATCACGTAAGAATTTTCCTTTTTAACGGTATGTCAATCCATCATGGGTTATTTAAAGTCTAATGATTTTTAACCTGGTTATGGTTACTGTTCAAGGAAAACTGAATTCAAACCATTTCTTTATCGCGTAAGAATTTTCATTCTGCTCGGTGCGGAGAGGCTGGGAAAATACAGACACAATTTCGTGGAACAATAAACGTGAGCTCAGAAAGAAGCAGCTACCTTGGGCCGCAGCTCCAGTGGGTGCAAAATTGACCTAATCCAAAAACCTTTGTGTTAAAATATATTGGTTAATTAATGCCACTATATCAATGAACTATAAATCCGTAGAATTTGAAAATGAGTGTGGAAGTTAATCTTTGAAAAATATGAATCAGTATTTATTCGCTACTGAAGGGACGCCGGGCTGAGCCCTGCCTCTACCTCCACAGATCATGATACGATGGTATACACAATAACATGTTTCTCTCTCTCTCTCTCTCTCTCCTCTCTTCTCTCTTATATATATATATATATATATATATAAATGGACTTTCTCGTAGATTTTCGACGCATGAGTGTTCATCCAGTGAACAACCAACAGTGATTTGTTTATAGTGGTGAAGGCTTGTGTAGGACCATTCCACACTTTTTGGCACAGTCGATAGGAAAGAATTGGTGCATCAAGGAACCCAATCAACGACTGACCTCAGGAATTTTGAATTCAGAGTTATCCCTCTCCTAGACTGGTTACCTACCCAAGGTTAAAGACCAAAGTCTGCCCTACTATTTAACCCATAGCTGGAGGGAGAATATATGGATTCATACCTTTCCCAAGGGTATTAGCGCTATGTGAAATGCTAACAGCTTCGTCTAGGAATTGAACCGACGACTCCATTTTCCATGACTAACTATTAGCCCATGCGCCTCCATATATATATATATATATATATATATATATATATATATATAGAGAGAGAGAGAGAGAGATGGGGAGAAGAGGGAGAGAGAGAGAGAGAAGCGCGTGGTGTAATGGTTAAAGTAATAGGAAATGGACTAGTCGCCCCGAGTTCAAATCCTGAACGTAGTAATTGCATTTCTCTTAGCGCTAATACCCTTAGGAAAGGTATGAATTCTACTCTCCCTCCAGCTATGGGGAAATAGTAGGGCAGACTGGGCTCTTTAAACTTGGTTAGGCAACCGGTCTAGGAGAAGGAAAACTCTGAATTCAAACCTGTTTGAATTATTATTAATATCAACTATTATTCAACTTTTATTATTAAATTATTATTCAACTATTATTATAATATTCAACTATTATTATAATATACAACTATTATTATAATATAATTTTATTATATTATTCGTTTATTAATAATTAATAATTATATTATCATAATGTGGTATATCAATAGGTCCTGCTAATAATAGTTTAATAACAGTTTTTAAAATGCAGTTAAATGACCAAGAACCCGTACCACTGTGACCCGGGCTGTGGGAGATCAGATAAACATTATCTCTAAAAGATTCGCAACACTACAGTGCACTCTAAACTACAATTCAGTTTCAAAAGATAAAACCAGCATTCATAATATTTTTTCCATAATATCCTTCTCGTATGTCATAAAAAGTATGTTTATTCGTTCCCCATATTTGCAGACAAGTCAACAGTCAACACAGGAAGCTTAAACTACTGTATCAGCACCTCGTCTAGTTTCAACAACGGTACGTCGTCAAGTGCCACCTCACATATATTTTGGAGTCAATATCCTGATAACATATGAGCTTTGTTTTTGTTTCTTTATATCGTCGACTGTAGAAGTCCTAATGCTGTAACTGCGTTCGAAGGCTATCACCAATATATTATTGTCCAGTATTTGAAGGTCGGGCTTATCTTTAATCGATAACGTCCTGTGTTTTCACTTGCGAGAACGGAAGGGTCTTGTTTACTACAGATATAAGTAGGGGTAATATAATATATATATATATATATATATATATATAGAGAGAGAGAGAGAGAGAGAGCGAGAGAAGGGAGAGAGAGACATAGATACAAACACATACTCACAGTAAGTATATATATATATATATATATATATATATAATATATATAATATATATATATGTATGTATTGCCCAAAGCGCTCGTTTTGAAACATTTGGTGGACTGTTACACCAGTTATACCCCGACACCAAAAACATGGCCCGAAAATCAAAACTTGTATAAAAGGAAAAATGCTGCCAAAATACACTTATTTTAAAATATATATATATGTATATATATTTGGCAATCTAGGTGTATATATGTTAAAGTGAGTTGTCATTGTTATTTTCATTTTTTGCACAATTAAGTCTGTGCTTTACAAGAAAATGGTGAGCATCAGTTCATTGCAGTATTCTGGTATTTTTCAAAGACGTTGCCGAATTAATAAAGGATCGTATTACTGTTAAATGTTAAGTCTCTAAGAAATTTAGACCAATTCATTTAACCTTGATAGTCATATCTCATCTACGGAAAGCGATATCAGTACACTCATGGAAAAGGCATATAGACAGATTATCGATCATATAAAAATCTGATATCTCTAATAAGATCAAGTGATAATTCATCCAAGCCTAGCCGTGTCAGTGCTGTTCTATGGCTACACCTGTATGACTCAAATGGCAATTTTGGAGGAAAAGCTAAATGGGAACCAAGACAAGAATGCTGTATGATTTCATTAACAAATCCTGGAAGCAGCAACCCATAAAAAA
>CM042146.1:13791054-13801054 GCA_023376005.1 Doryteuthis pealeii
GCCCAGCTGTTAAGCTCCACCAATACATTTTTTGCCAGCAGAATGTATTCGTTTTCGCTTTCTATACTTCCCTGTTGATTTTATACTAATTTTCTAACTGACCATCAACCTTTAAACGCACCCCAGTGAAATAATTCTAATACCACAACCCCATAACATTTTCCTTTGCGCTGCACGGACTCTGTTGGAAACATTGCCTTGGCCAACCTAAAGCGAAAGAAGGATATTATCCAAAATATTGAGTTAGTTTTGTAACAGTCCTTAAAAGAAAAACGGCACACACGAGATTCGAACTTTTAACATTTAAAATGGCCTACAGAGATGCGCTGCCTAAAATAGGTAACATTTGTATACTAAGCAATAATATATATATATATATATATATATATATATATATATATATATATATATATATTACTATTTATATATATATATATATTAGTGTGTGTGTGTGTATAATTAATTGTTTGTGTGTGTGTATATATCATTGTTTGTGTGTGTAATATTATAGTTTGTGTTTGTGTGTGTGTGTGTGTATATATAATAGTTTGTGTGTGTGTATGTATAATATATAATATTGTAGTGTGTGTGTGAGTATATATATAGTTTTGTGTGTGTATTATGTATATATAGTTTATGTGTGTATATATTATATATATATATATATATAGTGTATATATGTGTGTGTGTATATATGCATGTATATTGTGTATGTATGTGTGTATATGTATGATGTGTATAATGTTGTGTATATGTGATATATGTGTGTATATATGTATGTGTGTATATGCATGTATATATGTGTATGTATGTGTGTATATGTATATATGTGTGTATATATGTATGTGTGTATATGTATATATGTGTGTATATATGTGTGTGTGTATATGTATATATGTGTGTATATATGTGTGTGTGTATATGTATATATGTGTGTATATGTGTGTATGTATGTGTGTGTATATGTGTGTTTATATATATGTATATATGTGTGTGTTTATATGTATGTGTGTGTGTGTATATGTGTATATATGTGTGTATGTATGTATACGTATTTATATGTGTGTATGTATGTATACGTATTTATATATGTGTATGTATGTATACGTATTTATATATGTGTATGTATGTATACGTATCTATATATGTGTATGTATGTATACGTATCTATATATGTGTATGTGTATATGTGTATGTATGTATATGCATCTATATATGTGTATCTATATATGTGGATGTATGTATGTATCTATATCTATATATGTGTATGTATCCATATATATATATAATTTTTTTAAAGAGACCGTATGTGTCAACCGTAATGACTGACACGTTATTTTCTTCCTCTAGTTTTAGTTTGACATCGTTCATAAATTTTCCGAAGTTTCCAATCTAACTCAAATAAAATTATTTGAAATTCGTTTAAACTGACGTTGAAGAATTGTAATAATGTTTAAAAAATATATAAACTGGGTATTCTTTTTTTTTTCTTCAGTTCTGTACTTCATACTTTACAATTAAATTTACGTCAATATTCTTCAAGAAATTTTTCCGATGAAATATCACTATTTTTTAAAATATTGTTTATTAAATTAGTTTCTCTTTCCTAAGTACATGAGAAATTCTCTGTAATTCTAGTTGAAGCACTTGAAGCCACACTTGAAATAATATATTAAATTCTAAAGTCTTAATTATTTAACTTTTACGGGAAACTTTTCTAAAAATTGCATTTTCCTTTCATAAAGATTTAATTCTATTACGAATTTGTATTGATGGGTTTTATTTATTATTCTCTTTTTTCTTTAGTATTATTGTACCAATTCAGTTATATGTTCTAAGTGAATTGATACTACACACGAAAAGTAAATTTCTGTTGCGTAAGCTTAACAAAGAATATGTATTATACTCGTGTTTCGATTAAGAATATTGTATCGTATTTTTTAAAAACTGAATTACATGAGGTAAGATCAAATATTTTATAATGCATACGTCCAATAGTAATTGATACATGGGAATATTTAAAAGATTTAAATGATACATTTTTGACTACCCGTATTTAATATATTTTAATAGTTCTCTTTTAAATAATTATATTTACAAGTGATCAGTTTTTCAGAGATTTTATAGACAGTAGAAAGTAAACTATTTCGAGCAGTGCAGAAAAAAAAATAACAGAAACAGTTTAAAAAACTATACAGTCAAATTATTTTAATTTTATATATTAAAATCAGCTGCCCAGCGTCGAATAGGTAGAGAGATCCTAGTGTATTCATATGTTTACTTTTGAGATTTACAAATTCTGGACATTTTTAATTAGAATTTAGTTGTTATATATATATATATGTGTATAAATGGACTCGTCGATTCGAGTTCAATTCCCAGACGAAGCTGTTGGCATTTTACATAGCGTTAATACCCTTGTATGAATGTATGAATCCATATATCCTCCCTCCAGCTATGGGTTAAATAGTAGGGCAGACTGGGCCCTTCAGCCTTGGGTAGGTAACCAGTCTTTTTGAATACCTTCGAATATAAATGAAATCATATTTGTTGCTCAAAAAACAAAAACTCGTGATATTTAAAGTTTAAATATATTTGCTTTGTCATTAATCGTTATATTTTCATATATTTTTCACAAACATATCCCCATATATTTAAGTTAGGGTAACGAAGACATGAAGTCACTGACTGTTTCTTGATAAATGACAATTTCTCACCTATGTTATTTTCAAACTTTGAGAATTATCTTTTAATGCAAATAATTCACTCGGATTAAAGATTTTATCGATGAGAAACTATCAGTTACAAAGCGCCGTTGAAATTGCTTTTGCTATCTTAACTTAGATATATATGCACTATCAATGATATTGAACAAACTTTACCTTTATATATTGCAAACTCTCTCTCCATCTCCCTCCCTCTCTCTCTCTCTATCTCTTTCTGTCCATCTCTCTCTCTCTCTCTGTCTCTCTCTGTCTCTCTGTCTGTCTGCCTGCCTCCCCCCTCTCTCTCTCTCTCTCTCTCTCTAAAAGATATCAGTGGTCTGAAGAACTCGTGGGCATACTCACGAAGGGAAATAGCCCATAACCACGATACCCATGGTATTTAAGACCTTTTTATTCACAAATAACTTTGCTCTGTTTACAATAATTGAACATTGAGCTCTCAAACGGAACCTGAATCTTACAACAAACTACTGGTAGAGAATAAGGACTAGCCTAGAATCACCTTGTACCAAGAAACTTGGTACCGCACCAAAGTATATATATATATATATATATATATATATATATATATATATATATGTGTGTGTGTGTGTGTGTGTGTGTGAAATTTCCAGATTTAAGAAATTGTATATGAATTATTTACCACGTACATATTCATAAGATTATTGGCTAAGGATATTTCAACATCGACATGGTTGACACAACAAATATACATTTTTTCCAGTAAGGTTAATATATTATGTAATCATTTCCAGTAGTAATTATTAATTTGTCTGGGTATTAATACAGAGGATAACATTTACACGACTGTAAATTCTCTCTTGTCATCTATTGGCTTTTGGTCTTTATGGAACACCGTGCTTTCCATACATTAACAGTAACATATTGGATAGATGCTGGCATTAATGCGTCTGGAAGAGACGATAGTGTAGCGTCTAAAAACGTGGAACCACGTTGCCCAGGCAAGTAGATATGATGGGTGAGCTGTTGCACAAGGCACATGTCCCCTATTCACTCTGCCGTTGGGGTTTAAAGGAAAGTGTTGCCTATCCGCCGAACTATTATTTCTTATGAGTGTCGTCACCTCAGTTGAATAATGGACCGTTCCGTTTTTATTAGAAAGAAAGAAAAGGAAGAAAAATGATGTGCCACACTGAGAAAACATTATGAGAAAGAATGAAGGAAAAAGATTGGGGAAAAGACATATAAAGAGATGGTGAGCGCGCGGAGGTGATAACGCTAATCTATTTCAATCGGATATAATGAAAAGAACAAAAGAAAAATAATTGTGTGAGAGAATGAAATCAAGATTATTATGCTTTACATATTGAACTATTTGCAATAGCTCTTAAGCAAACATATCCAACCGTGCACTTATTAAATTCCCATATTCTGGTATGTCCACAGTTCCTGCGTGTATATAACGAATATAAACGGAAACGATGGAACTGAACAATAAGACTTTTTTTTTAAATAACATAGATCAAAGATGTTTAATTTAACTAACAAATATATGCAACCTCCGGGTGCAAGTATTTAAGTTTTAATATAATAAAATATCATATTAATTTAGAAAGGCTAATGAAACTGAATAAGAATGTAGATAAAAAGATTTGAAAAACAGGTGGTATGATTGAAAAATAGAACAACTTTGAAACTAACTCTTCCATCATTTTCCGTTACTCCCGTCTTCCATTGGTAAATTTGCCTAATTTAACTGTTTAGTTAAAATAGGAAGTAAAGAATAATATTAGTTATTTCTTCTTGTTAATGGATTTCTTTTAAGATTTATTGAAGAGATTTTTGCTCATATTCAATAAGATAAAACCAAACAATTAGAAATCAATAATACTAAGCATTTATTTATTAAAATCAAATTTTTAAGATCAATATGCAAATTAGCCTTCCCATTCATACTGTAAACTGTTATTTTGTTGTATATATAAATACAATTGCATGCTAAAAAGTATGTAGATATGGTCAACAGTATAAGTAATGTAAAACAATTTTATTAATAATTGAGGTATAATAAAAATAAATCATGGTAAATGTGATGTAAATAACTAAGGGAATTGTGACTTGTATAGTAAATATAGTTTCGGTTACAGACAGAAAAACCCACAATCTCCATTATAATAAGATTATAAATAGTGAAAACTATATCATTTTATTATTTGGATTATTGACTATTGTGCACATATTCATTTTTATATACACAACGTTTCGGCCGATGTGTCCTCGTGCCTTCTTCATGTGTTTTTGTTTTTTTTTTTTGGACAAGAGAAGCTTCTAGAACTCAAGAAAATTCTCGCTGAACACACGAGCCTTCATGTTATAATGAGAGCTCTCGAGTTTGACAAGAATGTTACCGAATTTTAGAAGATTCCCGAGTCCGACAAAAAAAAAAAAAAAGAAACACCGAAGATGGTAGGAAGACACATCGGCCAAAACGTTTGTGGATATGAAAATGAAGATGAGGACATACAATACAAATTATCAAGGCTCATTTAAAAAGATCAGAAAAAACATATATTTCTTGTATAAAACATTATTACTTTCTTCTTAATTGAAGAATCTCTTTCAAGGCGATCAATTTGTAAAGTTTGTTACCACTCTCTAAAGTTCATTCTCGGCTGAAGATTGAATGCCACCAGATAAAGCTTCCTATTGATGCAATGCCAAAGGTTTTCGATAGGGTTCCGCTCTGCGAACCAGCAACCTGCTCCATAAGTTGGTCATTTAGTAACCCTAATTTAGATAAGTATCGATGGTTTCAATGGCAACAACAGTTGGAACATTGCCATGCGCACATACATTACTGTTGAATGCCAATGTCTTCGTAACTAATGTCTGAAGTTTGGCCTTAAGAAGTCGACGTAAATGGCGATGAAAAGTCGCCGTAAATGGGATGATGAATTTGAAAGACATTCTTAAATAGTGCTTATAGATTTACGTATCTTCTAAGGAGTGGGGCTTTTCTTTTCTATCGATTTTTGATGGTGCCTGCCATTTTAAGGAAACAATGGGAAAATATGGGTCGTTTATAAATAGACATTACACACAAACATACACACACACACACACACACACACACAGATATAATATATATATATATATATATATATAATATTATATTATTGCGATACTATTATCTCGAAAAGAATTTATAAAAATTCCGAGAGAGTTATAGTTCCATGTACTTTCGGTACTCGTTCGAACAATTATGAAGTGTATTGTTGGTACAAGTATATATATGAAATAAAAATATATATATATATATATATATATATATATATATATATATATAATATGAAATAAAAACCTTAAGTTTTCATAAACTATGCGTGTTACTAGGCTGTAGCTAGGTATACAAAGATAGTAACAATGACACAAAAAGGTATGCCACTATAATCCAACGATGTCCATACTACCTTAACACACACACACACACACACACACACACACACACATATATATATATATATATATATATATATATATATATATTATATATATATATATATTACTCTATCAACGATAGTGTGCACTTTTACTTATAAGTATAGCAGACTATATTATCAATATTAATGAATTACACACACACACACACACATACATATATATATATATATATATATATATATAATATATATATTTTTCTTAATATTATATATATTAAGGAAAAAATGAAAGACAGAAGTTCAGAGATGAGTGATGTTTAATTTTCCTACGCTGCAGTGTTTCGATTAGTTTCAATAGATCTTCATCAGGGCTTTCGTTAGTTTGAGGAAAAAATAGATGTATCACAGGAAATAAGAAATCTGCGAGACTCATTATATATATATATATATATATATTATATATATATATGTTTAATTGGAGTCGTACCTAATTTTGAAAATTAATTAATTAATAATGAATTAGGCGGGAATACCTATTAAATGTATGGCTAAACAAATCGAGAAAAATCAATCTCTGTATGTACATTTCGGCCTATTAGGCCTCATCAGCAGAGCTATAGATCGGAAGACCGCCCTGTGCGCGATTTGAAACCGGACTGTTCCCGCCTAATTCATTATTAATTAATTAATTTTCAAAATTAGGTACGACTCCAATTAAACACTTATTCTCCAAAAAATTATCGGCAAAAAGCCATTCTAAACAAACCTTGTTTACATATATATATATATATATATATATATGTGTGTGTGTGTGTGTGTGTGTGTTTGTGTATATACGCATAGTTTGCTATATTCATTGATAATGATATTGAAGATAGGGTAGATATATGTAGATATTCGTTTAGATATCTTACATATAATCTGATGATCTCAACAGCGAGGAATTAAGCCTTTTCAAACGTCGCTCGATATCAATGTAATTTATTCTTAGATATGTTAGTGTATTATCATGAAGTCAAACTCAAACAGCATCGTCTTCAATCTGAATTCGGTTCGTCAGGTCCATTTCCCTACGATGATAACCACCATTCCATCCGCACATCTATTATATATACTAGCAAATATATGCACCCTCCGGGTGCAAGTATTTTAGTTAAATTTTATTATAAAATATCATATTAAATTAGAAAGGCTAATGAAACTGAATAAGAATGTAGATAAAAAGATTTGAAACAGAGGGGGTATAATCGGAAAATAGAACAACTTTGAAACTAACTCTTCCATCATTTTCCCTTACTCCGTCTTTCATTGGTAAATTTTCCTAATTTAACTATTTAGTTAAAATAGGATGTAAAGAATAATATTACAGTTATTTCTTCTTGTTAATGGATTTTTTAAGAATTATCCCGAGATTTTTGCTCATATTCATTAATATACAACCAAACAATTAGAAATCAATATACTAAGCATATATTTATTAAATCAATTTTTTTGATATCAATATGCAATTAGCCTTCCAATTCACACTGTAAACCGCTATTTTGTTGTATATATAAATACAATTGCATGTTATTAGTATGTAGATGTGGTCAACGGTATTAATGATGTAAAACAATTTTATTAATAATTGAGGTTAATAAATAAAATCATGGAGAATATGATGCAAATAACGAAAGGAATTGTGACTTGTATAGTAATATAGTTTCGGTTACAGACAGACAAACCACAATCTCCATTATAATAAGATATATATAAATATTTGAACTTTGTACATCCTTGTAATACTACTTACAATTGACACATGATAAATAATGCTCTTTAGAAAAAAAGTCTAAGCAACATTTTTTCTATTCATCCAGCATTTAATGCTCCTATAAATGGATTTCAATTACGAGACTAGATAGTTCGCGGCCATCTTCCTTTTGCTTCACGTGATCTCGCAATTTCACGGAGAAACAGGTCAACACACATAAAACTCAATAAAGATCCACAAAATGAAGTGTTTCAGCTGGATAAAGCTCCTTTTTCCGAATTGAATATCCAGTTTTGACAAACATAATTTTCTTTTAAATAGGCACAATTCAAATGAAGTGAATGGAGGTTTTTGAAAATATCCAAACCAACCAAATTGAGGAATGGCGAAAACGACGAAAAGAACAAAAAAATACACACGATCATCTATAGAAATCTATTGATTTCTATTACAATGCTAGCTGCATTTTCTCAGCCAAATTCATTGCAATTGATCGAATCTCTTTTAAAATATCTGTTTAATTTATAATTTTATTAAAAATGTAAGGCGGACAGATGAATTTTAAGAAACAGAGACTTATTTTGAAATTTGTAAGGTGGGATTGACCTATAAAATTAGATGGAAATAGGATTTGTAAAATTTAAAGATGTACAGTTCTCCATGGTTTATTGTAAAACCGAGTTATAGTAGAAACTATTTCCAAGTCGTGTCGACTGAAATTATTAATTTTTTTTGGTGAAGATGCTAGATTAACAGTGTTCTCATTATTTGATTTCTCTCTCCCCCTCTCTCTTTCATTCTCTTTCTATCTTCTTCAATATATATATATATATATATATATATATATATATATATTATATATATATATATATATATATGATAAGTAGATACATAATCATACTGTCGTATAGAAGTCACTATAAGAGGAATAGGAACCTACTTCTAAGCAAAACGAAAAATCCAAGAGGGTCCGTTTGGTGTAGGGGTAAGATGCTCACCTGTCAACTTGACAGTCGGGTTTCAAATCACGCACAGGGCGGTCTTTCTATCTATAGCTCTGCTGATGAGGCCTAATAGGCCGAAATGTACATACATAGATTGATTTTTCTCGATTTGTTTAGCCTTACATTTAAATAGGTATGCCCGCCTAATTAATTAATTATTAATTAATTAACTTTCAAAATTAGGTACGACTTCAATAAAGCACATGTTCTCCCATATATATATATATATATATATATATATATATATATATATATAAGGTGAGTTATAAAATCTTAGATATTGAAGCTGTATTTACGAGATAATAATGATCAATTAATGGATCGTTATTTTTTCAGAATACAAGATTTGTCCAAAAGTTCAAAAAATCTGGATACTTTTTTTGACACACCTTGTATATAATGTTGGCAGGTTAGAATTCAAAGTTATTCTTCTCCTAGTCTGCTTGAATAACCAAGGTTAAAGGACCCAGTTAGCCCTGCTATTTACCCATACCTGGAGAGAGATTATATATAATATAGGGCCGGGTTAGCTCAGTCGGTAGAGCGTTCGACTAGAAACCACAAGGTTCCTAGTTCGATACCGGCCCTCGCCAACTCAGCGTTATGAGTAGCACAGGGATCTGTGCGGTAAAGGAGCTGATGGTAGGTGTTGCGCTCCTCCTCAGATGCAAAAACAATCTCCTTGGTCTAGCGCTAGTGAAAAGGGGATAGACCCATCACTGATTTGCTGATACCGACATTAGGCCGCCCCGACGACATTACTTACTTATATATATATATATATATATGCATAAACAAACAAATAATCATATATATAAATTAATATGTTAAGATATGCATGGACATACAAATAATCATATATATATATATATATATATATATATATATATATATATATATATATATATATATATATATAGAGAGAGAGAGAGATATGCATATGATTTTAAGATACACACGCATACAAATGATCTTTTTCTTGATAAGACCTTAAACCACTCCATTGCGTTTTTGTCGGCCATATCTAATGTCCACAAACTGATTTCCTCTTGTTTTTTTTAACCTTAGCACAATGCCGTCTAATTAGGTAAACGTTCTATTATTTCCACAGTATTC
>CM042146.1:13806054-13856054 GCA_023376005.1 Doryteuthis pealeii
ATAATGCAAATGATGTGAAATATAAAAAGCTTTTGTCTGTCTCTTCTACGTTGTTTTCTGGTCTTTGTAATCCTACAAAACCTCGTATATTCAGAAAGTACTTTCTCACGCAGTCTGAGAGCGTGTCTTTTTTTTGTGTTTTCTTTTTGCTGTTTATATATTTTTTTCCATTAGAACACCTGTTTATCAAATCTGAATATTTTTTGACATTTTTTTTATATCACAGTGCAATGTACCTTTCATATTTAAAAAATGTACCTGTATGTTTCTCTTTTTTTTCATCTCTACGTGTTAATATTACCGAGACATTCTTTAACCCAATATTTATGAGTAAACATCTTAAAACACAAATAAAGGCCGTTTCTGCCATCTATTTGAGTTTAAGAAAGTATTTTAGGAAACTTTTTTTCTAAAATACGATCGATATTCAGTTTCTTATCATTCTATCTTCTAATAATAAAGTCGGTGTATCAGATTTCTCCAACTTCACTTCTAGAGGCCGTTGCCCAGCATGTCATACCATTTTTGAATTAGTTCAACTATTGCCCATCTGGCAATTTCCGTCCATTTTTCTCATGTATGAGCTAGAAGGTCCTGACTTAAGGTCTTCATGTCCTGGGTATGACGTTAAAATCAATCCAGTTCTGGATGTCTGGGGAATGTAAAGCACCCCTTGATCACTATTGCTTCCAGGTCCAGTTGGACCCGGAGTGGTAGTATATGTTAGGGTCCCATTTATTGATTAAATAGAAAAATGTGTTTAAAAAAGATTGCGTACCCATCAAGAATGAATGAAACAAAACGGTGGTCGGCATAAAATGACTCAATAGGTTAACATGCCGTAAAACCAATACAACCATTCAACTTGAAATGCAATTATCTGTTCCTGTCATGGTTAGATGGAGATATTAATAAAGATAAATATTTTCACATAAAAATAGTGTTCTTGAAAGAGAATAAGATACGGAGGAATATTAAATTGATGTTTGTCCTCCTTGTTACTGGAAAATCTTCTAACGGGAAATCCAAGATCTAAAATTACAGAGAAACATCTTTTTTCGGAAATCAACAGGAATACGAGTAAAAGCTTTATAATGCTGAAAATTGCAGAGTCTCGGGATAAACAGCAGTGGTTAATACTACACGTACACCAGAAAATTCACGTTCAACAATTTTATCGAAGGGAAGTTATGAGATTCACAAAATGTTTTTCATTTACATATAACGTAAATGTTATATGACTCAAAATAAGCAGACTTAATATAGTATGATCCATCTCTCTCTCTTTCTCTCTCTCTTTCTCTCTCTCTCTCTCTCTCTCTCTCTCTATATATTATATATATATATATATATATATATATATATATATATATAATCCAAAAGATGAAATCTTCCTTACGACACAAGAGTTTATTTAAACAAAACAAAGTCGCAGTTTGAGAGCTCAATGTGTGCTCTTAATGTTAGAGTCACAGAGCAAATATATGAGTAAAGAAATAACAAAAGACTTAGAGATTTAACT
Organism: Doryteuthis pealeii; assembly: GCA_023376005.1. Taxonomy (NCBI): domain Eukaryota; kingdom Metazoa; phylum Mollusca; class Cephalopoda; order Myopsida; family Loliginidae; genus Doryteuthis; species Doryteuthis pealeii. The sequence continues at coordinate 13,807,577 of CM042146.1, forward strand.
TATAGTCTATTTCAGGGAGCTTAGACAAATAGTTTAAATCTCCCGACTCATCAGATGCGAATTGATGAGTCGGGAGATTTGGACTATTTGTTTAAGCTCCCTGAAATAGACTATAATGCTAAATATCTAAGCCTTTTGTTATTTCTTTACTCATATATATATATATATGAGAGAGAGAGAGAGAGAGAGAGATTTTGTGTCTGTTAGTCTCTATACATGATTGATTGTACAACGATCGCACGCATGTGCTTTTATAAGTGATATTGCTAGGGAATAGTATATACCCAACTTCAATAACCTCCACTCCTTATTTTTGTCCGAGTGGGGGTTAGAATATTTGACTTCTTTTTCATAAGAAAATATCATTAGATCCTTAAGGTTATATATCAATGATATATCAAAAAATGATTAAAACTACTTTTGAAAAGAAAATATAACAATTTAATAATGGATAAAACATAAAAATCAAATTAGACGAAAATATGATAATAATAATAATAATAATAATAATAATAATAACAACAAAATGGTATATGCATAAACCAGAATCTGTTCTTGAGACCGAAACGAATAAAATTCTCTGGGACTTTGAAATAAAAACGGATCACCTTATCCCAGCAAGAAAACCACACCTAGTGTTGATAAACAAAAAAGAAAGAACTTGTCAACTGGTGGATTTTGCAGTTCCAGCAGATCACAGGGTGAAGCTGAAGGAAAATGAAAAAAATGGACAAATATCTGGACCTTGCCAGAGAACTGAAAAAGTTATGGAATATGAAAGTGAAAGTGATACCAATTGTTGTTGGTGCACTTGGAACAGTCCCAAAAGGATTGGAAAAGGGTGTGGAAAGTTTGGAAATCAGAGGAAGGATTGAAACCATTCAGAACACTACACTGCTGCAATCTGCCAGAATACTCAGAAGAGTCCTGGAGACCTGAGGAGACTTGCTGTCACTCAGACTCCAGTGGAAGACCATCAGCTAATGCTGATTTGAAAACTCAAAAGGAGTAAATAATAATAATAATAATAATAATAATAATAATAATAATTAATAATAAACTTAAAACTAAAATATATATAGAATAAAATATAATAAAACAAATATATTTAAATAATTTTTATTAGCTTATATATAAATATAAATAATAGATTTATTCTTAATCTCTGGTAATGCCGGTATCTCGGTTACTATGTTCTAAAACATAATTAAAAGCATTTAAAAGACACAAGTATCAACAGTAATAATAATGAAACTAAAACACTTAAAACTAGAATATACAAAGAATAAAAGATAATAAAACAAACACAGACATCTTATTATAATGGAGATTGTATGTTTTTCTGTATGTAACCGAAACTATATTACTATACAAATCACAATTCCCTTTGTTATCTGCATCCCATTCTCCATGATTTTATTTTATTTAAACCTCAATTATTAATAAAATTGTTTTACATCATTAAGACTGTTGATCATATCTACATACAAATAACATGCAGTTGTATTATATATAAAAAACGGTTTACAGTGTGAATGGGAAGGCTAATTTGCATATTGATCCTTAAAAAATTTGATTTTAATAAATATGTGCTTAATATTATTGATTTTTAATTGTTTAGTTTATCTTATTGAATATGAGCAAAATTCTCTTCAATAAATCTTAAAGAAATCCCTTAACAAAAAAGAATAACTGTAATATTATTCTTTACTTCCTATTTTAACTAAATAGTTAAATTAGGAATAGGAGTAATTGAAAATGATGGAAGAGTTAGTTTCAAAGTTGTTCTATTTTTCAATCATACCCCCTCTGTTCCAAATCATGTTATCTGCATTTTTATTCAGTTTCATTGGCCTTTCTAATTTAATATGATATTTTATTATATTAAAACTTAAATACTTGCACCCGGAGGGTGCATATATTTGCTAGTATTTCTAAAATAAAAATAACTCATTTTTAACTTTTAAAATCTATGGCAACATCGGCACCTCTGCTAGTATGTTCTAAATTGTTCCGCGATAAGATTCCGAAGTTTAAGAAAATGTGTTCCGTATATCATTTCTACTATGTAAGACCTGAATTTTTTTTATATAAGATTTTCATATGCATCCAAGAAGGCTAAAAACAATATATCATATAAGCGAGACAATAAGCTTCAAGTCTTTCTAGTGATATATATTCAAATATTACACTTCTTCCAATGTATTGGTTCCATGGTCTGAAACACGTACACTGAATGATCGTTCTGTAGAGACTGGATTGTAGGAGGGTCGATTATGTTGTGGTCACATGTCTAAAAATAACCCTCTCATATTGTAAGTTGAGAAAAATAGGATGTAATATTAGTAGTAATAAATAGAAAGTGAAAGAGTAGCGATTACTGAGATTCAAACGTGATACTATCACTGAACACAGTGGAAAGGAATAATGAATGAACACATTTGCACATGAAATAACATTTAACCCTTTACATATATAGATCTGAAGATGCATTGCTCTGAAGATGATTTTATAAATCGAAATATTGTTCAATATTAGCTAATGAATATGATATAAAATATTTTCATTTAACAGCATTGTGTATTTTCATATATATAATATATATATATATATATATATATATCATGGCTTGGATTTCGTGATCAAACATTCAGGGGTAGTCCACGTTGACTGCAGGCAGGTTCGTGGCTGATAGAGTCTATGGCTGATATAGCTTACCCCCTAACCGTTAGGCAAGATATAACCCCGGACGGGTTGATATGCCGTTAAATCAATAAACCAACCAACCAACCAACCATTATTTGCTTACCTCAGACTAATTTTTTCAGGACTCTCCACGTATATGTGTGCTTGTGTGTGCATGCCGGGGGGGGGGCTGTTGAGACAAACAGACAGAACGGAGAGAATGAGCACGTTTTTTACAATCTTAAAGATGCTCACATTTTTGCATTGCAGTCAGTATATTTGCAAGTATACGCACAAAAGGTATTAAGAAGAGAGACACACAAAGTGTCCTAACAGTAAGTTTAGTCTGGTTCTTTTATGTAATGGCATATAAACTTCTGTGGGTTATTTAATTCCAAGGTTATTCTGGTAGAATAGCGGTACTAATTACCCCCATAGCGCGGGTATGGGAGTTACGGATTTTTCTAAATTTGTATTTGTCTGAAGTTTGAATGTAATAGGATGACGTGAGTTTCGAAATCGCTATGACGTCGCAGCCACGGTGACTTAAAGAAGTTATGGAAATTGAAGGTGACGGGGATACCAATAGTAATTGGTGCGTTGAAACTGACCCCAAGGTGTGGGGGGAAAGACTGGGGGAATCGGAAAATAAAAGGAAAAATTCAGACATAGAGACCCTATTTTAGTTGGCTCACCGAGAATACCCAAAGCGGCCTGGAGACGTGAGAAGACAAATAGTCACTCAGACTCCAATGAATTATCACCAGCTATCACTGGTGTTAAAAAAGTAGCATAGAGAGATAATAATAATAATAATAATAATAATAATAATAATAATAACTAACAAGAAAGATGCTCATCAAGGGTATTTCGCTGTTTCTTAGATTGAATATGAAAAAAGAAAAAATATGGAAAAATACTTGGACCTTGCTAGAGAACTAAAATCACGATGGAACATAAATGTGAGGGCGATACCAATTATTATTGGGGCCTTTGGAACTGTCTGAAAATTGTTTTTCAAAGCTCTGGCAAAATTGGAAATTACAGGAAGAATCGAGACCTTCCAGACAGCATTGTTAAGAATAGTCTGAAGAGTAGTAGAGACGTGAGAAGACTTGCTGCCACTCAGACCCCAGTATAAGAGCATCAGCTAATGCTGGTGTGAAAAAAGATCCCATGGAATAATAATAATAATAATAATAATAATATAATAATAATAATAATAATAAATTTATTATTATTATTATTACTACCCAATCAACACATTTTTTTGTATAAATTTTATTTTTACTTGAGTGAGGAGGACGAGAGTAAATTTTATTATACAAACTTAATTCTTACTGGAAGTGTTTTTGGTAATTGTTGCTAGACTTGTTAGAGAAAACCAAAAATAAACCAAAAAATATATCAAGAATTTGACATTTCCCGTATCTGATTTAAGGAGAGGATGTAAATAATTACAGAGGGAAAATACTTTGTGTTGTGTGTGGTTGTGTGTGTGTGTTGTTGTGTGTGTGTGTATGCTTAAAAAGCAGAGAAGTTTACGATTAGGGTCCGGGAAAGGAATGTGTGGAATCAGTTTGCAATACTAATGTATTGTTTGGCATACACACCTGCCGGCAAAAAATGTCAAATTATATATGCTCAGGCGAAGAAAGTGATGTCGGATATCTATATCAACGTCTACCTACCAGTCTACTCTTTTAGTCACACCACACACACACACACACACACAACAACAACACAATATATATATATATACTATATAATATATAATATATAGTATGTAATGTAATGTGCTCACGCTTGCGAGCGTAGAATCGCAAGCTCAATGTAAAATTTTATCTACAATGTTGATCCATCAAGCCGGAAATATGAGGTTATTTTTCTGAAAAATCTTAGTCAGAAATAACAAATCTGGTGGTTATATATATATATATATATATATATCATATATATATATATATATAGATAATGAACAAATCTGATGTGAGAAATACGGCTCACTGTTCATGTCTCTCTGTTTCTGTATGTAGGCGTGTTAATATATAACTAATCCTTTCGCCACGGGCTGGCTGTGACAAAAGGTCAATTTAAATGAGCAAATTAAGTTTGTGGTTTCCTTCTCTGAGATTGGTTGCCTAAACAAGAATAAATAATTTAGTTTGCCCTACTATTTTCAAGTAGTTGTGCTGAAGAGAACACTGATTCATGTTTTCTCAAGAGCATAAGTTTTTGCATATGTGTATCTACCCATCTCCTCCACCGGGTAGGATGTGTTTTAAATTGTAATGTTATTATCTATTGTATAATATAGCTAAAAAGATAATATATGAACATTTTGCATATTTCCCTAGAGGCTGAGTGACAACAAGTCTCCTCAGATCTCCAGGACTTTTCTGAGTTTTCTGGCAGATTGCAGCAGTGCAGTATTTTGGGTGGTCTCAATTCTTCCTCTGATTTCCAGATTTTCCAGTCTTTTTTCCAAGCTTTTTGTGACCGTTCCAAGTGCACCAACTACAATTGGTATCACTTTGACTTTCATATTCCACAGCTTTTTCAATTCTCTGGCATGTCCAGTACTTATTATTATTATTATTATTATTATTATTATTAACATTCGTTGTATACCTACGAACCAATATACGAATATTGATAAATCGGTAGCGATAGGCAAACTTATATTCTCATCTTCTGAAAAGTCTGTATAAATAAAACTAGCGGGACCTGTGGATATACCACAGTATGATAATTTAATTACTACAATGTCTGATATGTTTAATCTGTACTATGGCAATATCGTCGATATGTGAAAAGTATAATACTCTGATTTAACTCTCTCATTATTTTGTTTTCTTTCCTTCCTTCTTTTCATTATATTAGATTTGAAACAGATTATCGTTATTAGCTTCGCGTGCTCATCCCCTCTCCTATCTTTTAAGCACTGTATTTGTTTCTTTTTTTATTTATGTGTACCTTGTTCTCTTCTTCCCTTTCTTCCTTTCTAATAAAAAAGGACTGATCCATTATTTAGCAGAAGTGATGACACTCATAAGAAATAAGAATTGGCTGATAATGAATACCAGATAATCAGGATTTACATTCTTGAATTCCATCTTGACGATTTGAACAGTCTCTTTTTAACCAGAGGGTGTTGCAAGATTATGACGGTTGTACAATTAAGGACACTAGTATTAATAAATAGATGCTGATAGGCAAACTGAAATTCTCAACTTCTGATGATTTCGTATTAAATAAAATCTTTACAGGTTCGTCTCATGCAACAATTAAATATGGCTGTTACTTGTGTAAAGAATACATGTTTAATTTCAAATACAAAGCTAATTTTATTTTACAAAAGTAGATGTTCCTTCCAGTGGAATTGATAGCAACAAAAATCCTCGTCTCTAACTTTAACCAAACCGCCACAAAAACAAATCTAGAAAATAGAGAAATAAAAGCAAAAAAAAAAAAGGTCTACATTCTTTTTCGAAGGCAATATCGATCCAAACGTCTGGATAAATCCACAGTTTCATATACTCTCCAATATTTTGCACAACTTAGACACAGTTGCCATGTTGCAATTGAAGCATTCATATCTTGAACACAAAAGCCAAATTATTATGCAGGTCGACATATCTACGGAAAGATGAGAGAAAGGTCATTCTTCTGAGATGACATTCGTATAGAATTCCCAAGTTATTCTCTGATTTATAAATTGATTGAGATATATCATAGTAAGTTAAGTCTATCAGACAGGACGTAGTGCTCTGTAGATTATTTTCATTAATTAACACACATGGCGGCCCTCGGTTCCATCATCATGTTTACATCGGTCTTTGGGATTTTATTCTAGATGCGCAATATTGTCGCAGTCGCTAGGAAGTCAGAACAGCATGAAAATTCACCAAAATCGCCTTTTTATTAAACTCTTTATAACAATTGAATTAAAATACTCAATCATCTGAGGAAAGTTAATTTTATTTATTAATATAAACTAGCAATATATATGCACCCTCCGGCGTGCAAGTATTTAAGTTTTAAGTTTTGATATAATAAAATATCATATTAAATTAGAAAGGCTAATGAAACGGACTAAGAATGCAGATAAAAGATCTGCAACAGAGGGGTATATCGAAAAATAGAACAACTTTGAAACTAACTATTCCATCATTTTCCATTACTCCCCTCTTTCATTGGTAAATTTTCCTAATTTAACTATTTAGTTAAAATAGGAAGTAAAGGGATAATATTACAGTTATTTCTTCTTGTAAATAAATTTCTTTTAAGATTTAGCCACGAGATTTTTGTTCTATATTTCTTAAGATAAACCAAACAATTAGAAATCAATAATACCAAGCACATATTTTATTAAAAATAAATTTTAATATCAATATGCAAATTAACCTTCTCGTTCAAACTGTAAACCGCTATTTGTTGTATATATAAATACAATTGCATGTTATTAGTACGTAGTAGATATGGTCAACAGTATTATAATGTAAAACAATTTTTATTGATAACTGAAGGTTTAAAAGAATGAAATCATGGAGAATTGACGTAAATAATTAAGGAATTGTGACTTGAGTAGTAATATAGTTTCGGTTACGACAGAAAAACAACAATTCTCCATTATAATTAAGATGTTCATCTGATGACTGTATTCTAATTATTTATCAATACTCTGTTCATTAAAATGTGACGCTTACCATCTTGCAGCATCCTTTGTTTAAATGAGATCATACAATCAACAAAGATGAAATGCAAAAATGTAAATCCTGATTATTTGTTGTTTTTATGCCCCTAATTTTTATTTTTATGACTGGGTCATCTTGGCTAAATAAGAAACCATCCGTTTTACTATAAGAAAGAAAGGAGGGAAGGACATGCTACGTAGAAAAATACAATAAGAAAGAAGAAAAAAGAGTAGGGAAAGATAGAAAAAGATTGCGTGGAAGCAATAACGCTACCCTGTTTCAATCGAATATAATGAAATCAAGAAAATCAAGATTATTATACTTATTACACATTGAACTATTTTTCAATAGCTATTAAGTAAACATATCACTCGTTGTGATGATAAATAATGATACCGTGGTATATCAACGAGTATTACTAGTTCTATGGAATACAATATGAATGTGATATTCTATATTTGAGAGGGTAACATCCGCTAGATGACAAGTTCATCTTTTTTATTCTATTATTTCTTCTTTTTTTCTCTTCTTCTTCTTCTTCTTCTTTCTTCTTCTTTTTTTTCTTTTTTCTTCTTTTTCTTCTTTCTCTATTATACTCCTTTTTGAGTTTTCACATCAGCATTAGCTGATGGTCTTTCACTGGAGTCTGAGTGACAGCAAGTCTCTTCAGGTCTCCAGGATTCTTCTGGGTATTTTGGCAGATTGCATCAGTGCAGTGTTCTTAATGATTTCAATCCTTCCTCTGATTTCCAAACTTTCCAACCCCTTTCCCAATCCTTTTGGGACTGTTCCAAGTGCAATAACTACAATTGGTATCACTTTCACTTTCATGTTCCATAACTTTTTCAGTTCTCTGGCAAGGTCCAGTTATTTGTCCATTTTTTCATTTTCCTTTAGCTTCACCCTGTGATCTGCTGGAACTGTAAAATCCACCAGTTGACAAGTTCTTTCCTTTTTGTTAATCAACACTAGGTCTGGTCTTCTTGCTGGGATAAGGTGATCCGTTTTTATTTCAAAGTCCCAGAGAATCTTATGCGTTTCGTTCTCAACAACAGATTCTGGTTTATGCATATACCATTTTATTGTATGGTTAAAATTTAATTTTTTGCATAACTCCCAGTGGATCACCTTCCCAACCCAGTCGTGTCTTGTTTTGTATTGTCGTTGTGCTAGTTTTCTACATTATTATTATTATTATTATTATTATTATTATTATTATTATTATTATTATTATTATTATTATTTCGCTCTCCGCAAGTTTTATCAAACCAATGATAACTGGTAGCCTTTAACTGGAGTCTGAATGACTTAAAATCTCCTCAGGCTCCCAGAACTCTTTTGAGTGTTCAATCTTATCTCTTCAATACAAGGATCTCAATTCTTCCTTTGATTTCCAATTTCTTTAGTTTTTATTCGCAAGCCCTTGGGGACAGTTGCAAGTGCACCAATTACCAAGTCACTCTCATATTCGATAACTTTGAATTTGTCTTCGTGGCGTATGGCTACTGCGCTAAAGAGTGTGTCATCGTCGTATACGAGTTCGAATTCCAGTCGCGCTATTACATTCATTTTCGGATTAAAAACCTTCAAAATTGTATGAACCTCTCATTCCCCAGATATGGTTTGGATTAAGAATTATCAAGAATTAAGAATTATTATTCTTTTACATGGATGGATTTGGCATTGAATAGTCCTCGGAGTTGATATGCTATTAAATAAACAAAAATCATCAATCAAGCTATTTTATATTCTATTATTTGTATTATTCGGACTATTGCTCTCATCTATATTTTCTTTACAACGTTCCGTTTTTTGCCTATCGGCCTTCTTCAAGTATTTTATTGTCAGAATTTGCTGCCTTTTTCGAACTCTGGTACCTTCGGGAAAATTCATAGAAACAGTATTCTTTATTGGTACGTATCTTTCCTTTCATTTTGTAATTTAATTTTATGGACAAATATATTCATTCTGATGATGTTTTTCATATAGTAAAACATACATATCTGGTTTTCCATACTGTTTGTTCTTATATATATATAATATTATATATATATATATATATATATATATATATATATATATATATATATGCTTTTGGAGTCGTACCTAATTTTGAAAATTAATTAATTAATAATGAATTAGGCGGGAATGCCTATTTAAATGTATGGCTAAACAAATCGAGTGTGTGTGTCATAGTTGGTTTTCAGTTATATACATATATAAAAGTTAATTTAAAAACTGTCATTAGTGTTTTAGTATGCTGCGGCTTCTGAATATAACTCAAATCTGAATATGGAAAGAAAACATATTTAAAACTGCTACGCAACGCTATGTTCTGTCTTTAGCTAAATAATGACGATGTCCTGACAATCGTTTGGTAAGCAAACCGAATGTTTATAATGGCGGATCCTATAATAAATACATCGTCTGAATACCTTATTTCATATTTTATATACTTATATACCTTCGGATTTATTTACGTTTTTCTGATTTATATATATATATATAATATATATATATATATATATATATATATGTATATATATATATGTATTATATATATATGTATGTATATATATGTATGTATATATATATATGTATTATATATATGTGTGTATGTATATATATATGTGTGTATTATATATATGTATGTATGTATATATATATGTGTATATATATATGTATGTATATATGTATGTATGTATATATATATGTATGTATATATGTATGTATGTAATATATATTATGTATATATATATGTATGTATATATATATGTGTGTATGTACATATATATGTATGTATTATTATATAATTATATGTATGTTGTATGTATATATATATGTATGTATATATATATGTGTGTAATGTATATATATATGTATGTATAATATATATTGGATGTAATGTACTATATATATGTATATCATAGTATATATGTGATCAGTATGTATTATATGATGTATGATGATATATATGTATTGTATGTATGTTATATATATTATGTGTATGTATATTATGTGTGTATGTTAAATATATGTATGTATGCCCTATATATAATATGTGTAGTGTATATATCTATGTATGTATGTATCATACTATACTCATGTGTATTCTATATATATGTGTATGTACATTATATATATATATGTGTATGTATTATATATATTATACTTATTATGTGTATGTATAAATATATGTGTATGTATACTATCAATGTCATGATGGATGTATGCGCTCAATATACTACTATAATAATATAAAAAATCGTACCTTCTACCATGACTTTGTAGTGAGTTGCTAAATGTGTGAATTATTGTCTAGTGCTTGATGTATGTTTTTGCAGCCTCAAGCTAAGATGATTTTTTGCCGCCCCCAAATACTCCAGTGTCCTTTCGACCAGACTTTTTTCTGTCTGTTATAAAAAAATAGGAGGTTATTTCGAAACAACGTTCAGTCGACTGTTGTCTTGAACCATTAAGGATGTAAGGTGCAGGCCCATGAGGTTCACGGATTTTGCAGATTCGACGTAAACCAAGGTTACTGAGTTTGGAATGTTTAATACATCTCAATGTTCGTGTTACTTATTACCTCATATTAAAATCAGAGTATGAGTTTATAGAATACAAATTGCATATGTATTCATTCGTAGTATGATTACAGTATTAATAATGTAAAACAATTTTATTAGGAATTGAGGCTTTAATAATAAACATCAACTTGGAGAATGTGACGAATAACAGGCGGAATTCTTAACTTGCAGTAGTGATATAGTTTCCGCGCTTACAGACAGAAAACGCAACATGCATCCATATTAATAATATATAATATATAAACTGTCTGTTTTTATCTAACTCTCTCCGCAGACCCCCTCTCTCCTCCATAACGTTACTATCATGTAGTTTCTGTCTTTATTGCGTTGTCTACACTGTATACCCATGTCTTCAATAACTATTTACTCCTTTCAGCAACAAAGAAACGCTGATCTGAACTCAAACAACTCACAAGAAGCACTCAACAATCAATTAATCTTCATAGAAATTATTCGGACATTTTTCCTCCCTTTCGAGGCGGAAAGGTCAACTTCAGCGTCACTATGATTGACCGGCGCGACCAATTGTATTTTTTGTACGATATTCACAATAGCAACCCTTGCTGACCTCTTTGGACCGTCTTAATACAGACAACAGACCCGCTCTAAACACCCCGAAAAACCACATACCCAAGTGAATGCTGCAGACTCCTCAAGATAATATTGATCGAACATTCCTCCATTTATATTTATTCCCCTCTGTTATTTCTTACTAGACACTAAACATAGTTTAGCCATGAGAGCAGACTTCAAACGAACAGAAGAAAAATAATGTCTTAACCTTAACAAATACTCTCTCTCCTGAAGATGGCATTAGAAAACGAATCCACTTTATACTAGAAAATGCATTGGAATCATATTATGCACTTATAAGAAATGCATGGAATCATTTTACTATGAAATGCATAAGATCATTTTCTATGAAATGCATTTGGAAAACCATTTTATATGAAATTGCCATTGGAAATCATATTTACTATGAAAATGCATTGAAATCATTATTAGCTATAAAATGCATTGGAAAATCTCTTTACTATCTAATGCATGAGATCATTTTTCTATGAATGCATTGAAAAACATTTTACGTTATGAAAATGCAATTGGAATCATTTTACTATGAAAATGCAATATATATATATAACTATGAAAATCATTGATCTGGGAGNAGGTCGTGAAATAGACTATTATTTTTTTTTAAAGCAAATCTCTAAGTCTTTTAGTTATTCTCTTTACTTTATCTATTTGTCTCTTGACTCTAACATTAGAGCAACTTGCCTCGCAACTGCGCAGGTTTTTATAAAATAAACTCTTGTGTCGTAGGAAGTTTCTTTCTGACTGGATATTGTATTTATACTTTATATAGTATATATAATATAATATATATATGGTAAAGGTATATATATATTATATAGTATATATATTATATATATAATATATTATTTATATATATATTATATATATATATATATTAGTATATATATTATATATATATTACTATTAAGGGCGTATCAGGGTTAGCTCAGTCGGAGAGGCGTTCGGCTAGACACGAGGTTCTTGAGTTCGAAACGGTCCCGCGCACAGCGTCATGAGATAGCAACGGCGATCTGAGGCGGTTAAGTAAGGAGCTCGATGGAAGGTTGTGGCGATCCACTCAATGCTTAAAAACAATTTCCTTGGTCTTGCTATTGAAAGGGATAGACTCCGTGCTGACTGGCTATACACTTTCAGTAGGACCTCCCGACGATTTTACGCTATTTTTATATATATATACATACTATAGTAGTGTGCCGCAGGAAAAATATCTTTCGAATCTTTGATATAATACAGCCATAATCAGTTTTATATTGTGTGTGCAACGCAGCAACACACACGTAATAGCCAACCACACACAGCACTACATACCACACGACACCACACGCATATATAATTTAGAGAGAACAAAATCATGTGTATGTGTCTGGGTGGGATAGAAGGAAAGCGATATGATATTGTGTTAATAGGCTAAACATAGTCATAACAAGCTTAATGCACTACCCATCTCATAGTTTACATTTTCTCTCTTACTGCATAAGACGTTCGTTGCGTCTTTGAGGCGATTTGTACGGAACGTCATATTCTCTGCAGAGATCTCTGTTCATTTATATCCTTTTGTTTTAAGTTTTATCTTTCTTTGCCGTGTTATCAGCGGTGTTTGTTCATTTTTTAATGTTTCCTTTTTTCGGTTTCTGCTTCCTTGAAAAGCCGTAAATATTTTCCTTCACGTAAAACTAAAGAAGAATAAGAAAAAAAATATATGATTTTCGAAATTCAAGGAAAATGTTGAGATTTGGCACCGAACATGATTAAAGATCAAATGTACACTCGCTGTAACATGGTTTACTTTAAGTGAACTTAAACAATACATTCCTGGGTGTTGTTGTTGTATATTATAGGAAATATTTGCGATTATTGTTGTCATTCTGATGATAGTCATGAAGAAATTGTCTTCGAAGCCATCATGTAATGGTTTTTGTTGTTGCATTGAACTGTTTGCCATAGCGCCTTCTCCTGCACTAAATATGTTATAATGGTGTGCATACCTCTCTTTCTATTAATTCTATTTCTTGGCGTGCTTTAGTATTGTTGGATCGTCCTTTGGTATTTCTTCTATCATCTGTATATGGCTTATGTGAATTCTTTAGGTCTGGACGATTTAATGTGGACTTTTGTGGGACTCGGTATTTCTATTTGGCTGATATCTGCTGGGTGGTGTCCTGGGATTCATTTCTTAGTCTTGTTACCCAAGACGATTCATGCAACACATAGAACATATTAGTTATACGAACTTTTATTCTTAAATATACTTGTCATTGTAGACTAAAATAGTCGGACTAAGATGAGCGCGCGATGAGTTCCATGTTTTGACAGGATAGATGGCCGACCTCTCTCTGATCGTACTAACTGGAGAGCTGGGGACGGAACAGGTAGTCGCACGTGACATTCACGTATTCTTGGCGGGCTTTTAATTTTTTCATGAGGAGGACTCCGGCCGGCTTGATTAAAGGGGCATCCCTCAGAATTAACCGAGAGAGAACAAAGTGTCTACCTCGCCCGCCTCATCAGATGCGAATTGTATTCACATGAAGTCGGGAGAGACACTTTATCTAAGCTCCCTGAAGTAGACATAATGCTAAATCTGTAAGTATTTTGTTATTTCTTTAATATATATATATATATATATTATATATATATATATATATATAATATATGGTGTGTGGTGTGTGTGTGTGTGTGTGTGTGTTGGTGTGTAATTTCCTCTCTGAAAATTGTGCTATATCTGGACATGAAGACTTTTGATACAGAACCGCTAAGAATAATAAATAACTATCTCAGTTTAATACTATTCTATATTCTACGTCTTTTTTAAAAATTCCACTCTTGTTGGTTACGACTACTTTTTATCATTTATTCAATTTGTTTATATCAAACATGTTAGTCTCTGCATCGTCTTACCTTCTGTTGAAATGTATATATGCTTTCCAAATAGACTGAATGCAATGACAACTATTTACTTGTTAAGATTGATTTTAGTGTAAATGGCATCGATACGTCTCATATTATATTATCTATGTAACTACACCCCATGCTCATGATTATCCTTCTCATTTTTCTCCATTTCTAGATCTCTTTCTCAATCTATATTTGTATCACATATATCTCTGTTGTTTTCTTCTGTATATATATATATATATATATATTATATATATATATATATATATATATATATAATGGAGATAGACTGCATTTTTTCGTCTGAAGCCGAAACTATATTACTACTCAAGTCACAATTCCTTTAATTATTACGTCAAATTCTCATGATTTCATTCTTTTAAACCTTCAGTTATTATTAAAAATTGTTTTACATTATTAATACTGTTGATCATATCTACGTACTAATAACATGCATTGTATTATAATATACAACAAAATAGCGATTTACAGTTTGAACGAGAAGGCTAATTTGCATATTGATATTTAAAATTTTATTTTAATAAATATGTGCTTGGTAATTATTGATTTCTAATTGTTTGGTTTTATTCTTAAGAAATATAAACAAAATCTCGTAGATAAATCTTAAAAGAAATTTATTTACAAGAAGAATAACTGTAATATATCCTTTACTTCCTATTTTAACTAAATAGTTAAATTAGGAAAATTACCAATGAAACAGGGAGTAAGGGAAAATGATGAATAGTTAGTTTCGAAGTTGTTCTATTTTTCGATTATACCCCTCTGTTGCAGATCTTTTTATCTGCATTCTTAGTCAGTTTCATTAGCCTTTCTAATTTAATATGATATCTTATTATATTAAAACTTAAATACTTGCACCCGGAGGGTGCATATATTTGTTAGTATATATAATTTATATTTTTGCTTGAAGGCAATTACAATACGTGCATCGCATAAGATTCGATAATTATAGAAGATAATAATGACAAGTGAATTTCGATAAAGAATTATTCGGTGTGTAGAACATCGTACAGACAGTTTCAACTTTATTAAGTCTCATCAGCGATGTATACTACCGATTTCCCTCCGACAGAAATCGAAACCGGGACTTCAGCAGATAGTCAGAAATCGTTAGTATACATCGCTGATGAGACTTAATAAAGTTGAAACAGTCTGGACGATGTTCTACACACCAAATAATTCTTTACCGAAATTCACTTGTCATTATTATCTCTATAATTATCGAATTTTATGCGATTTACACATTGTAATTGCCTTCAAGCAAAAATATAAATAATAACATATACTTTATTCAACAATGCTTATATTATTATATACATATATATAAGTAAATATTATGTTTTGTTTATATGTAATTTCATGGAGACTAATCGGCTACAATATTAGTTTCATGCTCTTTAGACTTGCCTGGTTAAACAGTGCAATCTTCAGGCAATGACATAATTTTCAAAATATTTCCCTGCCTGAAGATTGTTCTGTTTAAACAATCAGGTTTAAAGAGCATGGAACCAACATGGTAGCAGATTAGTTTCCAGGAAATTAAATATATGCATATAATAATATATACTTACTTATTGTTAATATTGCTCTATCACATATGTTGAGCACTCTCCTAATAATATATATATTGGCTTACTATGTGACATTAAGTGAAACTGTTGTTAACAATACACTCTGGTGGCATATTATATCTAATATATATAATATATATAATATATATTAAATCTACCATATAATATATATATTATACCATATACCATATATATATTAAAATATTACCATATACATATATATATATATTACCATATTACATATACCATATATAATATATTACCATATACCATATATATATATATTACCATATACCATATATATATATATACCATATACATATATATATATATTACCATATACCATATATATATATATATATATATATATATATATATATATATATTTAAAATCTACCATGAATCACACTGTAAAAGCAAAAACGTGATTTACCTTCTAGATTGTACTAAATGCCAAAGACAATACGTCGGGAAATCTGAATGGGAATTTTACTTTAGACTTAACAACTACAGACACAGAATAAAAAATACAGACTATGATAAGCTCATTCCAATAGAACAACACTTCCGACTGGAGGATCACGATTTTAATAGAGACGCCAAGTTTACGCTCATTGAAAGAATTCTAACAAACACTGACACCAAAACGGTAATAGAGAGCCACGAATACAGATGGATACAAATATTAAAAACCTTTCATCCATACGGCTTTAATCATAAAACAAGTCCTCTTTAACAGTGGATAATAAACCTGTCTACACCTACGAGGGTGGCCGAGGTCACCAAATTAAACAAACACTGACCACCAGACATCAAACAAGCCACTCCTGACCCAATTAAAAATCTAGAAGTCACACGCACAGTACCGTGATACAGACACGCGCCCACACCCACACAGTATATGTAAACACACACATACATATACATGTATACACATACAGTCATACACACAACGCCCATGAACCCCTCCCTCACATATATAAGAGCATCTAAAAAACAAACTACCTCATAGAGGTTCTTCACGGAACGAATGAACATGCTACTATCAAACACACTCGCCTACCCGGATTTTAACAGCATGTTAAACCCACTATAACACTTGAACATTTATAACTCTTCTATAATGCTCCCTTTCTAATAATGTATCAACAATTTCTTCAAATAAGAAATTTTCTCCTGAAGATGACCGAAGGTCGAAACTAGTTGAGATTAAACAACATACAAGAAATATTACTGATTGTCTTAATAATAATTTTTGTTCACACACTATATATATGTGTGTGTGTGTGTGTGTGTGTGTGTGTCTATGCGCAAAAAACGTGTTCAATATTTGTATTCATATATAAGCATATACTTCAAGAAAACTGTGTATATGTGTGCGTCCATGTGCCTGTGTGTGACTGCTTGAGTGTAATTATGAATCTTTGTATATGTCTGAATGTATTGTGTTAGCTGGTTTCCAAATATTTTTTTACTACCCAGAGAGATGTCTTTTTTATAGAAAGAATGATTGAAACTGACGTTTCTTTTCTCCGTGCACCGATTTCGAAAGATGTAGGAAATGTCCAGTAAAATACGGGCAACCCTAGAGAATTTCAATCATAAAATATTTGATTAACCTCTTTCAGTTCATCAAACATTTGTATACTAGACATACCTATAGACGGAAAGGAATCCATATCACAGCAACCCAGCAGAGGGAATAATATAAATATTATATATATATATATATATATATATATATATCAGCAAAATCCATTTCTTAAAGTGGTTTGTGCTGATGGTCTGGTTGGTTGATATTATAACTGACAAAACAAATGGTCGAATTTTGATTTCCGTCTGAGGTAGCCAGCAAATTCATGCCGTACTATAGAGTCGTGATACGCAGGAACAGTACTGTGTTTTTAGGACTAATATATATATATATATATAATATATATATATATGCTTAATTGGAGTCGTACCTAATTTAGAAATTAATTAATTAATAATTAATTAGGCGGGAATACCTATTAAATGTATGGCTAAACAAATCGCTCGATTTGTTTAGCCATACATTTAATAGGTATTCCCGCCTAATTCATTATTAATTAATTAATTTCTAAATTAGGTACGACTCCAATTAAGCACTTATTCTCCAAAAAATTATCGGCAAAAAGCCATTCTAAACAAACCTTATTTACATATATATATATATATATATATATATATATATATATATATATATTATATGTGTGTGTGTGTGTGTGTGTGTGTGTGTATATATGTGCATGAAGAGAATGTATATGTGTGTTTATGTGTGGGTGTGTATTATACAGGCAATTATGACCTAAAATTGTACCTCCTCTTTGGGTCTCATCTATGGTTTAAATAGATGAAAATCAGTTTGAACAAAAGTTTTTTTTCACAAACATTTAAATAAAACAAAAATGAAATCGGCATGAAAGAACTTGAGGTTTGATGTGCTGTAAAATCCAAACAAACAATCATCAGTAAGTATATTGTAAGCTTTAAGGGTTAGGTTCAAAGTTCCGAGATGACTCCCGATTACGACAAGAAGGTTCCCGAGTCCGAAAAGAAGGTTCCCGAGTCCGAAACGACGGTTCCCGAGTCCGAGGGCACATCGGCCAAAACGTTGTACAGATAACAATGAATATGAGTATTGAAGTAAATAAGTCAGTCAATCAGTCAGTTACTATTGGTTTGAACAATGTGACTGGCCAAGCACAACTG
This sequence comes from Doryteuthis pealeii, assembly GCA_023376005.1. Lineage (NCBI taxonomy): Eukaryota > Metazoa > Mollusca > Cephalopoda > Myopsida > Loliginidae > Doryteuthis > Doryteuthis pealeii. Next base: position 13,826,363 of record CM042146.1, read on the forward strand.
AACCAGTGTCAAGACAACTGGTACTTATGGGAATTCAGAACAGTCCACTCATGCATTTGGGTGATTCCATTCCCTGAGTCCTGATTGGCTGCTTGGTTTGTAGGATCCTCCGAGGCTCATAAATCCTGCCATTTTCCAGTAGTCTTAGCAGCAAACCAGAATCGTATTTCAGTTACGATTGCTTGCTGTCTTGTCTTGCCAATTCGACGGTAATTGTACTTAGTATTATTCTACAATGATGACAATAGTCCGAAAAACGCAGATAATACTTTAAGCTATTGTGTGGTTTTAATTTGGTATCTGAAGACGAATAATAATTAAAAATATGTTTGAATACCACAAACATTCTATTCATCGTTTTGGACAAATCTCGTAATATTCAATATCAGTTGTGATTAAAACGTAGCTAGCTTCAAAAAATCTATAAGATTTTATAATCTGGAATGAAACGAGTGTTTGTTGAATATTAAGCATGATAATGTATTCAATTTAAATTGTCAAATTAACACAACGGATTATACTGAGTATTTAACAAATGTGGCTGCTCATCATCAGAAATTGTTTTCTTCCTTATATTTCATTATCTTTCGGGTGTTAATTCCTTTAAAAAACGCACTCAGTTGATTTCTTTCACAGTTCATTGTAACGTGAAGTTCTCACGTTTACTGAAAAGAAAACCATATGTGAAAAGCACGAATTAACATTGCCCAGCTTGCATTGTTGCCAAGTTTATTTATTTTTATCCTTGAGGAAAATCCTTATCAGCAATCTTATACAACGCAAATACGTTGACGCAAAAGATGTACATTCTCTGCTTAATTTTGAGAATTCACAGTTTTGAACAACATAGCATTGTGCTACAATATTATTTCAGATGCAGGTCTGTGAAATAGAATATTAAAAATACTAGCAAGGTGGTGTAAAAATTTTTTTTTGAAATGCAGTGGCTTAAGAAGCCAATTAAGTAATGGAGTGACCTAGTCTGCTACGGACGTTAATCCTTTAGAGAATCCGTGGAGGGAGAGAAGCGTCGAGTTTCCGAACCACAACCTACAAACCTTAAGGATTTCGTTTGGTTTGTTTTGTTTTACGGTATCAACCTCTGTGGGTCATTTAATGCCGATAAAGTTTTGAAATAAATCAATTCTTAATGGATAATACAATTTTTTTATAAATACATTTTTTTCTATTTAACCCATAGATGGGACCCTAACATACTAACACTGCTTAAGTTGTACTTAGTTAGCTGCTATTATTCAAACCAACAGTAGACTTACTGACTTCAATAACGCCCAGTTTCAATCTATTAGGGCCTCACCTATGGGTAAAATAGTTATGTTTAAAAAAGGATTCGTATTCGATAGAAACATGTGCTTCTTCCCAAAAATGTCTTAAAAATAACTACAAAAATTATTAACGTAATTCCCTAACCACTAGACATAAATAAATCGAAACATGTTGATAATCAGTTAAAATCATTCAGTCAAGCCAGACAATGTACTGGTTTCCAACTGTAGACTGAATAACACCACGGGAGAGTGTATGTTCAGTTATTAGCACTTACATCTCATTTGATTGGTTGTCAAGTACCGTCAAGATCACACAACCTGTTCTTTAATAATTCAAGATATCTTAATTCTTGTCGGTGAGATTTTTTTAAAAATTCTCTGTCATATGGAAACATACCTTTCCTTTATGTATTCCATCAATTCTCTTTTATTAGAATTCCATTTCAAAACTTTGTATTGTTACAGGAAATGTCAAACTTTTACATTAGTTTAAGGTGGCTAGTAAAAATCACAAGGGTTTTAAAGAAAATAAACTTGAAGCTTTCATTTTAAAATTCAATACACATACACTCTCATTATATATATATATATATATATATATATATATATATATATATATATATATATATAATGTGTGTGTTTGTGTGCTAAATATAAAGTGATGTTCACTTCTCTATTAAGCCAGGGTTGTTTCACTCAGAAATAACAGAAAAATATTTTAAAAACGATAACATCAAGACGTATTGAATCCATTTTGCTTTAAGTTTTATCGATCTGCTAACTTCCAAAGAAATGCAATCCATCTTCAAAGATGCTTTTGAACATTATGTCGTTTGACAATTGTGTCTTTCTTTTGATTGACCAAAAAACAAATAAATTCATTTTCCATTCCACAATTTATTTATTTATTTTTATATTCCGAAATATAAAATAATTCGAATTGTCAGACGCAGATGCACCCTCCAGAGAAATTCCCAAGGCCCAAGAGATGTGACCTATAGAAAAATGTTATATTCCTCTATCAAGACTACGCTACTCTAAATGGATGTCTTTTTCTAACATAGAAAACTTCCGTTTTAATATTTTTTATTCTATAGAGTAAAATAAAGTGTTTCAAAACTTAATCAAATTTGAGTTATATGTTGTTTAAAAAAAATCGTTTTAAGAGTATATAGAACAACGGCGCTTATATTTCATTCTTACTTTTTCCAGGAACCCACCTCAATCATGGAAGAGAATAAATTGTATCATGATGATCTGGAGAATAAGGAATTATGGTTGCTACCCAATGCTCTGAATACTGTAATATCAATCAGGCCTGAGTTTGAGAATTGAAATGGAGACTACGAAGCTGTAGCTAGAAGAAAGCAACATGACAGACGATCTAATCGCGTTCATACAACATAATTACTCGACGATCTGCAGAAAAAAGTTTTGGAGGCCTCTCCGATGCCTACGTCGAGTTGCTAAACACTGTAGTCAAGCGCTTGACAAGAGTAGCCAATGTAGGCCATATGTATGGAAGCAGGATTCGGCTCCCGGTCACACCTCTGGGAAAAGTAAAAAAATGGTTATCGGCGAACTTTTACGACTTTACCAGTCCCAATGTTTGGCCTCCGAACTCCCAAGATCTAACCCCATGGATTATTATTTTTCTCAAAATGTTTTCCTCTTCTTTCTCGGTTTCTTTATTTGTTTGGATTTTATATTTCATCTAGTCTACTCATGGTAAAAATAAGCATTTTTAATATTATGCCCAATTGATACCGAGGAATGATACCGAATGATAAAAATATATGCTAAAAAACAGTCGGAAGATGACTTGTAAACGTTCAGCATCTGATGACGTGGGCTAGAGGAAACACGATATACTTGATCTATTGCCCCGAACAGGGTCTTCCTGAGATCACTGGCGACCGGCCATCTAAATGTCTACGTAAGTTGCCCGGATGGAGTCACTCACCCAATGGGGAATTAGGGCTGGTGTATCATTTTAATCCCCAACGACAGTTTTGTGATTCTGACCACTTTTTCTTTTTATTGTTTGCTGGATGTAAGGAGACACATATTTGAATTAACGAAGAGGGAGGAAAAACGAAACGGCTAGCTCGTACTCAGATTCCATTTTTCACTGATTCCCTGTCACGTAGACTGAACAGAGAGAATGAAACAACGAGGTCCTAACTCTGAAAACCAAACGGTATATGATGGTGAGACTCCAGTTCCGAGGCTCTTGAGAGTTGTTATTTACTGATATTCACCAGAGGAACACAAAATATGATTAACGGGGAGAGGCATGCGCAAACCAAAGCTCATGCGGTCGGCAGTGTTAAAATGACATCCCGTCAGCTCTAGAGAGTAGGAAGTCATCCCTCCATTGCCATTACTCCCAGTCAACTCTGAATCAGAGTGGTAGCAACTGTTAGTATTCAATCTATGAGTTAAATAGAACTATTTGCAATAATGACTGAACTTTATTAATACACTAACAGTCGGTAGAGCGTTCGGCTAGAAACCACAAGGTTCCTAGTTCGATACCTGCCCTCGCCGACTCAGCGTACAAATAGCAGAGAGATCTGTGCGGTAAAATAAGGAGCTGATGGTAGATGTAGCGCTCCACCTCAACGCAAAAACAAACTCTTTGGTCTAGCGCTAGTGAAAAGGGGATAGACTCCGGCATTAGGCCACCCCGGCGACTTTATTTTTTTTAATGAAGTGTTTACTCGTTTAAAATGCTTGCTAACTATTAGCTAGCCCTGGCGGCTGGGGCTTTAGAATGCACCGACTGCACCTCTGCAGAGGGGTAATATTCCCCCCAATGGGGCCACCTGTTGGCCGTGGGTGGCGACCCGTGATGCTTAAGGATAGAGCCCAGCTGGGTGAGCAGTTCATAACATGCAATACTCAACTTTGGCCCTATCTTGGGCTAGATGGACGTCGTAGAGGCCCCCTCCGATCAATCGGCTGGTCACGTCAAGCCCTAGCACCTATATGATTGCCCCGACCCTATTGCCTTCATGGCAAGCCCCAACCCCTTTTTATCATATGGGTGCTAGAAAGCGGTGGCTGTGGGTCTACATGTCCTGGGAATGACGTTAAACTCTATCTGATGGTGAGGTTCCAGTTTTGGAGGTTTGGGGAATGTGGAGCACCCCTTCATCACCATTGCTCCCCGGCCGACTCTGACCGGAGTGGTAGTACCTGTTAGGGTCCCATCTATGGGTTAAATAGAAAAATGTATTTATAAAAAAATTGTATTATCCATTAAGAATTGATTTATTTCAAAACTTTATCGGCATTAAATGACCCACTGAGGTTGATATGCCGTAAAACAAAACAAACGAAAAACCATAACTATTACCATTAGATAGGATTACTTGAAACCATATTTTTTTCTGTCTTTCTATCCCCCTCCAAAGATTATCTATCACTGATATAGCAGTTGTTGGTGACTAGGTTGCACGGTGACTACGCTGCACAAGCTTTACTCTGATTACGATCCTCCTGATTTTTTTTATTATCTATTATATTCTAAAACATTTAGTGATATCCGTGTAAAAAGATAAAATGTCGAACTGCATCCTTCCCATTAATTTAAGTATCATCAAATTCCCAGCAAATAGTAAAAAAAACATTATCTAAAAAAAACAACTTAAAAACGATAAAAATCAAGAAATACTCGAAGATTATGGTCGCCATTTTATTGATCTAACATCTCTCCAAAAAAGTGCAAATCAATAAATTGATAAAGAAGATATTGTTGAATCAAGAGAAGGATTCTTGTCTTCATGTATAGCCGATGGAAACAAGAAATTTCGAGAAAGTATGAAATGAGAACATTTGTCAATACGTCAACAACATTGTGAATGTGGTATATGAACTTGTGTATCTTGATAACTAGTAGCAGATTCTAGACCAAATATGCTTTGTCTGTAACTGGTATAAAGAGAAAACGCGAGGCTTTGTTGATAAATGAGGAATCAAATCAAGTTGTATACCAGATGGAAAAATGAAATGAATATCAAACCGAAAATATGTTAGTTGATAACGAAGTTATCAACCCCTATAAAATCAGTTTTATACCATGCACAAATATTAAACTAGTATAAAGTGAAATACAAGTGGTTCTTGATAACGAAAGAATATATATATATATATATATATATATATATATATATATATATAGAAGTAAACAAACAATGTGTTTTGATATGGCTTTTTTAGCCGACATTTCTTGGGAGAATATGTGCTTAATTGAAGTCAATACAACTTCAATTAAGCACATATAATTTTGAAAATTAATTACTTAAGAATTAATGAATTATATATATATATATATATATATATATATATATATATAGCAACCCTTGATAGGGTGTTTATATATAGTAGGTAGTTGGGGATTTCCTCAAGCACATTCCCAGGATTCTGATTGGCTGATGATTTTAGCGTGGATTCTATGATCCATATATACCCAACACGACTGTGTAGTGGTAGTAAGTACGGGGCATGTGTTTGGTGAAATACCCATTTTTGTCTGGTTACTGGACGATAGTTAAAGACTTTCTATAGGAAGTGCGTGGTGTAATGGTTAAAGTTTAGGGAAATGGACTCGTCGCCCCGAGTTCAATCCTGGACGTGGGAATTATTTCACTTCGCGTTAATACCCTTGGGAAAAGTATGAATTCCTACTCTCCCTCCAGCTATGGGTAAATAGTCGGACAACTGGGCTCTTTAACCTTGGTTAAGCAACCGGTCTAGGAGAAGGAACATTCTGAATTCAAACCTGTTGAACTCCGCTTAAGAAATTGACTTGTGTCACATCCTGCTCGTGCGGACGGGTTGGTAAATATATATGTTAAAGCCTTTCTATGAAGTAAGTATAATATTTTGATTCTACAGACTGAACTTTCTGAACTCGTCTTTCTTCCAGTTACTGGCTTCTTTGATAACTTATATACTCGTTTATGGTTAGGCATGTATGAATATTTAGATTACGTAGTGAGATTCGGATTTTAAAATGTAAATATACTCACTACTCTGATTTTAATATGAGGTCATTTAAGTGTAACCACTGAACATTGAAAATGTATTAAACATTCCAAAAACTCAATAACCTTGGTTTCAGTTCGATCTCAAAAAATCACGTGAAGCCTCAATGGGCCTGCACCTTACATCCTTCAGTGGTTCTAAGACAAAGTCGACTGCAACGTTGTTTCGAAATAACATTCCTATTTTTATACAAGACAGAAAAAGTCTGGTCGAAAGGACACTGGAGTATTTGGCCGGCAAAAAATCATCTTAGCCTGAGTGCAAAAACAACATCAAGCACTAAGACAATAATCTCACTACATTTTAGCATCACTACAAAGTCAGGTAGCAGAGTACATTTTATATATATATATATATATATACATAAATATATATACATACACATACATATACATATATATATATATATATATATACATACATACATACACATACATACATACATACACATATACATACATACACGCATATATATATACATACATACACATATACATACACATACATATATACATACATACATATATACATACATACACATACATATATATATATATACATACATACATACATACATATATACATACAAATACATATATATATATATATACATATATACATACACAATACATACATACACATATATATATACATACATACATACATATATACATACATACATACATATACATACATATATACATACATACACATATATATATATATAAATACATACATACATATATATATACATACATACATACACACACACACACACATATATATATATATATATATATATATATATATATATATATATATATATATATATAACATCAGGAAAAACGTAAATAAATCCGAAGGTATATAAGTATATAAAAATATGAAATAAGGTATTCAGACGATGTTATTTTATTATAAGATCCGCCATTATAAACGTTCGGTTTGCTTACCAAACGATTGTCAGGACATCGTCATTATTCAGCTAAAGACAGAACATAGCGTTGCGCGGCAGTTTTAAATATGTTTTCTTTCCATATTCAGATTTGAGTTATATTCAGAAGCCGCAGCATACTAAAACACTAATCACAGTTTTTAAATTAACTTTTATATATGTATATAACTGAAAACCAACGATGACCTTACGCTCACACACATATTTATATATACATATAAGTTTTTTTTTAATGTTTGTTTATTTTTTAGAAGCATTGTTGAATAAAGTATATATATCAACATTTATATTTTTGCTTGAAGGCAATTACAAAGCGAATATCGATAATTATAGAAAATAATAATGACAAGTGAATTTCGCAAAGAATTACTCGCTGATGAGACTTAATAAAGTTGAAACAGTCTGTACGATATTCTACACACCGAGTAATTCTTTGCGAAATTCACTTGTCATTATTATCTTCTGTAATTATCGAATTTATGCGATATTCGCATTGTAATTGCCTTCAAGCAAAAATATAAATATTACTATATAATATATATAAGAAAAAACAGTATGGAAAACCAGATACTTTTACTATATGGAAAACATCATGAGAATAAATATAGTCGTCCATAAAATTAAATTAAAAAATGAAAGGAAAGATACGTAGCAATAAAGAATACTGTTCCTATGAATTTTCCCGAAGGTACCCGAGTTCGAAAAGGCAGCAAATTCTGACAAGAAATACTTGAAGAAGGCCGATGGGCACAAACGGAACGTTGTAAAGAAAATATAGATGAGAGCAATAGTCCGAATAATACAAATAATAGAATATAAAATAGCTTGATTGATGATTTTTTGTTTATTTAATAGCATATCAACTCCCGAGGACTATTTAATGCCAAATCCATCCATGTAAAAGAATAATAATTCTTAATTCTTGATAATTCTTAATCCAAACCCATATCTGGGGAATGAGAGGTTCATACAATTTTGAAGGTTTTTAATCCGAAAATGAATGTAATAGCACGACTGGAATTCGAACTCGTATACGACGATGACACACTCTTAGCGCAGTAGCCATACGCCACGGAGGCAAATTCAGAGTTATGGAATATGAGAGTGACTTGGTAATTGGTGCACTTGCAACTGTCCCTAAAGGGCTTGCGAATAAAAACTAAAGAAATTGGAAATCAAAGGAAGAATTGAGATCCTAGTATTGAAGAGATAAGATTGAACACTCAAAAGAGTTATGGGGGCCTGAGGAGATTTTGAGTCATTCAGACTCCAGTGAAAGGCTACCAGTTATCATTGGTTTGATAAAACTTTCGGAGAGCGAAATAATAATAATAATAATAATAAGAAGAAGAAGAATAAGAATAAGAATAATGTAGAAAACTAGCACAACGTCAATACAAAACAAGACACGACTGGGTTGGGAAGGTGATCCACTGGGAGTTATGCAAAAAATTAAATTTTAACCATACAATAAAATGGTATATGCATAAACCAGAATCTGTTGTTGAAAACGAAACGCATAAGATTCTCTGGGACTTTGAAATAAAAACGGATCACCTTATCCCAGCAAGAAGACCAGACCTAGTGTTGATTAACAAAAAGGAAAGAACTTGTCAACTGGTGGATTTTACAGTTCCAGCAGATCACAGGGTGAAGCTAAAGGAAAATGAAAAGATGGACAAATAACTGGACCTTGCCAAAGAACTGAAAAAGTTATGGAACATGAAAGTGAAAGTGATACCAATTGTAGTTGGTGCACTTGGAACAGTACCAAAAGGATTGGGAAAGGGTTTGGAAAGTTTGGAAATCTGAGGAAGGATTGAAACCATTCAGAACACTGCACTGATGCAATCTGCCAGAATACCCAGAAGAGTCCTGGAGACCTGAAGAGACTTGCTGTCACTCAGACTCCAGTGAAAGACCATCAGGTAATGCTGATGTGAAAACTCAAAAGGAGTATAATAATAAGAAGAAAAAAGAAGAAGAAGAAAAAAAGAAGAAGAAGAAAAAGAAGAAGAAGAAGAAGAAGAAGAAGAAGAAGAAATAATAAGAAATAAAAAAATGAACTTGTCATCTAGCGGATGTTACCTCCTCCAATATAGAATATCACATTCATTATATGCATTCCATAGAACTAGTAATACCTGTTGATATACCACGGTATCATTATTTAATCATCACAACGAGTGATATGTTTACTTAATAGCTATTGAAAAATAGTTCAATGTGTATTAAGTATAATAATCTTGATTTTCTTGATTTCATTATATTCGATTGAAACAGCGTAGCGTTATCGCTTCCACGCAATCTTTTCTCTATCTTTCCGTTACTCTTTTTCTTTCTTTCTTATTGTATTTTTTTCTACGTAGCATGTCCCTCCCTCCTTTCTTTCGTTATAGTAAAAACGGAATGGTCCATTATTTAGCCAAGGTGACCCCAGTCATAAGAAATACAAATTAGGGGGATAAAAACAACAAATAATCAGGATTTACATTTTTGCATTTCATCTTTGATGATTTGTATGATCTCATTTTAAACCAAAGGATGCTGCAAGATGGTAACCGTCACACTTTTAACGAACAAGAGTATTGATAAATAATAGAATACAGTCATCAGATGAACATCTTATTATAATGGAGATTGTGTGTTTTTCTGTCTGTAACCGAAACTATATTACTACTCAAGTCACAATTCCCTTAATTATTTACGTCAAATTCTCCATGATTTCATTCTTTTAAACCTTCAGTTATTAATAAAAATTGTTTTACATTATTAATACTGTTGACCATATCTACGTACTAATAACATGCAATTGTATTTATATATACAACAAAATAGCGGTTTACAGTTTGAACGAGAAGGTTAATTTGCATATTGATATTTAAAATTTTATTTTAATAAATATGTGCTTGGTATTATTGATTTCTAATTGTTTGGTTTTATCTTAAGAAATATAAACAAAAATCTCGTGGCTAAATCTTAAAAGAAATTTATTTACAAGAAGAAATAACTGTAATATTATCCTTTACTTCCTATTTTAACTAAATAGTTAAATTAGGGAAATTTACTAATGAAAGAGGGGAGTAATGGAAAATGATGGAATAGTTAGTTTCAAAGTTGTTCTATTTTTCGATTATACCCCCTCTGTTGCAGATCTTTTTATCTGCATTCTTAGTCAGTTTCATTAGCCTTTCTAATTTAATATGATATTTTATTATATCAAAACTTAAAACTTAAATACTTGCACCCGGAGGGTGCATATATTTGCTAGTTTATATTAATAAATAAAATTAACTTTCCTCTGATGATTGAGTATTTTATTCAATTGTTATGAAAAGTTTAATAAAAAGGCGATTTTTGGTGAATTTTCATCTGTTCTGACTTCCTAGCGACTCGACGATATTGCGCATCTAGAATAAAATCCCAAAGACCGACGTAAACATGATTGATGGAACCGAGGCCGGCCATGTGTGTTAATTAATGAAAACTAATCTACAGAGGCACACGTCCTGTCTGATAGACTTACTTACTATGATATATCTCAATCAATATTATAAATCAGAGAATAACTTGGGAATTCTATACGAATGTCATCTCAGAAGAATGACCTTCTCTCATCTTTCCGTAGATATGTCGACCTGCAAATAATTTGGCTTTTGTGTTCAAGATATGAATGCTTCAATTGCAACATGGCAACTGTGTCTAAGTTGTCTCAAACATATTGTTAGATATATGAAACTGTTGGATTTTCCAGACGTTTTTGGATCGATATTGCCTCGAAAAAGAATGTAGACTTTTTTTTTTGTTGCTTTTATTTATCTATTTTTCTTAGATTTGTTTTTGTGGCGGTTTGGTTAAAGTTAGAGACGAGGATTTTGTTGCTATTCAATTCCACCTGGAAGGAAACATCTACTTTGTAAAATGAAATTACGCTTTGTATTTTGAAATTAAACATGTATTCTATTACACAAGTAACAGCCATATTTAATCGTTGCATGAGACGAACCTTGTAAAGATTTTATTTAATACGAAATCCTCAGAAGTTGAGAATTTCAGTTTGCCTATCAGCATCTATTTATTAATACTAGTGTTCCTTAATTGTACGACCGTCATAATCTTGCAACACCCTCTGGTTAAAAATGAGACTGTTCAAATCGTCCAAGATGGAATGCAAAAATGTAAATCCTGATTATCTGGTATTCATTATCAGCCGAATTCTTATTTCTTATGGGTGTCATCACCTCTGCTAAATAATGGATCAGTCCCTTTTTATTAGAAAGGAAGAAAGGGAAGAAATAGGACAATCTACACATAAAATATTAAAAAGAAAGAAAAATACAGTGCTTAAAAGATAGGGAGAGGGGATGAGCACGCGGAAGCAATAACGATAATCTGTTTCAATCGAATATAATGAAAATAAGGAAGGCAAGAAAACAAAATAATGAGAGAGTTAAATCAAGATTATTATACTTTTCGCATATCGAACGATTTTGTCATAGTACATGAGTAAACATATCAGACATTGTAGTAATTAAATTATCATACTGTGGTATATCCACAGGTCCCGCTAGTTTTATTTATACAGACTTTTCAGAAGATGAGAATATAAGTTTGCCTATCGCTACCGATTTATCAATATTCGTATATTGGTTCGTAGGTATACACGAATGTTAATAATAATAATAATAATAATAATAAGTACCTGGACATTGCCAGAGAATTGAAAAAGCTGTGGAATATGGAAGTCAAGGTGATACCAATTGTAATTGGTGCACTTGGAACGGTCCCAAAAAGCTTGGGAAAAAGACTGGAAAATCTGGAAATCAGAGGAAGAATTGAGACCACCCAGAATACTGCACTGCTGCAATCTGCCAGAAAACTCAGAAAAGTCCTAGAGATCTGAGGAGACTTGTTGTCCCTCAGACTCTAGGGAAATATCATCAGCTAATGTTGTTGTGAAAAACTATTATAATAATCAGCTACGCTGGTGTGAAAGATTAAAAAGGAGTGAAAATTATAATAGGTATTCACCCATTTATATGAATTTAATTATTAATGCCAGAAAAAAATATGCACCCTCGGCAAGCAATTATGTAAGTCATAATGTATGAAGATTTTATATAAAATTACAAAGACTAATGAAACAAAATATAAAATATACAAGCATTTCAAATAGAGAGAATAAGATTAAAGAATATAACATTTTAGACACTGGCCCTTCACGTCTTACCAAAATTTATATGTACCACATCCTATAATTGCAAAATATTTATATATTATCTATTTAGCTATATTATACAATAGATGATAAAATTACAGTTTAAAAAACATCCTACCCGGGTGGAGAGAATGGGTAGATAAATATATGCAAAGACTTATGCTCTTGAGAAAGCATGAATCAGTGTTCTCCCCAGCTCAACTATTTGAAAATAGTAGGGCAAACTAAGTTATTTATTCTTGTTTAGGCAACCAATCTCAGAGAAGGAAACCACAAACTTTACTTTGCTTTATTTAAATTGACCTTTTGTCACAGCCAGCCCGTGGCGAAAGGATTAGTTATATATTTACACGCCTACATACAGAAACAGAGAGACATGAACACGTGAGCGCTATTTTCTCACTTCAGTATTTATTCATTATATATATATATATATATATATATATATATATATATATATATATATATATATAACACCAGATTTGTTATTTCTTGTCTAAGATTTTTCCAGAAAAATAACCTCATATTTTCCGGCTTGATGGATCAACATTGTAGATAAAATTTTACATGAGCTTGCGATTCTACGCTCGCAAGCGTGAGCACATTACACACACACACACACACATATATATATATATATATATATATATATATATATATGTGTGTGTGTGTGTGTGTGACTAAAGAGTAGACTGGTAGGTAGACGTTGATATAGATATCCGACATCACTTTCTTCGCCTGAGCATATATAATTTGACATTTTTTGCCGGCAGGTGTGTATGCCAACACATATCATTAGTAATTGCAAACTGATTCCACACATTCCTTTCCCGGACCCTAATCGTAAACTTCTCTGCTTTTTTAAGCATACACACACACACACACACACACACACACACACACAGACAGACACACAAAGTATTTTCCCTCTGTAATTATTTACATCCTCTCCTTAAATCAGATACGGAAATGTCAAAGTTCTTGATATATTTTTTGGTTTATTTTTGGTTTCTCCAAACAAGACTAGCAACAATTACACAAAACACTTCCAGTAGAATTAAGTTGTATAATAAAATTTACTCGCGTCTCCTCACTCAAGTAAAAATAAAATTTATACAAAAAATGTGTTGATTGGTAGGAGATAATAATAATAATAATAATAATAATAATACATTATTATTATTATTATTATTATTATTATTATTATTATTATTATTCCATGGGATCTTTCTTCACACCAGTTTTAGCTGATGCTCTTATACTGGAGTCTGAGTGGCAGCAAGTCTTATCACGTCTCCACTACTCTTCAGACTATTCTTAACAATGCTGTCTGGAAGGTCTCGATTCCTCCTGTAATTTCCAATTTTGCCAGAGCTTTGAAAAAAAATTGAGACAGTTCCAAAGGCCCCAATAATAATTAGTATCGCCTTCACATTTATGTTCCATCGTGATTTTAGTTCTCTAGCAAGGTCCAAGTATTTTTCCATATTTTTTTCTTTTTTCATATTCAATCTGAAAAACAGCGAAATACCCTTGATGAGCATTTTTCTTGTTAGTTGTTATTATTATTATTATTATTATTATTATTATTATTATTATTATTATCTATGCTACTTTTTCACAGCAGTGATAGCTGGTGATAATTCATTGGAGTCTGAGTGACTTCTAGTCTTCTCACGTCTCCAGGCCGCTTTTGAGTATTCTCGGTGAGCTCAACTAAAATAGGGTCTGTATAGTCTGAATTTCTCCTTTTATTTCCGATTTCCCCAGTCTTTTCCCCTACACCCGTGGGGTCAGTTTCAACGCACCAATTACTATTGGTATCCCCGTCACCTTCATATTCCATAACTTCTTTTAGTCACCGTGGCTGCGACGTCATAGCGATTTCGAACTCACGTCATCCTATTACATTCAACTTCAGACAAATACAATTTAGAAAATCTGTGACTCCCCATAACCGCGCTATGGGGGTAAATAGTACCGCTTCTTCTACCTGAATAACCTTGGAATTTAATAACCCACAGAAGTTTATATGACATTACATACAGTAACCAAACTAAACTTACTGTTGGGACACTTTGTGTGTTCTCTCTTCTTAATACCTTTTGTGTGTATACTTGCATATATACTGACCTGCAATGCAAAAATGTGAGCATGTTTAAGATTGTAAAAAACGTGCTCATTCTCTCCGTCTGTCTGTTTGTCTCAACCAGCCCCCCCCCCCGCATGCACACACAAGCACACATATACGTGGAGAGTCCTGAAAAAATATGCTGAGGTAAGCAAATAATGGTTGGTTGGCTGGTTGGTTGGTTTATTGATTTTAACGGCATATCAACCCGTCCGGGGTTATATCTTGCCTAACGGTTAGGGGGTAAGCTATATCAGCCATAGACTTTATCCGCCACGAACCTGCCTGCAGTCAACGTGGACTACCCCCTGAATGTTTGATCACGAATCCAAGCCATGATATATATATATATATATATATATATATATATATATATATATATATATATATATATATATATATATATATATGAAAATACACAATGCTGTTAAAATGAAAATATTTTATATCATATTCATAGCTAATATTGAACAATATTTCGATTTATAAAAATCATCTTCAGAGCAATCATCTTCAGATCTATATATGTAAAGGGTTAAATGTTATTTCATGTGCAAATGTGTTCATTCATTATTCCTTTCCACTGTGTTCAGTGATAGTATTCACGTTTGAATCTCAGTAATCGCTACTCTTTCACTTTCCATTTTATTACTACTAATATTACATCCTATTTTTCTCAACTTACAATATGAGAGGGTTATTTTTAGACATGTGACCACAACATAATCGACCCTCCTACAATCCAGTCTCTACAGAACGATCATTCAGTGTACGTGTTTCAGACCATGGAACCAATACATTGGAAGAAGTGTAATATTTGAATATATATCACTAGAAAGACTTGAAGCTTATTGTCTCGCTTATATGATATATTGTTTTTTGGCCTTCTTGGATGCATATGAAAATCTTATATAAAAAAAAATTCAGGTCTTACATTGTAGAAATGATATACGGAACACGTTTTCTGAAACTTCGGAATCTTATCGGGGAACAATTTAGAACATACTAGCAGAGGTGCCGATGTTGCCATAGATTTTAAAAGTTAAAAATGAGTTATTTTTATAAATAGAATAATAGAAATATGTCCGTGTTTGTTTTATTATCTTTTATTATTTGTATATTCTAGTTTTAAGTGTTTTAGTTTTATTATTATTACTGTTGATACTTGTGTCTTTTATATGCTTTTAATTATGTTTTAGAACATAGCAGAGATACCAGCATTACCAGAGATTAATATTAAATCTATTATTTATATTTATATATAAGCTAATAAAAATTATTTAAATATATTTGTTTTATTATATTTTATTCTATATATATTTTAGTTTTAAGTTTATTATTAATTATTATTATTATTATTATTATTATTATTATTTACTCCTTTTGAGTTTTCACATCAGCATTAGCTGATGGTCTTCCACTGGAGTCTGAGTGACAGCAAGTCTCCTCAGGTCTCCAGGACTCTTCTGAGTATTCTGGCAGATTGCAGCAGTGCAGTGTTCTGAATGGTATCAATATTTCCTCTTATTTCCAAACCGTTTCCGAATCCTTTTGGTACTGTTCCAAGTGCACAAACTACAATTGGTATCACTTTCACTTTCATATTCCATAACTTTTTCAGTTCTCTGGCAAGGTCCAGATATTTGTCCATTTTTTCATTTTCCTTTAGCTTCACCCAGTGATCTGCTGGCACTGAAAAATCCACCAGTTGACAAGTTCTTTCTTTTTTGTTTATCAACACTAGGTCTGGTCTTCTTGCTGGGATAAGGTGATCCGTTTTTATTTCAAAGTTCCAGAGAATTTTATGCGTTTCGTTCTCAAGAACAGATTCTGGATTATGCATATACCATTTTGTTGTTATTATGATTATGATTATTATTATTATTATTATTATTATTATTATTATTATATTTTCGTCCAATTTGATTTTTATGTTTTATCCATTATTAAATTGTTACATTTTCTTTTCAAAAGTAGTTTTAATCATTTTTTGATATATCATTGATATATAACCTTAAGGATCTAATGATATTTTCTTATGAAAAAGAAGTCAAATATTCTAACCCCCACTCGGACAAAAATAAGGAGTGGAGGTTATTGAAATTGGGTATTTACTATTCCCTAGCAATATCACTTATAAAAGCACGTGCGTGATATTGTTGTACAATCAATCATATATGGACACTAACAGACACACAATCTCTCTCTCTCTCTCTCTCTCTCTATATATATATATATATATATATATATATATGAGTAAAAAAAATAACAAAAGGCTTAGATATTTAGCATTATAGTCTATTTCAGGGAGCTTAAGCAAATAGTCTAAATCTCCCGACTCATCAATTCGCATCTGATGAGTCGGGAGATTTAGACTATTTGTCTAAGCTCCCTGAAATAGACTATATGCTAAATCTCTAAGTCTTTTGTTATTTCTTTACTCATATATTTGCTCTTTGACTCTAACATTAAGAGCACACATTGAGCTCTCAAACTGCGACTTTGTTTTGTTTAAATAAAACTCTTGTGTCGTAAGGAAGATTTCTTCTCTGGACTTTGGATTATATATATATATATATATATATATATATAATATATTATATTATATATAATATATATATATATATTATATAGAGAGAGAGAGAGAGAGAGAGAGAGAGAGAGAGAGAGAGAGAGAGGAGATAGATCATACTATATTAAGTCTGCTTATTTTGAGTCATATAACATTTACGTTATATGTAATGAAAAACATTTTGTGAATCTCATAACTTCCCTTCGATAAAATTGTTGAACGTGAATTTTCTGGTGTACGTGTAGTATTAACCACTGCTGTTTATCCAGAGACTCTGCAATTTTCAGCATTAT
Organism: Doryteuthis pealeii; assembly: GCA_023376005.1. NCBI lineage: Eukaryota > Metazoa > Mollusca > Cephalopoda > Myopsida > Loliginidae > Doryteuthis > Doryteuthis pealeii. The sequence goes on from CM042146.1 coordinate 13,843,873, forward strand.
AAAGCTTTTACTCGTATTCCTGTTGATTTCCGAAAAAAGACGTTTCTCTGTAATTTTAGATCTTGGATTTCCCGTTAGAAGATTTTCCAGTAACAAGGAGGACAAACATCAATTTAATATTCCTCCGTATCTTATTCTCTTTCAAGAACACTATTTTTATGTGAAAATATTTATCTTTATTAATATCTCCATCTAACCATGACAGGAACAGATAATTGCATTTCAAGTTGAATGGTTGTATTGGTTTTACGGCATGTTAACTTATTGAGTCATTTTATGCCAACCACCGTTTTGTTTCATTCATTCTTGATGGGTACGCAATCTTTTTTAAACACATTTTTCTATTTAATCAATAAATGGGACCCTAACATATACTACCACTCCGGGTCCAACTGGACCTGGAAGCAATAGTGATGAAGGGGTGCTTTACATTCCCCAGACATCCAGAACTGGATTGATTTTAACGTCATACCCAGGACATGAAGACCTTAAGTCAGGACCTTCTAGCTCATACATGAGAAAAATGGACGGAAATTGCCAGATGGGCAATAGTTGAACTAATTCAAAAATGGTATGACATGCTGGGCAACGGCCTCTAGAAGTGAAGTTGGAAAAATCTTATTATTAGAAGATAGAATGATAAGAAACTGAATATCGATCGTATTTTAGAAAAAAAGTTTCCTAAAATACTTTCTTAAACTCAAATAGATTGCAGAAACGGCCTTTATTTGTGTTTTAAGATGTTTACTCATAAATATTGGGTTAAAGAATGTCTCGGTAATATTAACACGTAGAGATGAAAAAAAAACTGAGAAACATTGAGTTATACAGGTACACTTTTTAAATATGAAAGGTACATTGCACTGTGATATAAAAAATGTCAAAAAATATTCAGATTTGATAAACAGGTGTTCTAATGGAAAAAAAAAATACAAACAGCAAATAAGAAAACACAAAAAAAGACACGCTCTCAGACTGCGTGAGAAAGTACTTTCTCAATATACGAGGTTTTGTAGGATTACAAAGACCAGAAAACAACGTAGAAGAGACAGACAAAGCTTTTTATATTTTCACATCATTTGCATTATATTTGCCCGAATTGAATGTCGAACATTTTCAATCGATGAGTCAAGATGACACGGAAGAGAAGCTAAAGATGGACTAGTCAGTAAACTTTGGGATAAAGGAAAAAAAACACGAATATGGCGAAACAGTCACACATTGTGCATTTGCAGGTTATTGAAATTGTCTTTTGCATCCACAAAAATTAAACAGTTGAAATAAATTAGACATCAGCGTCATAAAAAGGCTTTTATAACTTAAGTATCTGGTCGGCATCCATAGTTCTAGATGGAGTAAGTAAGTAAGCAAGCCAATAAGAATCCGGTGTTATAGTATTCTTTGTAAGTCCGACGTCCAAGATGGTCCGAATAGCAATGAGCCAAGGTTAAGAATCAGACCTCTATAAATACACCAACACCAGCAGCAGCACTGCCAGTGATTGCGCAATAGGAATCTTTCTCGGGTCACGTGGTAGTCGACGAGTCTATATTTAGGAGTGACCATTTGCCCCATGCCTTATATCCAAAAACTTTCAACAATAACTTAAGCTTTAACACGCATACAAATTCACTCAGACACACAAACACAAACATATATAAGTTAGGGTAGGGTAGACATCAAGTCAAAGGCACGAGGTAACAGACAGGTTCTAGCCTATGCGATTTTAAAACTGAATTTGAATCGAATAGTCGAGAGAATGAAATAGAATAAACAGAGTATTCCAAAAAGATACAATTATTATAGATATGGGAAGTCGACGTTAAATCGTTTTTCCCACCATCATAAGGACATTAGGATGAAAAAAATTAATCTAAACATTGAGGGAAACTTTCAAAACCAAAAAATAAAATATTCTAAGGCCGAATTCCCCATTTATAATAAATCTATCTTTTTGAATATTTTGATTTTTTTTCTATTTTCTACATACCGGCAGATGTATTTCACTATTTCTCCAGCCATACACACACACAATATATATATATATATATATATGGGTTGCTCTTGCTACACATATGTATTTCTCACTGTATTCATGAGCGCGTGTGTGTATGCTTATATTTGAATATATATGTATATATGCACGTGCGTATGTTTATGTTTGACTATGTGTATGTATGTGCGAACCTACACTGAAGAGCGAAATGTTATGCAAGCGTATGAAAAAAATTTAACCGCGCGCACAAACCGAATTTAGTCAAGATATTGGTTTCCAGCAATGCATGGAATCTCGGAAAAATCGCTGAGATCGTTGCATTTAAAACCAATACATCCAAAGTGACTGTATTCCTTACCTGTCAGGCTTATCATTTTATCATGGGCATATTCCGGAAATTTCGGTTTCAAACACACACGCATTATATATATGTATGTGTGTATGTGTGTGTATTGGAAACCAAAATGTATGTAATTATGCCAAAGACACACACACGGATATATACATATATGTGAGTGTGTGTGTGTGTGTGTGTGTGTGTTGTGGAAACCAAAATGTATGTAATATGCCCAAGACACACACGCGGATATATACATATATGTGAGTGTGTGTGGTTGTGTGTTGTGTGTTGTGTATGGAAACCAAAATGTATGTAATATGCCCAAGACACACAACGGATATATACATGTATGTGTGCGTGTGTGCGTGTGTGTGTGTGTGTGTGTTGTGTGTTTGGAAACCAAAATGTATCTAATATGCCCAAGACACACACACGGATATATACATGTATGTGAGTGTGTGTGTGTGTGTGTGTTGTGTTGTGTGTGTGTGTGTGTATTGGAAACCAAAATGTATGTAATATGCCCAAGACACACACACACACACACACACACACGTGTGTATATATATATATGTAATATATCAAGAAAAATGAAAAAACAGGTTTAAATGGTTAAGTGGCGAATTTATTGGCCACGCTGCAGTGTTTCGATCTATTAAATAGATCATCTTCAGGGCATAAGATAAGAAATTATATATCAACAGAATGATGAGAAAAGTGTGAGTGGTAATCCTTCTTATTCAGTCTGTTTAAAAATTTTTCTGAAGTTTGAAAAAAGGAGACGGTTTTGAAATATGACATCAAATTTCTATTTTAAGGTGTGAGTATGTAGCGCTGTTAGTGTGTGTATTGAAGAAAACATTTGTACATTTTTTAGTTTGTAGTGTGTTGTGTGTGTGTGTGTGTATAAACTCACCACTTAACCCATTTAAACCTGTGTTTTTTTTTTTCTTGATATATTACATACCGTCGGATTTACTTCCTCTCTTCACATATATATATATATATATATATATATATATAAGAAAATTGAAAAAAACACAGTTTCAATAGATCTTCATCAGGAACTTTTTTAATTTGAGGAAAAATAATTTATCACCGAGAATTAGAAGACTGTGAGAGTCTTTTGTTTTGTCGGTCAATCTATTTAAAAATGTTGAATGAAAAACTAGCGTTCTTTGGTGTTTTAAATTATGACACATTAAGGAAATATATAATATATAAGAGAGAGAGAGAGAGAGAGAGAGAGAGAGAGAGAGAGAGAGAGAGAGAGAGAGAGAGAGAGAGAGAGAGAGAGAAATAGTCTCTTACTTAAGATTTCAATTAAAATTTTTCTGTAGGAACTATAACGGAGTCTCTATTAAAACGAACACTCATTACAAATCGTGAAATTTTTTTTATTAATTTAAATAGACAAGTATAATAGTATTCTGTTGTTAAATGTATGTGTGTGAAAACATGTTTGGACAACGCGCGCACACATTATATATATATATATATATGCATAGATACACAATACACACACATCTATATTTTATCCATACATAAAAAATCAATATAATACATATATACCCCAAAAAATCATTATACATATACATACATATATACACACACACACATATATACACACACATACACATATATATATACACATATATTATATATATATACACATATATATATATATATATACACACATGCATATATATATACACCACATACACACATATATATATATACACACACATATACAAACAACAACACATATAATATATATACACACATATACACATTATATATACACACACCTATAATACACACATATATAATATATACACATATATATACACACACATACACACCACATTACACACACACACTATATATACACACACACATACACATCACATATACACACACACACATATATATATATATAATTATATATTATAGTCCATCCCACATACAGTCTCTTTCGTCGTGTGTGTGTGTGTGTGTGTTTGTGTGTGATCATTGTAGTTTTCTTTCTGCTGGCTAGAAATTTGATGTTCAATACGCATGTATTCGTTTTCTGTATAATATTTTATGTTTTTGTCACGGACTCCTCGCGTGTTTCTATTTGGGTGAACTTGCAGAAACCGCGAGACACTAGCACATATTCACACAAACGAAAAACGAAAACAAGAACGAAAAACAGAAGTAATAGACAATATTACGTGCGTGACGAAACATTGGAAAGACAACGTATGTCAGTTAGGTGCAAAATCCCAAAAGAATATGAAAGCGAAGCTAAAAGATAAAGAAAGAACAAAAAATACATGTATAAATGTAAATGTAAATGTAAATAAATATATATATATATATATGTATATATGTATATATAAATAAATAATTTTCCAATGCAAAAAGAAATAGATAAAGGCACAATCAAATCGCCCGGTATCCATCGATCCAGTTGATATTGATCTGCTAATCTGTTTTTTTGCAACTGCCTTACAGGTTAGCTTTCTCCGCCAAGGTTTTCCACTGTCGTTGAACGCTAAGAATAATGCCAAAAAAAAAAAAAAAAAGAGGAAAATAGAATGAACATATAGAGAAATATGATAAAGAACTCACGAAAATAGAAGAGAAAAAAAAACTCATAAAGACAACATGAAGTATTTGGCAGTAAGAAATCTGTTTTTTTTGGGTTTTTTTTCTTCTTCCTTTGTTTTTCTCTTCAGATGGCAAACACGGAAACTTAAACATGTTGTATGTTTTCCTATATTTTCCTTTGCAACTTTTGGTCAAAGAACGCGTAGCTAATTTGCGAATCTATGCAGCATCTTTGAGTGGACTGTGGATAGAATGGAAAATATATCTTTTGTCATTTGAATACTGTGGAAATAATAGAACGTTTACCTAATTAGACGGCATTGTGCTAAGGTTAAAAAAAACAAGAGGAAATCAGTTTGTGGACATTAGATATGGCCGACAAAAACGCAATGGAGTGGTTTAAGGTCTTATCAAGAAAAAGATCATTTGTATGCGTGTGTATCTTAAAATCATATGCATATATATATATATATATATATATATATAATATATTATATTGATATTTGTATGTCCATGCATATCTTAACATATTATTTATATATATGATTATTTGTTTGTTTATGCATATATATATATATATATATATTATATAATATATATATATATATAAGTAAGTAATGTCGTCGGGGCGGCCTAATGTCGGTATCAGCAAATCAGTGATGGGTCTATCCCCTTTTCACTAGCGCTAGACCAAGGAGATTGTTTTTGCATCTGAGGTGGAGCGCCACACCTACCATCAGCTCCCTTACCGCACAGATACCTATGCTACTCATAACGCTGAGTTGGCGAGGGCGGGTATCGAACTAGGAACCTTGTGGTTTCTAGCCGAACGCTCTACCGACTGAGCTGACCCGGCCCTATATTATATATAATCTCTCTCCAGCTATGGGTAAATAGCAGGGCTGACTGGTTCATGTAACCTTGGTTATTCAAGCAGACTAGGAGAAGAAGAACTTTGAATTCTAGCTTGCCAACATTATATACAAGGTGTGTCAAAAAAGTATCCAGATTTTTTGTACTTTTTGACACTTCTTGTATTCTGAAAAAAATAACGTTCCATTAATTGATCATTATTATCTTGGTAAATACAGCTTCAATATCTAAGCTTTTATAACTCACCTTATATATAATATATATATATATATATATATATATATATATATATATATATATATATATATGGGAGAACATGTGCTTTATTGAAGTCGTATCTAATTTTGAAAGTTAATTAATTAATAATTAGTTAATTAGGTGGGCATACCTATTTAAATGTAAGGATAAACAAATCGAGAAAAATCAATCTACGTATGTACATTTCGGCCTATTAGGCCTCATCAGCAGAGCTATAGATAGAAAGACCGCCCTGTGCGTGATTCGAAACCCGACTGTCAAGCTGACAGGTGAGCATCTTACCCCTACACCAAACGGACCCTCTTGGATTTTTCGTTTTGCTTAGAAGTTGGTTCCTATTCCTCTTATAGTGACTTCTATACGACAGTATGATTGTGTATCTACTTATCATATATATATATATATATATATATATATATATATATATATATATATGAGAGATAGAAAGAAAGAATGAAAGAGAGAGGGGGAGAGAGAATCAAATAATGAGACACTGTTAATCTAGCATCTTCCACCAAAAAAATTAATAATTTCAGTCGACACGACTTGGAAATAGTTTCTACTATAACTCGGTTTTACAATAAACCATGGAGAACTGTACATCTTTAAATTTTACAAATCCTATTTCCATCTAATTTTATAGGTCAATCCCACCTTACAAATTTCAAAATAAGTCTCTGTTTCTTAAAATTCATCTGTCCGCCTTACATTTTTAATAAAATTATAAATTAAACAGATATTTTAAAAGAGATTCGATCAATTGCAATGAATTTGGCTGAGAAAATGCAGCTAGCATTGTAATAGAAATCAATAGATTTCTATAGATGATCGTGTGTATTTTTTTGTTCTTTTCGTCGTTTTCGCCATTCCTCAATTTGGTTAGGTTTGGATATTTTTCAAAAACCTCCATTCACTTCATTTGAATTGTGCCTATTTAAAAGAAAATTATGTTTGTCAAAACTGGATATTCAATTCGGAAAAGGAGCTTTTATCCAGCTGAAACACTTCATTTTGTGGATCTTTATTGAGTTTTATGTGTGTTGACCTGTTTCTCCGTGAAATTGCGAGATCACGTTGAAGCAAAAGGAAGATGGCCGCGAACTATCTAGTCTCGTAATTGAAATCCATTTATAGGAGCATTAAATGCTGGATGAATAGAAAAAAATGTTGCTTAGACTTTTTTTTCTAAAGAGCATTATTTATCATGTGTCAATTGTAAAGTAGTATTACAAGGATGTACAAAGTTCAAATATTTATATATATCTTATTATAATGGAGATTGTGGGTTTGTCTGTCTGTAACCGAAACTATATTACTATACAAGTCACAATTCCTTTCGTTATTTGCATCATATTCTCCATGATTTTATTTTCATTTAAACCTCAATTATTAATGAAAGTGTTTTACATTATTAATACTGTTGGGTTTATCTACATACTAATAACATGCAATTGTATTTATATATACAAGAAAATAGCGGTTTACAGTGTGAATTGGAAGGCTAATTTGCATATTGATATCAAAAAATTGATTTTAATAAATATATGCTTAGTATTATTGATTTCTAATTGTTTGGTTATATATTAATGAATAGGAGCAAAAATCTCGGGGATAAATCTTAAAAGAAATCCATTAACAAGAAGAAATAACTGTAATATTATTCTTTACATCCTATTTTAACTAAATAGTTAAATTAAGAAAATTTACCAATGAAAGACGGGAGTAAGGGAAAATGATGGAAGAGTTAGTTTCAAAGTTGTTCTATTTTCCGATTATACCCCCTCTGTTTCAAATCTTTTTATCTACATTCTTATTCAGTTTCATTAGCCTTTCTAATTTAATATGATATTTTATTATAAAGTTGAACTAAAATACTTGCACCCGGAGGGTGCAATATATTTGCTAGTATATATGATGGATGTGCGCATGGAATGGTGGTTATCATCGTAGGGAAATGGACTCGAAGAACCGAATTCAGATTGAAGACGATGCTGTTTGAGTTTGACTTCATGATAATACACTAACATATCTAAGAATAAATTACATTGATATCGAGCGACGCTTGAAAAGGCTTAATCCCTCGCTGTTGGGATCATTAGATTATATGTAAGATATTTAAACGAACATCTACATATCTACCCTATCAGCAATATCATTATCGATAAATAAAGCAAACTATGCGTATATACACAAACACACACACACACACACACACACACATGAGTCTCGCAGATTTCTTATTTCCTGTGATACATCTATTTTTTTCCTCAAACTAACGAAAGCCCTGATGAAGATCTATTGAAACAAATCAAAACACTGCAGCGTAGGAAAATTAAACATCACTCATCTATGAACTTCTGTTTTTCATTTTTTCCTTAATATATATATAATATTAAGAAAAAATTATATATATATATATATATATATATATATTTGTTGTGTGTGTGTGTGTGTGTGTGTGTGTAATTCATTAATACTGATAATATAGTCTGCTATACTTATAAGTAATAGTGCTCACTATCGTTGATAGAGTATATATATATATATAATATATATTATATATTATATATATATATATATGTATGTGTGTGTGTGTGTGTGTGTGTGTGTGTGTGTGTGTGTGTGTTAAGGTAGTATGGACATCGTTGATTATAGTGGCATACCTTTTTGTATCATTGTTACTACTCTTTTGTATACCTAGCTACAGCCTAGTAAGACTCATAGTTTATGAAACTTAAGGTTTTTATTTCATATATTATATATATTATATATATATATATATATATATAACTAAAAGTTTTTATTTCATATATATATACTTGTACCAACAATACACTTCATAATTGTTCGAACGAGTACCGAAAGTACATGGAACTATAATTCTCTCAGAATTTTTATAAATTCTTTTCGAGATAATAGTATCGCAATATATATAATATATATATATATATATATATATATATATATATATATGTGTGTGTGTGTGTGTGTGTGTGTGTGTGTGTGTGTTGTTGTGTGTAATGTCTATTTATAAACGACCCCATATTTTCCCATTGTTTCCTTAAAATGGCAGGCACCATCAAAAATCGATAGAAAAGAAAAGCCCCACTCCTTAGAAGATACGTAAATCTATAAGCACTATTTAAAGAATGTCTTTCAAATTCATCATCCCATTTACGGCGACTTTTCATCGCCATTTACGTCGACTTCTTAAGGCCAAACTTCAGACATTAGTTACGAAGACATTGGCATTCAACAGTAATGTATGTGCGCATGGCAATGTTCCAACTGTTGTTGCCATTGAAACCATCGAATACTTATCTAAATTAGGGTTACTAAATGACCAACTTATGGAGCAGGTTGCTGGTTCGCCAGAGCGGAACCCTATCGAAAACCTTTTGGCATTGCATCAATAGGAAGCTTTATCTGGGTGGCATTCAATCTTCAGCCGAGAATGAACTTTAGAGAGTGGTAACAAAACTTTCCAAATTGATCGCCATGAAAGAGATTTCTCAATTTAGAGGAAAGAAAAATAATGTTTATACCAAGAAATAATATTGTTTTTCTGATCTTTTTAAATGAGCCTTGATAATTTGTATTGTATTTTCCTCATCTTCATTTTCATATCCACAACGTTTTGGCCGATGTGCCCTCCTACCATCTTCAGGTTGTTTTTTTTTTGTCGGACTCGGGAATCTTCTAAAATTCGGTAACATTCTTGTCAAACTCGAGAGCTCTCAATTATAACATGAAGTCTCGCGGGTTCAGCAAGAATTTTCTTGAGTTCTAGAAACTTCTCTTGTCCAAAAAAAACAAAAAAAAAAAACACATGAAGAAGGCGCGAGGACACATCGGCCGAAACGTTGTGTATATAAAAATGAATATGTGCACAATAGTCCGAATAATCCAAATAATATAAAATGATATAGTTTTCACTATTTTATATCTTATTATAATGGAGATTGTGGGTTTTTCTGTCTGTAACCGAAACTATATTACTATACAAGTCACAATTCCCTTAGTTATTTACATCACATTTACCATGATTTTATTTTTATTTATACCTCAATTATTAATAAAATTGTTTTACATTACTTATACTGTTGACCATATCTACATACTTTTAACATGCAATTGTATTTATATATACAACACAATAACAGTTTACAGTATGAATGGGAAGGCTAATTTGCATATTTATCTTAAAAATTTGATTTTAATAAATAAATGCTTAGTATTATTGATTTCTAATTGTTTGGTTTTATCTTAATGAATATGAGCAAAAATCTCTTCAATAAATCTTAAAAGAAATCCATTAACAAGAAGAAATAACTAATATTATTCTTTACTTCCTATTTTAACTAAACAGTTAAATTAGGCAAATTTACCAATGAAAGACGGGAGTAACGGAAAATGATGGAAGAGTTAGTTTCAAAGTTGTTCTATTTTTCAATCATACCACCTGTTTTTCAAATCTTTTCATCTACATTCTTATTCAGTTTCATTAGCCTTTCTAATTTAATATGATATTTTATTATATTAAAACGTAAATACTTGCACCAGGAGGGTGCATATATTTGCTAGTTAAATTAAACATCTTTGATCTATGTTATTTAAAAAAATGTCTTATTGTTCAGTTCCATCGTTTCCGTTTATATTCGTTATATACACGCAGGAACCATGGACATACCAGAAAATGGTAATTTAATAATTGCACGGTTGGATATGTTTGCTTAAGAGCTATGACCAAATAGTTCAATATGTAAAGCATAATAATCTTGATTTCATTCTCCCACTCAATTATTTTCTTTTGTTCTTTTCATTATATCCGATTGAAAGAGATTAGCGTTATCACCTCCGCGCGCTCACCATCTCTTTATATGTCTTTTCCCCAATCTTTTTCATGCATTCTTTCTCATAATGTTTTTCAATGAGGCACATCATTTTTCCTTCTTTTCTTTCTTTCTAATAAAAACGAAACGGTCAATTATTCAACTGAGGTGACGACACTCATAATTAAATAATAGTTCGGCGGATAGGCAACCTTTTCATTTAAACCCCAACGGCAGAGTGAATAGGGGACATGTGCCTAGTGCAACAGCTCATCCATCATATCTACTTGCCTGGGCAACGTGGTTCTACGTTTTTATACAGTACACTATCGTCTCTTCCAGACGGATTAATGTCAGCATCTATCCAATATGTTACTTTTAATGTATGGAAAGCACGGTGTTCCATAAAGACCAAAAGCCAATAGATGACAAGAGAGAATTTACAGTCGTGTAAATGTTATCCTCTGTATTAATACCCAGACAAATTAATAATTACTACTGGAAATGATTACATAATATATTAACCTTACTGGAAAATGGTATATTTCTGTTGTGTCAACCATGTCGATGTTGAAATATCCTTAGCCAATAAATCTTATGAATATGTACGTGGTAATAATTTCATATACAATTTCTTAAATCTGGAAATTTCACACACACACACACACACACACACACACACACACACACACATATATATATACTTTGGTGTGGTACAAGGTGATTCTAGGCTGGTCCTAATTCTCTACCAGTAGTTTGTTGTAGAGTTCAGGTTCCGTTTGAGAGCTCAATGTTCAATTATTGTAAACACAGCAATGTTATTTGTGAATAAAAAGGTCTTAAATACCATGGGTATCGTGGTTATGGGCTATTTCCCTTCGTGAGTATGCCCACGAGTTCTTCAGACCACTGATATCTTTTAGAGAGAGAGAGAGGGGGCAGGCAGACAGAGAGAGAGAGAGAGAGAGAGAGTGACAGAGAGAGAGAGATGGACAGGGAGAGATAGAGAGAGAGGGAGGGTGATGGAGAGAGAGTTTGTCATATATAAAGGTAAAGTTTGTTCAATATCATTGATAGAGCATATATATCTAAGTTAAGATAGCGAAAGCAACTTCAACGGCGCTTTGTAACTGATAGTTTCTCATCGATAACATTTTGAATCCGAGTGAATTATTTGCATTAAAAAATAATTCTCAAAGTTTGAAAATAACATAGGTGAGAAATTGTCATTTATCAAGCAACAGTCAGTGACTTCATGTCTTCGTTACCCTAACTTAAATATATGGGG